>BTHU01000011.1:12278552-12878552 GCA_036184795.1 Tokudaia tokunoshimensis | reverse complement strand
CCAAGGAAAAGAAAGAAAGAAAAGAAAAAAAACCCAAAGCCCGTTGCCTGTAACTTCAACTGTTTATAATAACTAACATGTCAGCCAAGTTCTTTGCCACTTTATAGCAAAATGAGAACTCTCCAGAACACTGTGCCAGTAGCTTTCTCTCCACAAAGAGTAGCTTAGTTGTTTTTGTTTAATTTAGTTTAGTTTGAGTTGGATTAGGTTTGCTTTTCCTGTAAAGCTTCCACCATAGCCCAGTTCACAAATCAGGTTATGCTTTTGGTTACATGTTACAGGCTTAACCTTGCCCACCACTGATATGTATTAGTTTACTAGGACTGGGACCACAAGTCCTGTAGGATTTGTGGCTGGCATGCAGTTTTGGACAATCAAAGTAAAACTCAAGGTGTGAGAATTGGATGCGCTCCTTCATTTTGAAACCCTAGAGAAAGATTAATATCGAACTTCCTTCCTGGCACTGACATCTCCTCAACATCTAGCCACATAATTTATTTCCATGTGGGGTGCTAATTCTGAGTCTGTGTTCTCTTTGCTTAAAACAATAGCTCTGATTGATTAGGAATGCATTCTGGAGTAGACTGACATCTCCTTAAACACGGCGGTTATTGATGCTGTTTCCGTATGAAATCATAGTCCCATTCCCTGAGACACAAGACTGAACCTTAACCATTTGCAAAGGGGAGTGATTCAAATTACAGCATACAGTATATTTAATGATTTATATTTGGCTAATAAACATCCTATCATTTTATATAACTGATAGATACTGCCTGTCAGGAATCCATGCTATTCTTTTTATGAGTGATGTTATATTATTATGAAGTTGAAGTAGTAAAATTAAACTGAAGAGGTATGGAAAAGAAAAAGAGAAAAGAAGAAAGACTTAAGGCTACATTAATTCTTCTTGGTTATCTTCACAAATTGTAAATTAAAATAATATATGTCTTTAAAGATTTTGATTTCACATTATGGATATCTTTGAAACCACACATAAATTTTACAAAGGATGTCAAATTTTAGATGCTCTTATTCAATTCAATTACACGTTTATCTTATTGAGAGAATGCAGATTTTTCTTTCAATGTGTAACCACATACTTAAAACTTGTATCTGCTATAGTGTAACAACAATGACAAATTGCATTATTTCATAAAGGGCTTTAATTTTATTAATACATGTGTCATGGGCAGATATCAATAGTTCAGTAATTTTAAAAAAAATACTACATTTAAGATTTTAATTTGTATGAAATTTTTTGTGTGTATCTATATGAATGTACATGGGTGAACATGCCGTGGTGCTCTGAGGACAATTTGTGGGAGTTGTTTCTTCCGTGTGCCACGTACATCTTGGACAATGAACTCTGATTGTAATCCTGGGAGAAAAGAAACCTTACCTGCTGAGCCAATTCTCTTCCCTGCCTTTACGATTGTATTGTTGATCTCTGAAGAAACACAAGTTGCATACTAAAAATATAGAGATGGAAAATATGTGAGCTATTGAAACTAGCATATTTAAACTGTTATTTACATAAGAACATGTCCAGCAGTTTGAACTCACTATTTCTATCGATACAACAATGACAAGAAAAATATATTTTAAATAGTTTCCCTTTTTTTATTTTTTAATAATTTTAAGTAAATAGTAATCAATTCTATCAAAGATGAGGGGTTTTGTATGTTCATGAAAATATACTGATATTGTCTAAATTAATAAGATAGTCTTAGTCTCTTTTCTGAATAAAATAGGATACTAGAAATGCAGAAGGCCCAAATTTTGTGTGTTTACCCATCTAAAAATCATTTATTCCTACTTATAGGCAATAAAGGAAGAAATAAAGTATCATTTTAATTGTATTAATGTAATACAAATTCCAGGATTATTTTTAAAATTCTTTGACTTTTAGAAAAAGGAGTTTACTTTCTAAAACATTGCCCAAATAAATAACATGAAGGTTAAGATTTTACATGATTATGACAAAGCTAAAAAGATCTCTCAGCTATTAAACAGATGAGCTTAACAAACAAAAAGTTTCCATTAGATGTGGAAATATATGTAAGTTTCTTGATTTTTTTCTAGCATTATATATGTCCTTATATTTGAACTGACAATAATTTATTGCATGATCTAAAATACTCAAAGAGGTATAAAATATTTGTAAATTGCTTAAAGAAAAAATTGACCATAAAACAAAAAGTCTAAGAATAGTCAGGAACAAATATTTTTACGCTGCATAATTGTTAACAAGCCTGTCCTGAATATACAATAAGGCATAGTTTGTTGAGGAAATCAGCCAAACTAAACAGAAAGTAAGAGATCAAATCCAATAACCCATCGTGACCTAAAGTACTTTTAAATAAATGCAAATCTCTCATGTTTTTGCCCTGGAATTAACTTTTGTCTTTATTTGCAGTTTGAGAGTTAACAAGTAAAATAGCATACAATTACACAAAGTTTTGTATGTGTGTTTTGTAGATTGGAGTGACACAAATTTAATGATGTGTTTTCAAAAAACAAACTTAGAATATAAAATAGTAATGAAAATCCTAAGAGGAAAGTGTTGTTCATGCTGAGACATTCCACTAAGTGCAGGGTCACTCATTAGAGAACAGAGCTTTTACACAATCTATCCAATTTTCACTACTATTTCTCTGTTCTAACAAAGTGTGTTCATGTTCAAAGCGAAAATTCTACACTCCTTATGCGAGACTTCAAGGATTTTTCTTTTTATTTCTTCATTACAGAAATTAATTCGAGATCACAATAACTATTTTTGTCTCATATCTCAGGCATTGTTTACAAACTCCAGGTCCTAGAAGGTCTATTTTAAATAGTGGCTGACAGAAATAGCCGCACGTGCTCCTTTTCTTTTTTCCTCACCTAGATAATTTTAACCATTGTGAATTTGGTTCCACTTTCCATATTTCCAGCTGAAATATTTTTACCAAGGCCACATAAACACTGTTAAGAAATTTAACACAGCTGCCTCTGTCCATTGATTTGTCAGTTCCTAACTTTTAAGTCAGAAGTGAACAATGCCTTGCTCTTAAATCTTTTGCCTTTCCCACTCCCATTTTCTTCCTTTCTCAATGCCATGTTCAATTTCATCAGTACCAGTCATTACCTCTTGTCTGTTTTTTAATCCTTTCTAAGTTCAATGGAGTTACATAAACCAGACTCACAAATAAACCCTACAATTTATTTCCATTAACTTGAAGAAATCTTCCATCATGTTGCTTATCTTTTTCCCTTTTCTTTTTTTTTGTAATTTTTTCATTTTTTAATTTTTTTCTTAAATTTATTTATTCATTTTACTAGACATCAGAGTCACCTGCCTCCTCCAGGTTTTCCCCTCACTCAGCCCCTACACTTTTCCTGCCTCTTCTTCTCTGCTGAGAAGGTGGAGACATTCCCCCTGGGTATTAGCCCACCCTGGCACAGAGAGTCAATGCATGACTAGGCACATCCTCTCCCACTGGAGCCAGACAACGTATCTTACTTACGGGAATGGTATCCACAGTGAGGCAAAAAACATTTTGAAACAGCCCAGTTCTATGAACATCAAGTGACACAGTTGCCACATATGTGCAGGGGCCGAGGTCCAGTCCTAATTGGCTCTTAGGTTGGTGGTTCAGTCTCTGGGAGCCTTCAAGGGTCCAGGTTAGTTGACTCTGTTGGTCTTCTTCTGGAGTCTCTTTCCTATTCTTGTCCTGCAATCCATTCTACCACTTTTCCCCAAGACTCCCTGAACTCTATCCAATATGTTTGACTGTGGCCCGTTTGCATTTGTTTATGTCAGCTGCTGGATGGAGCCTCACAGAGGAGAGTTATACTAGGCTCCTGTCTGCAAGCAGAAGAGATTGTCATTAATAGTGTCAAGGACTGATTCTTGTCCATGAGATGGGTCTCAAGTTGGACCTGTCACTCATTGATCATTTCCTCAACGTCTGTTCTACCTTTGTCCCAGTACATCTTGTAGGCTGGACAAATTTGGGCTCAAGGGTTTGTGGGTAGTGTGGCATCCTAATCCCTTCTTGGGTGTTCTTCCTGCCTACAGGAGGTGGCCACATCAGGTTTCAAATCTACAACTGCTAGGAGTCTCAGCTAGAATCACCACATAGACTCTTGGAAGCCTCCCCCATCCCAGGTGTCTGGCACATCCTTGAAATATCCCCTGTCAACCGCTGATTTCCATTCACTCTCTCACTCTTCTCTTCATCTCTCCCCACACCTGATCCTGATTCCTTTCCCTGTTCCTCACCCCATTATCTCTCCCACACACTTCCCTCCCTCCATCTGCCTCCAATGACTATTTTATTTCTCAATCTTAGTGAGTTTCAAATATTCTTACTTGGGCCTTCCTTGTTATTTAGTTTTTTGGGTCTGTGGATTGTAGCATGGGTATCTTGTACTTTATGCCTAATATTCCCTTATAAGAGAACACATGTCATGCATGTCCCTTTGTGTCTGGGTTACCTCACTCAAGATGAAATTTTCTAATTCCATCCATTTGCCTGCAAATTTCATGACGAACATTTTAATAGCTGAGTAGTAGCACATTGTGTAAATAAACCACATTTCTATCCAATTTTAGTTTGATCATCATATGGGTTGTTTTTGGCTATGAACATATTAGAGCAAGTGTCCTTGTGTTATGGTGGAACAGTTTTTTGGGTATAGGTCCATGAGTGATATCACTGGGTTTTGAGGTATAACTGTTCTCAATTTTCCGAGAAATCACCAGAATGATTTGTAGAGTGATCCCCTTGCACTATATTCTTAGCAGTATGTGTCATCATTTGAATGTTTTGATCTTTGCCATTCTGATAAGTATAAGATGGAATCTCAAAGTAGTTTTAATTTGCAATTTTCTAATAACTAACATTGTTGAATATTTTTTAAGTGTTTCTCAGACTTTAGAGATTAATCTGTTGAGAATTCTGTTTAGCACTGTACCCCATTTTTGATTGGGTAATATGGTTATGTGGAGTCTAGTATCTTGAGTTGGTTATAGACAGACAGACAGACAGACAGACAGACAGTTAGATAGAGATATATTTAGACACTAGCCCTTTGTCACATGTAGGGTTGGTGAAGATCCTTTCCTAGTCTGTAGGTTGCTGTCTTGTCCTATTGATAGTGTCCTTTGCCATATAGAATCTTTTCAGATTTGTGAGATCCCATTTATTAATTATTGATTTAATGCTGGAGCCAATGGTGTTCTGTTCAGAATGTTCTCTCCTGTACCATGCATTCAAAGATATTTCTCACTTTCTCTTCTATGAGATTTAGTGTATCAGGTTTTATGTTGAGGTCTGTGGTCCACGTGGACTTGAATTTTGTGCAAGGTGATATATAGGCATCTATTTTCATTCTTGTACATGCAGACATCTAGTTAAACCAGCACTATTTGTTGAAGATGCTTTCTTCTTGATATGGTAAGGTTTGGGCTTCTTTGTCAAAAGGGTCTCTGATTCAATACCATTGATTACCTTCTGTGTATACCAATTCCATATAGTTTTTCTTTTTCTATTGCTCTATAGTTCAGCTTGAAATCAGGGATGTCTCCTCAAGCCCTTTTATTGCACAGATTCGTTTTAGCTATCCTGGGTGTTTTGTTTTTCCATATGAGGTTCACAATTGTTCTTTCAAGATCTGTAAAGAACTGTTGGATAAGCCATTGGCATTCTAATGCCTATCTTTTTATTAGCAGTTCCTTTGGCATTTCTCTCTTGTGAACATTTATGTTAACGATTTTTCTGCATGAATTGGCATTACATTCCACCAAGTACATATTGAGGCAATGATTTATTCAACCCTATCCTGCTAAATCATATTGATTCTGAACCAAACCAACGTTTTATCCTCTGTACCTTTACTATTCCCATATCCATATTCTCAATGAATAAAAAATATTCATTCTAATAGAGTGTATGTGTGTGTATCTTGAGTTCTGTTTTTGTGGTATAGTTTAAGTTTTCTTTTTAACATAGACAACCTAAAATTAACTATTTAACTTTTAGGCACTATAATTAGTATTGGAATCACAAAAGCAAACATTGTTTTCACAGGTTCTTTCTAGGTGCTTTTCTCCTTATATTAAAAATGGAAAGAAAACAGACAAGCCTATCAGGAAGCAATGTAGTTTATGAAGATCATATACATTGAAAGTACTACTACATTAGCCCCAGAAATACTAATTTGTCCCTAAATTTGGCTGGATTGAGTAAAAGTGTTACACCGTATCAATAAATACATAATTGTCTTGATGTACTGATGAATGAATAAATGGGAAATGTCACAGCACAGTAAGTATATGAGTACAAAAACTGGATGGGATATCTTTACCAAAACCTTAGGTTTTATGTTGTCAGGGATAGCTTAGCAGTTCAGAATGCAAGGGGCAATCACTCAGAATAATAGAAACAGCCCGGACAGAAAGTCCTGAAGAACTCTAAAAATTTTTGATAAGAATGCTCAAGTGTAGCTCTTTAAAATGGATTGCTTCCAGCAGAGATGCACATGGGAAAGTAATCTGTGTTCTGACTGATAGATTGATTAATTGACTGTATTTTTTATATCCCGATCGCGGTCTCCATCTCCCCACACAGAGTCACTCCTCCATCCCCCACATATTCTCATCTGAGAGGGTGAGGATCCCTGGGTATCACCCAATTTTGGTCCATTAAACCTCTGTGGTGTTGGTAATTCCTCTTCCTCTGAGGCCTGTCTAGGCAGCCCTGATGAGAAACAGATTCCAGACAGACAATATTTTTAGAGAAAGCCCCCAATCCTGTTGTTAGGGTACCCACCTGGTGACTGAGCTGCACATCTTCTGTATATGTGCCCAGTGCCTCGGTCCAGACTGTGTATGTTTTTTCATTGGTGGTTCGGACTCTGAGAGCCCCAAGGATTCAGGTTAATTTACTTTGTTGGTCTTCCTGTGTGGTTCCTATCCCCTTTGGGGGACTCAATCCTTCCCCCAACTCTTCCATAAGAATCCCTGATCTCTGTCCAATATTTGGCTATATATCTCTGCACCTGTTAGAATGCATATTAAATCAGACTTTTTATTGTTGGTATGAAAGTTTGAACATGAGCAGGATATCTTTTATCACATTTGTTCTTTTTCCTTTTTTCTCTCATTAGTTCCAACTTTAAGATCCCAAGAAATACCCTTTCACACAGTTTTGAGCTTTTTGTGCTTTACCATTGGACATTCAAGGTGAAGCAAATCAAGCCAACAATTATATCTCATCTGATTTTCTACTCTCTGTTCCAGATACAAGTACTCATTATCCCCTTACCATTGGAAGCACTCCTATCTTAGACAAACAAGCTCTGTATGTGCAGGTAGATGTGCCTGTGTCATATTCCCACCCTATTGGAGATCAATAACTGAAAATCATACCCTGCTTAAAAATTTTTGCTTATAAACTGTACTTGGAGAGACAAAAAAATTACATTACTGAATCCATCAACTTTTGGGGGCACATCCCTATATTCCCAAAGTAGAAGCCATTCAAAGGACACTGGGTACTAAGTAGGGAAAATGGGCCATATTTCCTCACAGAAAGCTTGCCCTTGTTTTAATGTCCTGTCACTCATATCACAAAGCATGCAGTCAACACCACATGAAGGTGATAGATCATTATGTATGACACAGCGAATGGGAAACATTTCGGTGTATCTCTCACAAATGTTCCACCCTCACTTGACACTGTAGTGCCTCAGCAGCAGCCATGGAAGGGAACATGCAAGCACTCTTCCAAGAATAAACTTTGGTTTTGTTTGTCACTGTATAGATGCCTATTGTTTTTGTGACACCATTTCTGGCAGTACATAAACAATGGTCCTCTCATCACACATAAGAAAACATTGACACAGCAAGGTAATGATAACATAAAAGTGCATTTTAAAGAAACAATGAATTTAATTGGGTTATCTACAGGAGTATGGGTACAGAGTTATGGAAACTCAAATGTAGCAATTTCACCAAACATCCTATCCTACCTAAGCCTTGTAGACAACTCACAAGGCTGAGCTATGAAGATCTCTGTACTATTTGCAGGGAACTCAACAAGTCAGGTTTCTTTTCTCCATCAGTCCTTTGTTTTTCCATAACTCTGTAGACTTAGGAATCAAAAAAGTTTCAGGCACTTTCAGAAACATGTGAATTGTTTACAGTCAAATTTTTGAAGAGCCTTCTTTCAGAATATCATGAATCTTTTTTTTTAATTTTTTAAAATAGGGGTCAAACTTATTCAAATTACCAATAAAGGTTTATATTAGTCACAAAGTTTAAAGCCAATAGTATCATATAGTATGTATTTTATTATTATTTTATTTCTACATTGACAAAATATAATAAAGATTTACTCATATAGCAGTGTCACAGTCTTTACTTTCAAATAAGATTCAGTACAAATAGACCACATTTTATTTTTTCATCATCACTGGATTTTTCTGTTGTTTATTTTTTATTGGATATTTTATGTATTTACATTTCAAATTGTATTCCCTTTCCCAGTTTCTCCCCCAGAACCCTCTATTCCATCCTCCTCGCCTTGTTTCTATGAGGGTCTTCTCCCACCCTCCTTCCCACTTCTGCCTCCCTGCCCTGGAATTCCACTAAAATGGGCCATCTAGCTTTCCCAGGACCAAGGGCCTTTCCTCCCACTGATGCCTGACAAGGTCATCCTCTGCTACATATCTGGCTGGAGCCATAGGTCCCTCTATGTGTATTTTTTGGTTGGTGGTTTAATCCCTGGGATCTTAAAGTTTGTATCTACTCTAGGGTCTTTTGTTCTTTCTGTCAATTCCTTTCTTTCTTTTAATCCCTGTGTTTACTATGTCTGTTCGAAATGATTTTTAATATGCCATGACTTTTCTCTGAGAAGTCTACTCCCAAGATTTCTGGCGTGCTTATTCTTTCCCCAAGTACCTTTCTGTTTTTAACACATCCCAACTTTGTTTCATACTGGCTCATCCCGAAGCTTGTTTTTTGTTTGTTTGTATAAACATCTGGTTTTACCAAATAGAGGTCTTTAAAAGGCTAAGAGAATCCAAAGGTTAGAGAAAGCAACAGTGTGGATCTATGCCCCTGTCCTTGACACTTTGGTGTTTATTTGACATTTGTGCCATGAATAACTCATCTTCAACTGAAACCTGAGGCTGGAGCAATTACTTTAGTGGTGAAGAGCACTCGCTGCTCTTTCAAAGAATGGTTATGCCTATCCCAGAACCCATGTAGGGCAACTTGCAACCACTGTGACTCCAACCCCATGGGATCTTATGCCCCTTTCTGGATGTAAAAGACACTGCACTCACATGCAAATGTGTGCACATGCACATAAACACATAGGGATAAATAAAATGAAGTCTTTAAAAATAAAAAGAAATTCCTTATATTTGAGGTGCTCCAAGAACATTTGTGCTAAGAGAAACAGAGTTCTTGCCATACCCTGTCAAATTGCCACGCCCTTTGAATTTTAAATTCAACTGAATTCTTCATTTTGTCATATAAGCTTCAAACATACTTTGTTCAATTTGTTATTTAGGGGTTATGTGTATATAAATAATTACAGGTATCATTTCCATTATGATAATTCTATTTAATGCATCATATTCCCATGTGTGTACCATGGTCACTTTGGTTTTTATCATGCCTTTTCTCTTTGTAACTGCTGAATGCCATTGGAAAGATCCCCTTTCACTCACTTGTGCAGAATTCAGGTCCAGCTTCATAGTGACTTAAACAAGACAGAACTTCCAGTATCACTAAACACTGTGTTTCAAAAGTGGAATTGTATTGCAAAAATACAAATGCTTTAATTCACTAACTTATATTTTTTTATTGTGCTACTTAATGAATGAAAAAGTAAAACTAAGTTTAGAATTCTGCATCCGACAGTATAAGGAAATGGCTCATTTTTGTTACTATGCAGGTTTTATTATAATAGTTATTAATATAACTGGTAGATTTGTATTCATTATTTATATCCAGACCACTTAGGAGTAAATGCTTGCAAATAATCTTAAAAGGATATGAAAGGATTGCTATTACCGTGAGATATAAATATGAAATAGTAATAAGAAGCAAGAGAAGTGAACCCCCTAAGGCTGCCATGAATAGACAAAAGAAGTAGCTTGGAAATGTACCTTGAAAAAATGTTATTCAAAGGTAGAATTATATATGTAAAATAAATATATTTGATTTTAAAGAAACGACTTAACTATTCATTCTGAAGTACACTGCTTATTTTCAAATATATTTCTTACTGAAAATTGAGTAAAGTAATTGTCCATCAACTAGATAACACATCCTTGAATAAGACAGATGATTGACGCTAATCTTACCTTTTCATATTAATTTTCATAGAGTTATGTATTTAATACACTCCTCATGAGTGATATACAGCCAATGGAAAAGATGGAGACACATTGTAATAATTTTTAAATTCTTTGAGAATCTAAAGTTCACCGTTTTCAAAGTGTGACAAACAGACGATGTGGGAAAATATAATAGTTGAGCCTGTCTAAAATACAATTAAACATAGATTGTGATACTAAAATTAATTTGATTTGCCAGTCTTATCATTCACAAAAATTATTTGAGTACGATATTGCAGTCATAATAATCTCTTTTTTTTATCGAGCATTTTTGACATTTTAATATGTGAAAGGTCAGAGTAGGCATAACATACAAAAATATATTAAGAAAAAAAGAAGATGGAAATTTCAAAATTATTTTAACAGGTACTCCCTATGCAGTGTTGGCTAACCCAGTAGCAAGAGGTTCTTTTTGATAACCTTCCAAGTGCATGGATTATAACAGCATATGACTATGTCAGATTCTCATTTTTTGAAGACTTTTTTAATTATGCGGAAGAAGTCCTATATAAACATATGAAGTCATATTTGAGGCATTAATAAAGCTATTCTAGACAGCATATTGAAGATTTTTAACCTTCACTGTGTTAGCCCAATCACAGAAGATTATGTTTGATTTCACTAAACAAAATTCTCATGTGCATCATAACTTCTAATACTAAGAAAATGAACCAAAATTCCAAATAATAGGTATATAATTATAAATATGATTAGGACTTTTTAAAACGTTTCCTAATACTCTCTTCTCCCCTCTTCCTTTTTCAAAGTTGCAGACATAATGCAACATATTGCCATCATTGTTTTCATACTTTCCTGCTAGAAAGTTCTATGAGGCCTTCCTTGACTTTGTTGACTTTGACACTTGAGTGGAGAACTGGTTAGATTATACCTCAGCTTTATTTTGTTTCAAGGTTTTTTTTTTTCTTGGCAATGTAGCAGAGATAGATTTCTGCTAGAATGACTACAGGAGTGTAAAGTCACTATTGACAGGAATATTGAGGCAATGTTACTACCATTAGAATATAACCTTGACTGCTTGGCTGATTGGAAGTTTGTCAGGTTACTGTATCCTAAGGTAACCACTTCTTTAACATCCTGCTACATTTTTCAAGAAAGTTGTTGCAAATAGCTCATTGTTAATGGATGCATAATTATGATTCATCTCTGTGGAGGATGAGAAATATATGCGGATCAGTCAACCTGGGATGGATAGGAGACTGGAGCTAGAAAATTATTTGAATACACAACAAATTCTTGGAACAGAGCCTTATATAAAATTGTATTCTGTTTATATATAACTAATGTACATATTTGAATCATTTGTAGACTACTTACGATATTAAATACTTTGTCAATGTCATGCAGAAAGCTGTATTCCATTACTTATGGAGGATACAAATTCTAATCCTAATAAATATATTTTTCTTAAACATTTTTGATCCTTAGTTCTTGAATAGACAGGTAATCTATAGGCTCTACTTGTTAACTTCACAGAGAATAGTATAGACTTTTTTCCATTTCTTCCCAATTTGTATGTATTTTGCTTCTGAGGAATTGTTTTATAGTTTCAGTTTTAATCTAACAGTCCTTAATTGTGTTATTTAAATTTGGGGACTCATTGAGCTATAAATCCACTGAGATTATTTTGTGGGTTTCCCTGTATCCTTTCAGATTTCCCCAATGTGGATTATATGTTTAACATTTACCTTAACTTTCTACTAATTTTAGTACTGGATTCATAAGGATCCCTTTTATACTCTGGAAATCTGCCCTGAAACTAGGTTCCTCGTGAAGCTATAGATTGTATTAGAGAAGATACTAGTAATCATAATCAGGTAAATGTATATGCTGTATAATTGGGTTAATGTTTTTCTGGAATCCAAAGAGAAAAACTGAATGTTCATAGTAATAAGATAATAAGCTTTGGAAACCCATGTGAATTATATATTCAACATTTACCTTAACTTTCTAATAGTACTAGATTCATGAGGATCCCTTTTATACTCTGTAAATTTGCCCTGAAACTAGGTTCCCCATGAAGCTATAAATTTTCTTAGAGAAGATATTAGCAATCATAATCAGGTAAATGAGTATGCTATCTAACTGGGTTAATGTTTTTCTGGAATCCAGAGAGAACAACTGAATATTCACAGTAATAAGATAATAAGCTTTTAAAACACACATGAAATTGCTTATTCTGGAAATTGCAATAGAGAAACTGAAATTCTGAAAAGTGGTCTTGGTAACATATAGGTCCTCCTTAAGGTCTAATTGTTCTCCTAATTAATTTTTTCACTTTACAACCCAACCACAGCTCCCTCCTTCTTCTCCTTCCAGTCCCACACTCACACTCCATCTTCCATCCTCCCTCCCCTTTTCTTCAGAGAAACTAAAGGCCCCCTCCAAAGGTAGCAACCCAAACTGGTACATCAAGTCACAGCAGGACAAGTGCATCTACACCAGTGTGTTCAGGGGTATTCCTCACTTTATAGTCCTTAGATTTAAGTTATCCATTTTATGTTGAATCAAAATTCACTTGGACTTGAGTTTTGATTAGTGTGATAAAAATAGATCTATAAGCATTATTTTGCATACAAACATCCAGTTAGATCTGCATCATTTGTTAAAGATCCTTTCTTTATTCCATTGGATGATATTGACTTCTTTGTCAAAAATCTAGTAGCTGTCGTTGTGTGGATTTATTTTCTGGTCTTCAGTTTGATTCCATTGATCAATGTGTCTGTTTCTGTACCAATATGATTCAATTTATTATTATTACTATTATTATTATTATTATCATCATCATCATCATTATTCAGCGATAGAGATACATTTAGGAGTTCTTTTATTATATAGGATTGCTTTAGATATCCTGGGTAATTTTTTTTTCCTATAAAGTTGAGAATTGCTCGTTCAAGGTCTGTGAAAAATTTTGTTGGAATTTTGATGGGAATTGCATGGAATAAGTAGATTACTTTTTTTGAATAAGTAGATTACTTTTGAAAAGATGCCCATTTTAATGATGTTAATACTACTGATCCACGGGCATGGAAGATCTTTACATCTTATTTCTTTCTCACTTTCTTCTTGATATTTTATTCATACAGGTTTTTCACTTGCTCTGTTAGAGTTACAGCAAAATATTTTATATCATTTGTGGCTATTGTAAAGGGAGTTATTGTTCTCATTCTTTCTCAGAAATTTTAATTTCTTATACAAATTTATCATTTGTATAAAAGAAGGCTACTGATTTTTTTTGTTAATGTCGTATACAGCTATGTTGCAGAAGGTGTTTATCAGCTGTAGGAGTACCCTGGGAGAAGTCTGGGGGTCATTTATGTATCCTATTATATCACCTGTACATAACAATACTTTCGACTTATTCCTTTTGAATTTATATTCCCTTGAATTCCTTTAGTTGTGTTACTGCTCTAGCTAAAACTTCTATGTTGAATAGATAAAGTGAGACTGGAAAACCTTGTCTTGTCTTTGAAGTTAGTGGAATTGCTTTAAGTTTATTCCTACTTAATTTGATGTTGGCTATCAACTTGGTATATATTGTCTTTGTTTTGTTTAGTTATGCAACTTGTATCCCCGATATCTACAATACATTTAACATGAAGGGGTGTTGTATTTTGTTAGAGGCTTTTTCAGTATCTAAGAAGATGATCATGTATTATTTTTCTTTCAGCTTTTTAATATGGTAGATTACATTGATGTATTTTTGTATACTAAACCATCCCTGCATTCCTGGGATGAAGCCTACTTGAGCATGCTGGATGATATGCTTGATATGTCTTGTATTCTGTTTTTAAGTATTTTATTTAGCAATTTTACATCAATGTTCATAAGGAAAATTGGTCTGAAATTGTCTCTCTCAAGTCTTTGCTTTGTCTATGTATCAAGGTGACTATGGTCTCATAGACTCTTTGGCAATATTCCCTCTGTTTCTGTCTTGTGAATAGTTTGAAGAGTTTTTATATTAGCTGTTCTTTAAAAGTCTGATATAATTCTGTTCAAAAACTATTTGGGTCTGGTATTCTTTGGTTGGGAGAGTTTTAATGACTGCTAAAATTTCCTTAGGACATACAGGACTATTCAAACAGTTTATCTGATCCTGATTTAACTTTGATACCTGGTGTCTTTCTAAAACATTGTCCATTTCATCCAGATTTTCCAATTTTCTTGAGTATAAGCTTTTGTAGTAGGATCTGACAATTTGTTGAATTTCCTCAGTTTCTGTTGTTATGTCTCCCTTTTCAATTCTGATTTTGTTAATTTGGATACTGTCTCTGTGCCTTCTGATTAGTCTGGTTAAGGGTTTATCTATCTTGTTGATTTTTTCAAAGAACCAGCTCCTGGTTTTATTGTTTCTTTGTATAGTTCCTTTTGTTTCTATTTGCTTAATATCATCCCTGACTTTGATTATTTTCTCCCATCTACTTCTCTTGGGTCTATGTACTTCTTTTCGTTCTAGAGCTTTCAGGTGTTCTGTCATGCTGCTAGTGTATGTTCTCTCCAGTTACTTTTTGGAGGCACTCAGAGCTCTGAGTTTTTCTCTTAGCACTGCTTTCATTGTGTCCCATAAATTTGGGTATGTTGTGCCTTTATTCTCATTAAATTCTAGAAAATCTTTAATTTCTTTCCTTATTTCTTCCTTGACCAAGTTATCATAGAGTAGAGCATTGTTTAGCTTCCATGTGTATGTGGGCATTCTGTTTTTGGTTTGTTTTTTTTTTGTTGTTGTTGTTGTTTTTTTTTTTTTTTTGTTATTGAAGACTAATCTTAGTTCGTGGTGATCTTATATCACTTATTTCAATCTTCTTGAATCTGTTGAGGCCTGTTTTCTGACTGATTATATATGGTCAGTTTTGGAAAAGGTACCATGAGGTGCTAAGAAGAAGGTATATTCTTTTGTTTTAGGATGAAATGTTCTAAAGGTATCTGTTGAATCCATTTCATTCATAACATCTCTTAGTTTCACTCTGTGTCTCTTTAGTCTCTGTTTCCCTGATCTGTCCATTGATGAGAGTGGGGTGTTGAAGTATCTCACTATTATTGTCTGAGGTGCAATATGTGCTTTGAGCTTTAGTAAAGTTTGTTTAATGAATGTGGGTGCCCTTGCATTTGGAACATAGATGTTCAAAATGGAGAGTTTATCTTGGTAGATGTCTTTTTATTGGGGAACTGTGTCCATTGCCATTAAGAGATGTTAAGGAAGAGTGATTGCTGCTTCCTGTTTTTTTGTTGTCAGAGGTGGAATTATATTTGTGTGGCTGTCTTCTTTTGGGGTTGTTGAAAGTAGATTACTTTCTTGCTTTTTCTAAGGTGTAGTTTTCATCCTTGTTTTCCATCTATTATCCTTTGAAGGGATGAATTTGTAGTAAGATGTTGTGTAAATTTGGTTTTGTCATGGAATATCTTGGTTTTTTCCATCTATGATAATTGAGAGTTTTGCTGGGTATAGTAGCTTGGCTTGCTATTTATGTTCTCTTAGAGTTTGTGTGACATCTGCTCAGGATCTTCTAGCTTTCATAATCTCTGGTGAGAAATCTGGTGTAATTCTGATAGGTCTACCTTTATATGTTACTTTACCTTTTCCCCTTACTGCTTTTAATACACTTTTTTTTATTTTGTTTATTTGGTGACAGGAGGAATTTCTTTTCTGGTCCAATGTATTTTGAGACCTGTAGACTTCTTGTATGTTTATGGGCATCTCTTTCTTTAGGTGAGGGAAGTTTTCTTCTATAATTTTGTTTAAGATATTTACTGGCCCACTAAGTTGGGTTTCTTCACTCTCTTTTATACCTATTATCTTTAAATTTTGTCTTCTCATTGTGTCCTGGATGTTTTGGTCCTGGAGCTTTTTGCGTTTTGCATTTTCTTTGACTGTTGTGTCAATGCTTTCTATGGTACCTTCAGCACCTGAGATTCTCTCTTCTATGTCTTGTAGTCTGTTGGTGGTGCGTGCATCTATGACTCCTGATCTTTTTCCTAGGTTTTCTATTTCCACAGTTGTTTACCTTTGTGATTTCTTTATTGCTTCTATTTCCAATTTTAGATCCTGGATGGTTTTGTTCAATTTCTTCACCTGTTTGTGTTTTCCTGTAATTCTTTAAGGAATTTTGTGTTTCCTTTTTAAGAACATGTACCTGCTTACCTGTGTTTTCTTGCATTTCCCTAACGGAATTATTTATGTCCTTCTTAAAGTCCTCTATCATCATCGTGAGATGTGATTTTAAATCAGAGTCTTGCTGTTCCGGTGTCTTGGGCTATTCAGTGCTTACTGTGGTGGGAGAACTGGGATCTGATGATGCCAAGCAAATTGGTTTCTGTTCCTTATGTTCTTGCCCTTGCCTCTTGCCATCTGGTTATCTTTAGTCTTAGCTGATCTTGTTGTCTCTGACATTGGATTGTCCTTCCTGTTAGCCTGTGTGCCAGCACTCCTGGGAGACCAGTTCCCTCCAGGAGGAATTTGGGTACTGACAGCATGGAAAAAAGAATGATAATGTCCCAGGCTGATCCCAAGTTATTGTGTCTTGAGGCTTCTGGGAGGTCCATCAGAGCAGAAGTGGTTGTCCTATCTGTGCTCACAAGTATGTCAGGACTCCTGGGAGATGAGCTCTCTCCAGGAAGGACTTGGGTATAGATAGCTGTGGCACAGGGTCAGCTCAGGGCACAGATGGAAACCAGGAGGATGTACATGTTCTTCTTTATTAAAAGTTATCAGAGAAACCTGATATGGCTGCCTCCTGAGAATCTCTTCAGGAGTCTGACAAATAAAGAGTTGGATGCTCTCAGTCAACCATTGGATTAAGTGCTGGATTCCCTGATAGAGGAGTTGGCAAAGGGTCTGAAGATGCGGAGGGGTTTTGCAGCCCCATGGAGGGAGCAACAGTGTTAACAGGCCAGACCCCACAACTTCCGAGGACTGGAGCACCAACTAAAGAATACACAGGGAGGGACCCATGGCACTGGCCGCATATGTAGCAGAGGATGGCATTGTTGGACCTTTGTGGGAGGAGAGGCACTTTGGCATAATGGTGTTCAATGCCCCAGTGTAAGGGGATGTCATGGCATGAAGACTAGAGGTAGTAGTGGTGGGGAGCACCCCCAAAGAGGCAGGGAGAGGGGAGATGTTATAGAGTTTCCAACGGGAAGAACTGGAAAGAGGAAACCATTTGAAATGTAAATAAAGAAAATATCCAATGAAAAAATTAGTTTTCAGAGGTATTTTTCCAAGAAGTAAGAATAGCATGCATAATGATCTATTACTAATAGCCTTAATACTGTTTGGTATTTTATGTTTAAAAATAATAATGTTCATTAAAATTTTTTAATGTTCATGAATCACAGTATGTTGATCAATTTAGTTTTGGAATTTAATGACATTTTAATATATATAGACTTTAAACACTCAAATAACAAAATAATGTTTGTATATTTTTACAATTTTTTAAAAGTAATATTTTTATTGAAAATGTATCTTTTATATAATAAATTCTGATTACAATTTCCCCTCCCTCAGTCTTTCCTAGTTTTCTCCTGTCACCCTTCCCATCCTTACACACGGACATTATTTCTTTTTTATTTTCTACATTTTTTATTTACATTCCAAATGATTTCCCCTTTCCTGTTTCCTCCCTCCCAGAAAGTCCCATAAGCCCCCTTCCCTCCCTCTATTCACCATTCAACACACTCTCATTTCTCTGTCCTGGGATTTCCCTACATCATGTCTTTCCAGGACCAGGGGTCTCTCCTTACATCTTCTTGGAAATCTATTGATGTGTGAATTGTGTCTTGGGTATTCTGAGATTCTGTGTTAATCTTATCAGTGACTGCATACCATGTGTGTCCTTTTGTGATTGGGGTACCTCACTAAGGATGATATTTTCCAGTTCTGACCATTTGCCAAGGAATTTCGTGAATTCATTGTTTTTAATTGCAGAGTAGTATTCCATTGTGTAGATATACCACATCTTCTGAATCCATTCCTCCGTTGAGGGACATCTGGGTTCTTTCCAGCTTCTGGCTATTATAAATAAGGCTGCTATGAACATAGTGGAGCATGTGTCCTTATTGCATGCAGGTAAAGCCTCTGGGTATATGCCCAGGAGTGGTATAGCAGGATCCTCCGGGAGTGTCATGCCCAGTTTTCTGAGGAACGGCCAGACTGCTTTCCAAGTGGCTGTATCAGCTTGCAATCGCATCAGCAGTGGAGGAGTGTTCCTCTTTCTCCACATCCTCGCCAACAACTGCTTTCTCCTGTGTTTTTGATCTTAGCCATTCTGACTGGTGTGAGGTGGAATCTCAGGGTTGTTTTGATTTGCATTTCCCTAATGACTAAGGAAGATGAACATCTCTTTAGGTGCTTCTCAGCCACTAGATATTCTTCAGGTGAGAAATCTTTGTTTAGCTCTGTACCCCATTTTTTAATAGGGTTATTTGGCTCTCCGAAGTCTAACTCCTTGAGTTCTTTTTATGTATTGGATATTAGCCCTCTGTCGGATGTAGGGTTGGTAAAGATCTTTTCCCAGTTTGTTGGCTGCTGCTTTGTCTTTTTGACAGTGTCCTTTGCCTTACAGAAATTTTGTAATTTTATGAGGTCCCATTTGTCAATTTTTCATCTTAGAGCATATGCTATGGGTGTTCTGTTCAGAAAAATTTCCCCTGTGCCCATATGTTCAAGGTACTTCCCTAGTTTCCTTTCTATTAGTTTCAGTGTGTCTTGTTTTATATGGAGGTCCTTGATCCACTTGGAATTGAGCTTAGTGCAAGGAGATAAGAATGGATCAATTTACGTTTTTCTGCATGTTAACCTCCAGTTGAACCAGCACCATTTGTTGAAAAGGCTATCAGTTTTCCACTGGATGGTTTTAGCTCCTTTGTCAAAGATCAAGGGATCATAGGAGTGTGGATTCATTTCTGGGTCTTCAATTCTGTTCCCTTGATCTACATGCCTGTCACTGTACCAATACCATGCAGTTTTTAACACTATTGCTCTGTGGTACAATTTGAGGTCTGGGATACTGATTTCTTCAGAGGCTCTTTTATTCTTGAGAATAGTTTTTGCTATCTGGGGTTTTCTGTTATTCCAGATGAATTTTTGAATTGCTCTTTCTAACTCTATGAAGAATTGAGTTGGGATTTTGATGGGGATTGCATTGACTCTGTATATTACTTTTGGCAAGATGGTCATTTTTTCTATATTAATCCTGCCAATCCATGAGCATGGCAGATTTTTCCATATTCTGAAGTCTTCTTCAATTTCTTTCTTCAGAGACTTGAAGTTCTTGTCATACAGATCTTTCACTTGTTTGGTTAGAGTCACACCAAGATAGTTTATATTGTTTGTGGCTATCGTGAAAGGTATCATTTCTCTTATTTCTTTCTCAGCCCGCTTATCCTTTGAGTATAGGAAGGCTACTGTTTTCCTTGAGTTGATTTTATATCGGGCCACTTTGCTGAAGTTGTTTATCAGCTGTTGGAGTTTTCTGGTGGAGTTCTTTGGGTTGCTTAAATATACTATCATATCTTCTGCAAACAGTGATAGTTTGACTTCTTCCTTTCCAATTTGTATTGCTTTGACCTCCTTTTGTTGTCTAATTGCTCTTGCTAGAACTTCAAGTGAGACTTCCCGTGAATTGCTCACGAGTGGGTTCTACGTGGAGGAGAGCTGAAGGGTGAAACTACTTGGGTCGAGAGAAAAGAACACACAGAGACATTAGTGCACGGCTGTACAGAATCTTTCTATATTTCTTTGGGGACAAGAGTTACAATATATGTGCTGTGGGCGTGACCCTCCCTCCCAAAGCTTGGAGTCTTCTCAGCAGGTCTCCGGCAGGCTGAGCTGATGTTGCCATAATAGATCTTAGTCAGATGTTACTTTCACAAGGTTTGCTACTCTGCAGGAGATGGCAAATGACCCCCTTTCGCAGGAGATTGTAGCTCCTTTGAACTGCCAGAGGGGCTCTGACATCTCTTTCAGGTGGATGGAGGTGTGGCTTGAATTCCTCAGCTCTAGTAGGTGAAATGCAGACAGCTGAATTCTGCCTAGAGGCTATATGGCATTACAATGGCTCTCTACATCTCCTCTTTTCTTATTAGTTTAAACAAGTGGATAATAAATCAGTCCATGAAGGCGGGCTGTTGACCAGGAGTGGAAGCAGAGGTCTAATTCCCCTCATGGGGAACAAATAATTGTTTCCACCTTTTAGACAGCTCTTGGTGTCTTTTGGAGGGGAGGGGCAGAGCCTTAGATTAGTGGGACATCCCCACAGAGTGCATGGTGGTCAGAAGACCGACACCAACCCCTTTGCAAATCATACTTGCTCCCCAGAGACTCAGAACCAGATACTTAAATCCTCTCTGTGCAATGCTTTGCTGTGCACCCCCTGATGCCCATGTCAGCTCGTAAGCAGGCACACATAGATCTGAGTTCTATGTGGCTCCATGAAGGAGGTCCACTTTTATATAGGTTTTGATGCCGGAGTCATGTAATTGCCACATGCCTTACTAGTCTTTAACAGACAGCCTCTTTTCATTTCAGGTGAGCCTGGATGGAGACAATCTGCTTAAAATACAAGACAAAGAGTTAAGAAAGACACAATATTGAGTTGCAAATTAGCTTGTCTTTGGAAGGTCCCAGGAATTCAATTGTAAATGAGTAGCTTTTAAAACACAACTTGACTTAAAACAGCTTAACTTCCCAGTGTGAAGGGAAATGGCTTTGAGAGTTAACAGAGACCTGTTACTTCTCAGAAAGAATGGAGACTATATTTGAAATTAACTCAATTGGCTGATAATTATTATTAGCCATCTTCATAATTGGAATCTCCAATATTGGACTTATTACTAGACCACTTCATAATTGAGTAAACTGATCACATTAAAGGAAGGAGAAGAGTCATTATAACTCTTCTTTTAGATTAATTTTTTTAAGTCAGTTTTAACAGTCTTCACTGTTCTCTGTCCCACAAGATCTAAAGCTTACAGCAAGGCAGTGTATTTAATATGGGACATAGGCAAGTAAAGTCACCATTGTCAGGACACTCAGCAAGTTCACAGGTCGGCATTATTTTTGGCATGTCACACTCATCACTATAGCAGCTAGAATGCTTCTGTAGCATTCTGTGGAAAAACATAAACATGCCTTCTTCTCCATATTAAATAACCGAACAGGATCATGCCATATGACAATAAGTTGATCCTTTCATCTCACCTAGACATGAGTATGCCTAGTTGTTGGATGCTATACACTCAGCAAGGAGTTCCTTGGCATCCATATTTTTAAAATTTTCTTAAAAATATAAAGTATAATTTAAACAATATGCACAGGGATACAATTTCTCTCCTTTTTTGTTTTTTTATTTAGAAGATATTGTTTAAAAGTTACACAATATCTAGTCCTTGAGAATTATATCACATTAAATTCTTAAAATCATCTCAAATATTTGATGACTGTAATAAATATCTAGTTCCATTATTTGTTTTAATCTTAATTGGAACACTAAGAGTAGACAATAATATAGGCAATGACTATGTAAGCATAGAAAATAAACATAGCATTTTTAGTTGCTTTCCCAGTTAGAGCAGTTGCAACTAGAAAGCCTGAAAATGTATCCTTAGTCACGTGCACATATTTTAATTTTCTAAAATCAGAAATATGAGTACCATTCATTTGGAATAGTTGATTAATTCCTCTAGAAGTAACACCATTATGTGGTACAGGAGAAGTTGAGGACACCAAGAACAAGCCTCTACAATTTGATGTGCAAAATTTCTAAAAATATAAAATTATTTTTAAACCATTACTATTTTGACGTTGTAAAGAATATGATTGTATGGCCAATTGTTCCTATGCAAGGCCTATAGTCTGCCTGGGATACAAATCCCTCCTGCCCCAGGATGAGCACTTAAATGTCCAGACGACAGTCATTTGAAGGAACAGTATCTTCTCATGACTTGAGTTGTATTTACATACATCATTGCAAAATTTAAGAATTAGCAGTATCTAAAAAAGGAACAATTTCAAGCAATTATAAGCCATGAGCTATATATATATATATATATATATATATATATATATATATATATATATATATTGGCTATCAGTATATAAATTAAAGGCTTGATTATTAACATTTTAAAAATAGTGGCTACAACACCTAAGTCAATTAATTATCTGTGTTGAAGCAGGGGGAAACTCAAAAAGAATAAACATGTAATCTAATTGCATGAGATTCACTCCCACAGTAGATGCATTCTTTATAGGATGCATGTTAACAACTTGTCTTTTGGATAACAATTATCAATTTTGCCTAAAAGGCTTGCCATATAGTAGACCAACTATCAATACTCTGCAATGACCAATTTGATTGCTGTTTGAAACAAGGAACAATTGTTTCATCAGGTTCTTAAGTCATTTCTTTTAAAACACTTAACACACCAATATCTTTATTGGAGGACGTTAAAACTTTACTTGGAGATGAAAAAGGTGATTCTACATTAATGTTCCCTTTGCCAAGGAATGGCAGTGAATACATAATATAAAACCTTCTGCAAATGCTTTAATTAACCTAGGATACAATTAATACATTAACTTTGAATCTTTTTCGAGGCAACAACTACTTAAAAAATTTTTAAAACCTGTTGTTAAGAGAAAAGGCCTATAATAAAATTCTATGAATATACACTGAAAGATTTAAAATCCTAACTTCTTGTACTGAAGCAGAGACGAAACATTTTTTCT
Organism: Tokudaia tokunoshimensis; assembly: GCA_036184795.1. Lineage (NCBI taxonomy): Eukaryota > Metazoa > Chordata > Mammalia > Rodentia > Muridae > Tokudaia > Tokudaia tokunoshimensis. Next base: position 12,855,403 of record BTHU01000011.1, on the reverse strand, counting down.
CACATAAGGTAAGGTTATCAGCCATTTCTTGAGGAAAAAACCTTCTGCAAATGCTTTTACAATTATCAGGATCCCCAAAGCAAAAAAAAAATAAATAAATAAATAAAAAACCTTTTAAATCTATAAAAATTTTGTAGGCCAAATTTTAATGTCTTCATAATTTCTACATAGCCTCATTGATCTTTCATAGATCTTAAATTTGAACTATATTTTAAACCACACATGGATAAATCTCCAGTGTAAATACCTTCTAATCTGAGCCTATTGTCTAATGCCAGGCCCACACCTGCCTGTGTAGGATCTTAACCTGCAGCCAACCAATATGGTAATTTGAGGGCTCCCGTAAAGACTCTACTAAAATCGCACTGCAATCTCCTTTTTAATATTAGGAAAAAAAAATTACCTTTACCACTATATCTAATAAACTTGTGAAAAAGGAGCAATAGGCCTATACTGGTCACAGCTGTTTTTAAACTTTATCACCCTAGAAGTTATCTTGAGAATCATGAGCCCTCAATTAGACTGAAAACTGCAGTTTTTAAACAAAATTTTTAACTTTCTTTGTAATATTAGAAAATACCTACAACTTTGAAAAGTAAAGCCTAATTTTAAACCATTTATTCACTTTAAAATCAATGGAAAACACATTACATGTACACTTTAAAGTTTGTCTGCCAGCTCTCATGTTTGAATGCATGACAGTGTAACTTATAATATCTCATTAAGAAAACATTATACAGGAAAATGCAAACAAACAAGTGAAGGATCTGAGCAAATCCATCCAGGATCTAAAAAATGAAGTAGAAACAACTAAGAAATCACAAAGGGAGACAACTTTGGAGATAGAAAACCTTGGGAAGAAATCAGGAGTCATAGATGCAAATATCAACAATAGAATACAAGAGATGGAAGAAAGAATCTCAGGTGCTGAAGATACCATAGAAAGCATCGAATCAACAGTCAAAGAAAATGAAAATGCAAAAAACATGTAACACAAAACATCCAGTAAATACAGGACGCAATGAGAAGACCAAACCTAAGGATTATAGGTATAGAAGAGAGTGAAGATTTGCAACTTAAAGGGCCAGTAAACATCTTCAACAAAATTATGGAGGAAAACTTCCCTAACCTAAAGAGAGAGATGCCGATGAACATACAAGAAGCCTACAGAACTCCAAACAGAATGGACCAGATCAGAAATACCTCCCATCACATAATAATCAAAACACCAAATGTACTAAACAAAGAAAGAATATTAAAAGCAGTAAGAGAAAAGAGCCAAGTAACATACAAAGGAAGACCTATCCGAATCACATCAGACTTCTCACCAGAGACTATGAAAGCCAGAAGATCCTGGGCAGATCTCATGCAGACACCAAGAGAGCACAAATGCCAGCCTAGACCACTATACCCAGCAAAACTTTCAATCACCATAGATGGAGAGACCAAGATATTCCATGATAAAACCAAGTTTTCACAATATTTTTCCACAAATCCAGCCCTGTAAAGGATAATAGGTGGAAACCGCCAATACAGGGAGAGAAACAACACCCTGGAAAAAATGATTTAGTAACCTTCTTGCTTCAAACCCAAAAGTAGATAACCACTCAAACATAAAGATAGCATCAAAAATGGCAGGTGGCAATAATCACTATGCCTTAATTTCTCTTAATATCAATAGTCTCAATTCCCCAATAAAAAGACATAGATTAGCAGACTGGATACATAAAAAGGACCCAGCATTTTGCTGCATGCATGAAACGCACCTCAGTGTCAAAAACAAACACTACCTCAGAGTAAAAGGCTGGAAAACAATTTTATTAGCAAATGGCCCCAAGAAACGAGCCGGAGTCGCCATCCTAATATCAGATAAAATTGATTTTCAACCTAAAGTCATCAAAAAAGACATAGAAGGACATTACATACTGATCAAGGGAAAAATCCACCAAAAAGAACTCTCAATTCTGAATATCTGTGCTCCAAATGCAAGGGCACCCTCATTCGTAAAAGAAACTTTACTAAAGAACAAAGCACACATCGCACCTCACACAATAATAGTGGGTGACTTCAACAAGCTGCTCTCTGAAATGGAACGTTCAGGAAAGCAGAAACTAAACTGGGACACAGTGAATCTAATTGAAGCCTTGGACCAAATGGAACTAACAGATATATATAGGACATTTCATCCTAGAGCTAAAGAATACACCTTCTTCTCAGCACCTCATGGTACCTTCTCCAAAACTGACCATATAATTGGTCACAAATCAGACCTCAACAGATACAAGAAAATAGAAATAATCCCATGCCTCCTATCAGATAACTATGGAATAAGGGTGGTCTTCAATGGCAACAAAAACAAAAGAAAACCCACATACACATGGAGACTGAACAATGCTCTATTCAATGATAACTTGGTCAAGGTGGAAATAAAGAAAGAAATCAAAGACTTTTTGAAATTTAATGAAAATGAAGGCACAACATACCCTAATTTATGGGACACAATGAAAGCAGTGCTAAGAGGAAAATTCATAGCCCTGAGTGCAGCCGAAAAATAAATGGGAGACAGCATACACTAACAGCTTAATGGCACACCTGAAAGTCCTGGAACAAAAAGAAGCAAATACACCAAAGAGGAGTAGAAGGCAGGAAAACATCAAACTCAGGGCTGAAATCAATCAAGTAAAAACAAATAAAACCATCCAAAGAATCAACGAAACAAGGAGTTGGTTCTTTGAGAAAATCAACAAGATACATAAGCACTTGGCCAGACTAACCAGAGGGCACAGAGACAGTATCCAAATTAATAAAATCAGAAAAGAAAAGGGAGAGATAACAACAGAAACTGAGGAAAATCAAAAAATCATCAGATCCTACTACAAAAACCTGTATTCAACACAACTACAAAATCTCAAGGAAATGGACAATTTCCTTGACAGATACCAAATACCAAAATTAAATCAGGATCAAATAGACCATCTAAACTGTCCTGTAACCACTGAAGAAATAGAAGTTGTCATTGGAAATCTTGCAACCAAAAAAGCACAGATCCAGATAGCTTTAGTGCAGAATTCTATCAGACCTTCAAAGAAGACCTAACACCAATACTCTTCAAACTGTTCCACAAATAGAAACAGAAGGAACAGTACCCAACTCGTTCTATGAAGCCACAATTACACTAATACCAAAAGCACACAAAGATCCGACAAAGAAAGAGAATCTCAGGCCAATCTCTCTTATGAATATCGATGCAAAAATAATCAAATTCTTGCCAACCAAATCCAAGAACACATCAAAATAATCATTAAACACGATCAAGTAGGTTTCATCCCAGGGATGCAGGGATGGTTCAATATAAGGAAATCCATCAATGTAATCCACTATATAAACAATCTCAAAGAAAAAAAACACATGGTCATCTCATTAGATGCTGAGGAAGCATTTGACAAAATTCAGCATCCTTCATGCTAAAGGTCTTGGAACGATCAGGAATTTGAGGCCCATATCTAAACATAGTAAAAGCAATTTACAGCAAACCGGTAGCCCGCATCAATCTAAATGTAGAGAAACTTGAGGCAATCACACTAAAATCAGAGACTAGACAAGACTGCCCTCTCTCTCCATATCTTTTAAATATAGTACTTTAAGTACTAGCTAGAGCAATTAGACAACAAAAAGAGGTCAGAGGGATACAAATTGGAAAGGAAGAAGTCAAACTATCACTATTTGCAGACGATATGATAGTATACTTAAGCGACCCAAAGAACTCCACCAGAGAACTCCTACAGCTGATAAACGACTTCAGCAAAGTGACCGGATATAAAATCAACGCAAGCAAGTCAGTAGCCTTCCTATACTCAAAGGATAAGCAGACTGAGAAAGAAGTAAGAGAAATGATACCCTTCAAGATAGCCACAAACCATATAAAGTATCTTGGCGTGACACTAACCAAACAAGTGAAAGATCTATATGACAAGAACTTCAAGTCTCTGAAGAAAGAAATTGAAGAAGACCTCAGAAGATGGAAAAATCTGCCATACTCATGGATTGGCAGGATTAATATAGTAAAAATGACCATCTTACCAAAAGTAATATACAGATTCAATGCAATCCCCATCAAAATCCCATCTCAATTCTTCATAGAGTTAGAAAGAGCAATTCAAAAATTCATCTGGAATAACAGAAAACCCAGAATAGCTAAAACTATTCTCAAGAGTAAAAGAACCCCTGTGGGAATCAGTATCCCGGACCTCAAGCTGTACTACAGAGCAATAGTGTTATAAACCACATGGTATTGGTACAGTGACAGGCATGTAGATCAATGGAACAGAATTGAAGACCCAGAAATGAATCCACACTCCTATCGTCACTTGATCTTTGACAAAGGAGCTAAAACCATCCAGTGGAAAAAAGATAGCCTTTTCAACAAATTGTGCTGGCTCAACTGGAGGTCAACGTGCAGAAGAATGCAAATTGACCCATTCTTATCTCCTTGCACTAAGCTCAATTCCAAGTGGATCAAGGACCTCCACATAAAACCAGACACACTGAAAGTAATAGAAAGGAAACTAGGAAAGAACCTTGAACATATAGGCACAGGGGAGAATTTCCTGAACAGTACTCGAATAGCTTATGCTCTAAAATCAAGAATAGACAAATGGGACCTCATTAAATTATAAAGTTTTTGCAATGCTAAAGACACTGTCAAAAAGACAAAGTCGCAACCAACTAACTGGGAAATGATCTTTACCAACCCTACATCCGACAGACGGCTAATATCCAGTATATACAAAGAACTCAAGAAGTTAAACTCCAGAGAGGCAAGTAACCCTTTTAAAAAATGGTGTACAGAGCTAAACAAAGAGTTCTCACCTGAAGAATATCTAATGGTTGAGAAGCACCTAAAGAGATGTTCATCATCCTTAGTCATTAGGGAAATGCAAATCAAAACAACCCTGAGATTCCATCTCACACCAGTCAGAATGGCTAAAATCAAAAACACAGGAGACAGCAGTTGTTGGCGAGAATGTGGAGAAAGAGGAACACTCCTCCACTGCTGGTCGAATTGCAAGCTGGTACAACCACTCTGGAAAGCAGTCTGGCGGTTCCTCAGAAAACTGGGCATGACACTTGGGAGGATCCGGCTATACCACTCCTGGGCATATACCCAGAGGCTTTACCTGCATGCAATAAGGACACATGCTCCACTATGTTCATAGCAGCCTTATTTATAATAGCCAGAAGCTGGAAAGAACCCAGATGTCCCTCACAGGAGGAATGGATCCAGAAGATATGGTATATTAACACAATGGAATACTACTCTGCATTTAAAAACAATGAATTCACGAAATTCCTAGGCAAATGGTCAAAACTTGAAAATATCATCCTTAGTGAGGTAACCCAATCACAAAAGAACACACATGGTATGCAGTCACTGATAAGGAGATATTAACCCAGAATCTCAGAATACCCTAGACTCAATTCGCATATCAATAGTTTTCTAAGAAGAAGGAAAGAGAGACCCCTGGTCCTAGGAAGACTGGATGTAGGGGAACGCCAGGACAGAGAAGCGAGAGGGGGTTGAATGGGGAAAAGAGGGAGGGAAGGGGGCTTATGGGACTTTCGGGGAGGGAGGAAATGGGAAACGGGAAATGATTTTGAATGTAAATAAAAAAAAACTTAGAAAATAAAATAAAATTAAAAAAAAAGAATACCAAAAAAAAAAAAAAGAAAGAAAACATTATTTTAAATCTTATCTCTTATAAGACCAATCTGTTAGGATCAGATCCACATAAAAAATAACGCCAATCTGGACTTATCTTAGAGGCCTGTATTTCGTGGGTTGGGTCATGCCACGTGTTGCTTAAGATGGTTCCAACCCTGATTACCAGTTTTAAACTAATTTTTTGTTACCGACATTACATCCTTTAAAAAACTTATGAGCCAATATTCTATAGTCAAAACATTTAAACATACTTATATCTTTAACATCAATTAGAAACAAGAATAAAGCAACTAAGCAAATCTTATAAATTTAAATCAAACACATTTTTTTCTTTTCTCTAGCTGTAATTTTAAGAGAAAAAGCACTTTGGACCTAATAACTACAATTATATAGCTTTTTCTAGGATAAATAACCATAAACTGAGACTGCATTAAGAGATGGACCACCAGCAGATGAAGTTTTTACCATTTTTTCTTTTCAACATGAAACATAGAACAGCCATTCAAACAGCAAGAAACAAATTGACACGTGGACATATTGGTGCACCAAGGATGAACAAAGGACATACACCAAGGACATGTAAATCAAGGGAAGCGCGCTTTCTATTTCTCCTTGTGCCTAGGAGACTTTTAAAATCCATTTTCTTTCTGTCTTTCTCGTGTTTCTAAAATCCGCTTTTCTCTTTTTATTTTGGTTTTTTTTTTATACTTTTTATTTTATTTTATTTTATATCCTAATTTTCTCTCGCCTGGAGTTTGGTTCTTAACCATGGCCAACTAGCTTGACAAAATTCCAGGTTTCATATCACTGTCACCCCTAGTTGATCTCAGCATCGGGCTATGCTGATTCACCTAGTATTGCCTTATCCCTTCTTTCTGCCCCTTGCAAACATAGCCTTTACTCTATGTTGCTTACCGGGCCCTGGATACTTAACCTTTATTTATTTTCCATGGTGCTCCACCAACAGACAGTGTTCCTCAGTAGTTCTCTCCTTTTCCACGTCCCACATTCAAGGCGCCATCTGAGACTTCCCAGGAATTGCTCACGAGCGGGTTCTAGGTGGAGGGAGAGCTGAAGAGTGAAACTACGGGGGTCGAGAGAAAAGAACACACAGAGACATTAGTACATGGCTGTACAAAATCTTTCTATATTTCTTTGGGGACAAGAGTTACAATATATGTGCTGTGGGCGTGACCCTCCCTCCCAAAGCTGTCTTCTCAGCAGGTCTCCGGCAGGCTGAGCTGATGTTGCCATAACAGATCTCAGTCAGATGTTACTTTCACAGGGTTTGTTACTCTGCAGGAGATAGCCCCCTTTCACAGGACATTGTAGCTCCTTTGCAGTGCCAGAGGGGCTCTGACATCTCTGTCAGGTGGGAGGAGGTGTGGCTTGAATTCCTCAGCTCCAGTAGGTGAAATGCAGGCAACTGAATTCTGCCTAGAGGCTATATGGCATTACAATGGCTCTCTACATTCAAGTACTATATTGAAAGGATATGGAGAGAGAGGGCAGCCTTGTCTAGTACCTGATTTTAGTAGGATTGCTTCAAGTTTCTCTCCATTTAGATTGATGCTCGCTACCGGTTTGCTGTAAATTGCTTTTACTATGTTTAGATATGGGTCTCGAATTCCTGATCTTTCCAAGACCTTTAGCATGAAAGGATGCTGAATTTTTCAAATGCTTTCTCAGCATCTAATGAGATGTCCATGTGGTTTTTTTCTTTGAGATTGTTTATGTAGTGGATTACATTGATGGACTTCATTATTTTGAACCATCCCTGCATCCCTGGGATGAAACCTACTTGATCGTGTTGAATGATCATTTTGATGTGCTCTTGGATTTGGTTGGCAAGAATTTGATTATTTTTGCATCGATATTCATAAGAGAGATTGGCCTGAGATTCTCTTTCTTTGTCGGATCTTTGTGTGCTTTTGGTATTAGTGTAATTGTGGCTTCATAGAACGAGTTGGGTAGTGTTCCTTCTGTTTCTATTTTGTGGAACAGTTTGAAGAGTATTGGTGTTAGGTCTTCTTTGAAGAATAGAATTCTGCACTAAAACCATCTGGACCTGTGCTTTTTTTGGTTGGAAAACTTCCAATGAACACTTCTATTTCTTCAGGGATTATAGGATGGTTTAGATGGTCTATTTGATCCTGATTTAATTTTGGTATTTTGTTTCTGTCTAGGAAATTGTCCATTTACTCCAGATTTTCTAGTTGTGTTGAATACAGGTTTTTGTAGTAGGATCTGATGATTTTTCGATTTCCTCAGTTTCTGTTGTTATCTCTCCCTTTTCATTTCTAATTTTGTTAATTTGGATACTGTCTCTGTGCCCTCTGGCTAGTCTGGCTAAGGGCTTGTCTATCTTGTTGATTTTCTCAAAGAACCAACTCTAGTTGTGCCTTGCCCCAAGTGATGTTATACTTGGGAGAATCCCTGCATACCTGGAGATTCAGAGTAGTCCATCCCAGGAGCAGAAGTTGCAAAGGGCAGGCTGGTGTGCTCACTTCCTGTGCGGGTGTGCTGTCTCCCAGTGCGGGTCCCTCGGCAGGGCTGATGTCCCACAGCAGAGCTGGCGTGTAGGTGGCCACAGAACTGCTCAGCTCTTGGGAGCACGGAGCACCCAAGCTGGCTGAGTCCCAAGCGATGTTATGCTTGGTTATCCCTATGCCTGGAGGTCCCAACTGCTCTGTTGCCAGAATAAAGATGGCAGAGTGCACTATGTACCCTCTCCGGGCATATCACTCTACAGGGCAGTTGGCCCACAGCAGAGCTGGCACCACCCACAGACTTTCTATCTCTCTTTATGGAAAGCAGATAGGTGTCTACAGAATAATAATAAAACAAAGTAAGTTAAAGAAAAATCGAAACAGTCAGAATAAGTTAAAACAGGACAAAAAAACCAGAAGAGACAGCCTTGCCTCTCCAAATCACAGGAAACACATATAGACTCAGAGGCATGACTATTCAGCTCTTATATATCTTTAATTTTGTTTTCAGCTTTCACAGAATTTAATGTCAGACTGCATTTACATCATTTCCATGCTTCTCTCCACCCCTGCTTCTCTTATGTTGTTGTTAATTTCATTTCACTTTCTTCAGAGAAAGGGGTTACCATGATGCTTCCATTTGTACCCAGATAATTTGCCATTAGCCTTTTTACTTGGAGATGAAGTATTTCCTAAGGAGATTTGTATTGGTGCCAGGTTGACACACAGTAGATATGGGATGCCTTATCTTGTCTGTGATTTGTGCAAGTGTCCTGACATAAATACAAATTTTCTAAAGAAACACTTGTGTCCTTCCTTTGGTACATTTTTCTGTAACTATGGTATCCAAAGTGGTCCAATTTTCTCATGATCCTTACCCTGAGAGAAGAAAAGCATGGTTCTCACATTGTTTCTAACTAGAACAAAGTGTGACTTCAGGAAATATATTTTGCACAGTTCTGTCCCTCATCTGGCTTCCTTGTTAGGGGCTTCTTGTAGGTGACATGACAGGAAAGAAAAGAGTACACAAAGAGGTGAGAATGAAAAGTTGGATCAGCCTGCTTTAGGCTAATCAAATTTCTAGAAAGTCTGCTACTGACTGGCCTATTGTCAGCATGTTTAAACAAAGTGCAATTTGAGAAAAAGTTTCCAGGCAACAGTCATTGCAATTCTAGGTGCACAATACAGCTTAATGTGGGACTATATATAAACTTCTTTATGAAGTACAGATGACCATGAAGCTATAGCTTCAGGTCCTACAACTAAAAGTCAAGGAATGTTACATGGTTTCTGTCAAAAAAAGAAGATAGTGGTCAGGACTCTACCCCACCTAAGTTTGGGTTATATTAATTGAGAAGTAAATATAAAGGTCTAGAGAGGAACAGTCTGAGATAATCATTCTGCGGGATTTGGGTGAGATCTGCTTCTATAGAGAGCAAAAGATCACCATGCCATTAAGAACATCTACTCTCAAATTTGTTTTTAATTTTTTTAAAGTTTTTTTTGTTTTGTTTTTTAAGGTTTATTTATTTATGTGAGTACACTGTAGCTGTCTTCAGACACACCAGAAGAGGGCATCAGATCTCATTAGAATGTTTGTAAGTCACCATGTGGTTGCTGGGATTTGAACTCAGGACCTCCAGAAGAGCAGTCAGTGCTCTTAACCGCTGAGCCATCTCTCCAGCCCCCTACTCTCAGTTTTCTGAGTGGAATACAAGCATTTTATTTACTCCATGTCTGTACATGTTTAACATTTCTGGATTCCCCAATAATTTGTAGGGAAAAAAAGACCTTTGTGTTGCAAAAATCTATTAGGAAATATTCAAGACCATACAAAGATGAGAGATGATGACTTACGCCTTGAACAGAACTGCTTGTCAATGTGTATCTGTAGTCCTCTATTAAGGTCTTTATGAAAGGACTTTAAATATGGACATGAGGTAAGGTGTGGTGCACTGGCCTCATTCTTTTGCCCAGAGAAGCCTCATTGGACACACATATTTTCTCTGCATTTCTCTGATCATATTGCCTGTCTTTGGATCTCTTTCCCCTAACTGTACTGCCTTGTCTACCCTCAATAGAAGATGTGCCTAATTCTACTACAACTTGATATTCCAAGGCTTGTTGTTATTCTTGAGAGGCCTCTGCATTTCTGAGAAGAGGATGAGGGGTGAATGGGGAGGAGGAGAGGGGGAAGACAGGAGATAGGAGGAGAGGATAAGGAGAGGACTGGAGAGTAGTGGAGGGGAGGGAGGACTAGGAGGGGAGCGTGGAAAGATGAAATCAGGATGTAAAGTAAATAAATAACCTAACTAAAAAAAGAAACAAACAAACAAACAAACAAATATTAATGGTTTATAAAGTAAAATATGTAGTGACATTTAAGATTTAACAGGTAACAAAATAATTATCCAAATAGCGGGCATTTGTAATAGTGGATTTATTGAATATGGGTAGAATAATCTCTGAACTGGGGACATAATGGAAAGTAGGAAAACAATATGAAAAATATTACTGATTACACTTAGGTTGATGCATAGTTCAAATGTAATAAATAAGTTCAGAAAGCAAAAGATCAATAATAAATAATGTTAAGTAAGAATTTATAAATTTTGAATCTCCAATAAGATACATTGAAAAGAATAAAACCTAAATGATTATAATAGCAGAAGTCGAGTATGAAAATGTTCTTCACATTAATCAGGATTCTCTAAAGTAACAGAACCTATATAATGAAAAAAGCATAGTTTTGAATCATATTTAAATAAATAATCTTCATATAAAACTTTTAGTTTGTCTGTTGGAGTGTATAATGTATACCTTAGTGGAGTGCAGGTACCCAAAGAAGCCAGAGATGTAACTCCTGGAGCTGGAGTTACAGGTAGTAATCACCCACAATGTAGGGGTACTAGAAATCTAACATTGACTCCTCTGGAAAAGCTGAGATTATCTCGGAAGTACCATGTTTTGTTTGTGAACAGCTAGATCAAAACATGACTCACAGATGTCCTTCATTGTGTGGTTCCAGTAGCTTAATTAACATTGTTTAAAGATGAATAAATATTTCAATACTATGAAAAAGTTGTTAATAAGTAGGACATATCTATATTTTTCATATGCTTTACACTAATTTAGAAATCCAACATTCAGTGTTCAAGATAATTTGAGTCCCGTATATGTACCATGATACTAAAATCATGATAGATCTTCCTAAATACAATCAATATAAAGGTATATCTAAATTAGTTACAGGGAAATTATTTGTATCTGCAAGTGGATTTATATATTTGCTTCTCTCATTTTCTCTCTGGTCTTTCTGTTTCTGTGTGTCTTCATGTATTTCTCTGCCTCTCTCTCTCTCTCTCTCTCTTTCTCTCTCTCTCTCTCTCTCTGTGTGTGTGTGTGTGTGTGTGTGTGTGTGTTTGTGTGAAATGTCAGCACTCTGTTTCTCTTTGTGCTTGATTAAAACTCCACTCTATACAAATAGCATATTTTATTTATTCTTCATTTTTGCATCAGCATTTCTCTTTTGTTTTCTTGCTGATAGGCATTCTAACTTGAGTGAGAGACATAGAAAATCAGTGTAGTAGCTTTGTTGTGCATTTCCTTGAGGTCTAAGTATATTGAGCAATTTTTCATGTGTGTTTGCCAACTGCACTTCTTTTAAATGATTTTCTGAAAGTGACTCCATAAAATGAGGAAACAATAGCAAAAGACTGACAAATTGGACAGCATAAAATTAAAAAGCTTTAGGGCAACAAAGTACCAAAACAGACTAGAGACATCTATAGAATAGGAAACCATCATTGTCAGATACATATTTGTCAGAATGCCAATATCTGGAATAGATGAAGATCTCAAAAAAGATAAACACCAAGACATCAAATAATGAAATCAATAAATAGAAGAATGAAGACAGCTGACAGCTATATAAAGAACTTAATAACCTCTAATTTTCAGCAAGATAACCTTTTGTTTAAAATATTCTAAGAAGCTCACTAAAAAACTGTTACATTAGAAAAAAACTTTAAGCTACTCAGCTTTGTTAGAAAGTTCTTTATATTTGAACAGCAAAACATTATTTTTATTGTTGGTCAATATTCATTGAATGGCTACAGCACCGTTTGTCCATTTAACTCTTAAAAGTCAGTTGTGTTGATTTTTCATTTGCTATTTATGAAAATTACTAGAAGAGGTAAATTAGTAAATTTACTCTATAATTAAAATTAAGAATAAAAATTAAGAATTAAAATTACTAACTGAAGTAAGGTATTTCTTCATTTTTAATATTTCTAAGATATACAGGAATGCCTTTAAATTATAGTCATTCTGATTGTGTTTTATGATGATGATGACCATGATTATGATTATTTATCAAGTTTACATTTTTCAAGTCAGTTCTCATGTCAAACAGTGTGAATTTAAACTAATTGTGTATCAGAGAGTAACAGAACTTTAGATCTTCCTGCCTCTACCTCCTAAATGTGTGATTACAGGTTGATGCTGTCACTCCCTGGCTCTGTCGTTGTTTGAATTTAAGCTGTACAAACTATATTATTGAAGTCTAAAATATTTTTTATGATACTGTACTTCTTAATTTGCTTCACAATTTCTATACTGTGCACTAATTATCTCTATTTGAGATCCATATGTTCTGTCATCCGCATGCATTATTCTCGTCTTTAACTTTGCCTCTTATTTGGAAAATGTTCATTTAAAGTCTTTGAAAATCCTGTTGGATACGTTTGCTTCCTTGACAATTCTGCCTTCATTTCATACACTAGATTTTATTCTCATACTTTACTTTCAAGATTTACAAAAGATTTCACTTTCTTGAACTCTACTTATTCTCTATTTATTCATTATATAGTTATTCACGATCTTCAATAACCAAATATCTTCAATTTAAAATGTGTTCTATAATTCAAAATAAACAGCTAAAATGTCCTAATGCTTATAATGTATCTTTAAAAGTAAGTTTTATCCTCTTCTACTCATTTTATTCAATTATTTTTCTGTGATGAGTGATTTCATCTCTTTTTATCAGTCTTGAAAGAAAAGGGATCAATTCAAACTTAGTATTTGCTGGAAAAGTATAGATTTTTTAATAGAAAACACTGTAACTATCCAATTAGTTTCTATTAGCATCAGCCTCTTACACACTATAGATGAAGGGTCTGGTTGATGTACACTTTAAAAGCCACTCAATTATTCAGTCATCAAAGCAGGGCCCTGAGATCTATTTTGTAGTAACTTGGTACATTCTATCTCTTTGGTAAGAATTCAGTTCTAGAGGCCATAATTTGTTTTCCCCAATAACTATTACAATTACTGTCTTCTGTCACCATCCTTTAAATAATCTTTACTTTGAAGAACCTATGCCCCATCAAGAAGCAGGCTCTAATGATAAGGTTTTGCTTCTGGTAGGTATATAAATGGCCACAGTGTAATAATTGCCACAGAAGTCACTAAGTAATAAGCATACATAAGACACCACTGTAGACACTTTAATCTAGTGTATTTGTGTTTGAGGTTGCTCCAATTTTCATCCTTCACAGAATTTCAATAGACAAAATAGGAAGTAATAGCATATTCCATTCCTAGATTGAGCCATGCTCACTTTTAGTAGTGAAAAACTTCTTAACATTTTTATGTCATGGCAATGATTATTTTTATACCAATAAAGGAAAGATGTGTGGAGTAGGTGAAGTCTTGAGTGCATTGGTGACAAGAGTATGGCTCTATCAAAGATCCCCATGTGTCAGATTCGTTGGAAACTCATAACAATGCCTGGATCAGGCTTAGAAAAATTGTAAAGCTTTCCCATAAACCCTGTGCAGATGTTGACAGTTTGTCCATAAAACATGGATCATAATTTCTGCCCCCTGTACATTCACAACCTGAGACTACTGCCTTACAGAGAACTCTTATGGAGAAGGTATAAACTAGTCTACATCTCCAGTTATATAAAATAAACTGGCTTTCTTGATTCAGAAGTAGTAAATAAATGCAGTAAGCTTCTGCAATATTGTGGGAGCCACTGTGTCATAGTACACAACCCTCTACCTGCATTCCAACTTTTCTACATATCTGTCTTTCTTTAGTTTCTTTTTTCCCCTATCACTCTAAATAGTTCAACCCCTAAGCCATGCAGGCTGAGGCATAATGCCAGACTTCTATCATAGTAAATATTATTATAATTATAATTCCTCACTTTGAAACTTTGAGATATTTCAAAAAATTGAAGACAAATTAACTATGATTTCAAATTATTTAACACCTTTAATATAGACATAATAGATGTTAAGTAAAAATGCCACTGACACCTTACACATTGTTTAATGTTTATTATTATGTTACATGTGTGAAGAGAGTAGAGGCATGAATGGAGTAAACAGAAATGACAAGCACAATAGAGAAGCAGGAAATGACAAACAGTAATCAGTTCTGAATTTTGTCAATTCAATTATTAAAGAATAACATAATTTTACAAAATATATAAAGAACAAGATAGGATAAATTATTTTTTTGTGTTTTTATGTGAAATTGTTGGAATATATTTTAGGAACAAAGACTTCTTAAATCTTAAATTTAATATAAATTTTATGCTTATGATATTGGTTTTCTGATAATCAGTATTTTTGATACCTATAGGTCTTAGTTAAAATGTAAAAGAACATGAATAAAGAATGACAACAATGAATCTAAAGGTTATATAATGAAATATCCTATAATTATTTCAAAATTGTTTTTTTTAATTGTATGTATATTTTTTAATTAACATCCAAGTTTCCTATATATTTATGTGTCTATCTATATCTCTGAGGTAAGTTCCTAAATTGCTAGGACCATGTCTTTTGTATTATAATTATGTGTATATATCTCCCTACCCCAAACACACACACAACTAAGACTTTAGAAAATTTTTCTAATAGAACAAAGAAGGTGAAAAAATAGCATTTTATTTTATTTTATTTATTTTTTAAAACACGAAGATAAAACCTTTCTTCCAAATCAGGATATCCTTGAGCTAGTAACCAATAAAGAGTTATTTCTTCCCCAGAGGAATAATATAATCACAAAACTCAACATCACATCCATTTTGAAAATTAAAAAATATATAAAGCAAATAAAGTAAACTAAGATATTGTATGTGTCTAAACTGTGCATTTCCTATCTTGCTAAGCAAATGCAATCATCTTAAAACATATGCCAAAGCACCAGCATGAAGTGAACTGAGTGTGCACTTCTAAAAGGCTGCATTCTTTCTATTTTATCTATTTGTTCATTTATTTTTTTATTTTTTATTTTCAATATTTTTTATTATTTACATTCCGAATGATTTCCCCCTTCCCGGTTCCTCCCTCCCTAAAGGCCCATAGCCCTCTTCCCTCCCCCTGTTCCCCATTCAACCCCCTCTCGCTTCTCTGTCCTGGCATTCCCCTACATCCAGTCTTTCCAGGACCAGGGGTCTCTCCTTCCATCTTCTTGGAAACCTATTGATATGCGTATTGTGTCTAGGGTATTCCAAGATTCTGGGTTAATATTCCCTTATCAGTGACTGCATACCATGTGTGTTCTTTTGTGATTGGGTTACCTCACTAAAGATGATATTTTCCAGTTCTGACCATTTGCCTAAGAATTTTGTGATTTCATTGTTTTTAATTGCAGAGTAGAATTCCATTGTGTAAATATACCACATCTTTTGAATTCATTCCTGCATTGAGGGACATCTGGGTTCTTTCCAGCTTCTGGCTATTATAAATAAGGCTGCTATGAACATAGTGGAGCATGTGTCCTTATTGCATGCAGATAAGGCCTCTGGGTATATTCCCAGGAGTGTTATAGCTGGATCCTCCGGGAGTGTCCTGCCCAGTTTTCAGAGGAACTGCCAAACTGCTTTCCAGAGTGGTTGTACCAGCTTGCAATCCCACCAGCAGTGGACGAGTGTTCCTCTTTCTCAACATCCTCGCCAACAATTGCTGTCTCCTGTATTTTTGATCTTACCCATTCTGACTAGTGTGAGGTAAAATCTCAGGGTTATTTTGATTTGCATTTCCCTAAAGACTAAGGATGTTGAACATTTCTTTAGGTGCTTCTCAGACATTAGATATTCTTCAGGTGAGAACTCTTTGTTTAGCTCTGTACTCCATTTTTAATAGGGTTATTTAGCTCTCTAGAGGCTAACTTCTTGAGTTCTTTTTTATATATTGGATATTAGCCCTCTGTCGGATGAAGGGTTGGTAAAGATCTTTTCCCAGTTTGTTGGCTGCTGCTTTGTCTTTTTGACAGTGTCCTTTGCCTTACAGAAACTTTGTAATTTTATGAGGTTCCATTTGTCAATTCTTGATCTTAGAGCATAAGCTATGGGTGTTCTATTCAGGAAATTCTCCCCTGTGCCCATATGTTCAAGGTTCTTCCCTAGTTTCCTTTCTATTACTTTCAGTGTGTCTGGTTTTATATGGAGGTCCTTGATCCACTTGGAAATGAGCTTAGTACAAGGAGATAAGTAAGAATGGAGCAATTTGCATTCTTCTGCATGTTGACCTCCAGTTGAGCCAGCACCATTTGTTGAAAAGGCTATCTTTTTTCCACTGGATGGTTTTAGCTCCTTTGTCAAAGATCAAGTGATCATAGGAGTGTGGATTCATTTCTGGGTCTTCAATTCTGTTCCATTAATCTACATGCCTGTCACTGTACCAATACCATGCAGTTTTTAACACTATTGCTATGTGGTACAGCTTGAGGTCTGGGATACTGATTCCCCCAGAAGTTCTTTTACCTTTGAGAATAGTTTTAGCTATCTGGGTTTTCTGTTAATCCAGATGAATTTTTGAATTGCTCTTTCTAACTCTATGAAGAATTGAGTAGGGATTTCGATGGGGATTGCATTGAATCTGTATATTGCTTTTGGCAAGATGGTCATTTTTACTACATTAATCCTGCCAATCCATGAGCATGGCAGATTTTTCCATCTTCTGAGGTCTTCTTCAATTTCTTTCTTCAGAGACTTGAAGTTCTTGTCATACAGATCTTTCACTTGTTTGGTTAGATCACACCAAGATGCTTTATATTTTTCGTGTCCATCATGTAGCATATCATTTCTCTTATTTCTTTCTCAGCCTGCTTATCCTTTGAGTATAGGAAGGCTACTGATTTGCTTGAGTTGATTTTATATCCGGCCACTTTGCTGAAGTTGTTTATCAGCTGTAGGAGTTCTTTGGGTCACTTAATTATACTATCATATTGTCTGCAAATAGTGATAGTTTGACTTCTTCCTTTCCAATTTGTATCCCTTTGACCTCCTTTTGTTTTCTAATTGCTCTAGCTAGAACTTCAAGTATTATATTGAAAAGATATGGAGAGAGAGGGCTGCCTTGTCTAGTCCCTGATTTTAGTGCGATTGAAACTTGAAGCAATCTTACTTGATTCAAAATTGTTAAAATATATAACATGAAAGGAAAATTTAAATGGGGGAAATAATTAAATAATAATTTAAAAATGAGTGCAAAATTTCTAAAATATTTTTGATGCTACAGATCCAGAAAATAGTGACCAGAATAAATTCCCAAACAATCTACCTATATAATTTTTAAACTCCAGACAGTTCAAAGTTTGGAAGAATAGCTTGAATCAAAATAAGAGTGAAAAGATCCCCATAGGTATAAACCCAAAAAGTTGTTTCTGAGTTCTTGTTGCATAGCGTATAAACAAGAACATTGAGTTGAGAAATTCTTTAAGTGTTGCAGTAACCAAAATATAGCCTAGAATTTTGTATACTGTGAATTGTGTTTCAAAGCAAGAGAGAAAATAATATTTTCTCAAACTAAATCAAAGTTATGTCGGTAGAAGATGTGATTTGCCAGAAAGATTAACACACAATATTTAAAAAGAAAACCTGTATGTATTAAAACTAAAAAACTAATAATACATGGAATGATAAAATAATAAAATTAAGTAAAAAGAAAACTTTGAAGAAAATATGAATAGTTTTATAACTACTGAAATTGTGATAAAGTTAGAGTATATATATATATATATTATATATATGATAAGAGAGAGATTTGTATGTCTAATATATACATATTACATGTATATACAGATATAGATATAGAGAGATATTGGTTTTAACAGATAACTTATAGATGAACATAAATACAGAGAGGTTGATGATAGCTATATAGATAAACCACATATAGTATGCATACATCTGTATTAATCATTTTCCAACTTTAACATATTTTGTCAGAGTACTTTCATACATAATCATGACCATAATATTTAATGGAACTGAAAAAATACTATAAATTAATTATGTCTATATTGTCATAACTGTCTTTCTAGGTGTCATAACTTTATTTTCCTGTGGATACTCCAAGCATTGATGAGGATGGTGTAAAGAGAGCATTAAGTATTTAGTACATCACACAAAATTTTTTCATTATATAACAATTGCTAACAAAAATATAACTAAGGGGCTACTTCTTATTTACTTGATCATTATTCCAAAGATACTACCACTTAAAGAAGAATTCTAAAACAGCTTCAAGGTGTATTTCAGAGGAAGACCTTGTAATCACTCCAGTTTCCTGAATGCTAATCCATTGAAGACATAGAATTTGGATAAAATATACAGTTAGAAGACTATGATATTGAAGATTTTTTATTTTTCTTACTTTTTATCATAATGGTGCAAGTAAGAAAAGATAAATATTTGAAATAAATGATGTGTTGCATATGACTATGATATACTCTTATTAAAATTTGTATAGCTAATCAGTAATGTTCAGTTAGTGAAACTCCCTGTAATGTACTTCTAATATTATGTCCACAAGTTAAATGATGCTTGAATGTATAATATATATGCATTTGTTGTTATGTTAGTATGTACGTGTATTCTTATATATTATGTATAAAGTGGAATGCCTATTTAACGGGAATTCTTTAACACTATAAAATTCCCACAAGATCTGTGGGAGATTTCAACATCCCATTCTATAAAAAATGATTAAAGATAATTTAAAAAAGAAAAGAAAAAACAATAAATAATTTCTATATCTTTGCTAACAATAAATATTCTATTTTATTTCTTTGTCCACTTAGGGTTTCAGCACTTTAAATGTATTTAAATATTTGGATTATTTGTATTTGTTGTAAGTAGTATGGTCTGTTTTCTCACATCTGCATGTTAATGAAAATCAATTTATCAGTTAAATCCTGCACAAAGAATATTGCTACATAAGACAAACAGAGGCATCTCTCAAAATCGATTTAGAAAATATGGCTCAGAACTACAAGGAATATGGAAGTGTTAATAAATATTCCTGTAAAACAATGTCTTTAATAGTTGAATGCAAAAGCATTGTAATGGTTGTTATATCCAATGAAAATTAAATGGTTTAGTTTTGTTAGTTATTATTTCAAATAATTAAGTCAATGCTATAGAGATATCACTTAAGGACTTAATCACATCCAATATAAAGTGGAAAATTAATGGAGACATCTACTTTTGATGAAAAAGTACAAATGGCTAAGATAACATGAAAATATATTCAATATAATTAATCGTCAGGAAACTACAAATAAATATGCACAGAGATTCCATAATTTAAGTCAGAAAACTTCATCAAGAAAAAAATTACAAATGTTGGTGAGATTGTGCTGGAAAAGGAATCCTTGTGAGCATTTAGAAGTGTAAGTTAGCTATTATCGAATTCAGTAAGGAGATTCCTGAAAGGATAAGTGAAACTGTGATTGTATACAGCTCTATCACTCTGGGTTATATACAAGAAATTATTAAAATGAGCTTACTATCCAAACATTTGCACATATTCATTATCTAGGTGTTCACAAAAGCCATGTGATAGAATAAGTCTAGGAATCCATCATAAGAAGAATGGAGGAAGGAAATGTGGCATCCATGCACAATGGAATTTTATTCTTTCACAAGGAATAACAAACAAAATCATGTCAACCTCAGGATGTGCATGGAACTGGATAGTAAGTGAAGTAAACCAGACTCACAAGGACAAGCAGTGTAAAATTTCACTTCTGTTTCATGTTGGCAGTCATGAAATCAGATGAAATACTGTTAGTATATGAAGAATAAAAAGAAGGGGAATTGGAAAAGGGAGGACAAAATGGGTAATAATGGGGCTTGTGCATGTTTTTAAAATGCCAGTAAGATATTCCTTTATATAAATTAATGTATACTAATGCAAAAATAGCAAACCAAAGTAGAAATCCTAATTTCTGATATCTAACAGAAAATTTTTCATACCATCCATGATTTAATCCCCTCAATGGCATGTATCCCCTCAATAAGTCATGGTGAACATTATATCCTAATGAAATAACATGAAAAGAAGCACATAGGGACTAATGAGGAAGCTGGGCCTATCACTATGGGCAAGATAAATACTTTATAATTTGTCTTGAGTTGGGAAAGTTATTACGTTCTCTCCCTTCTGCCCTGTGGAATACTTATGAAGGAAGCACTTGAGAGAGAAGAATGGCATAATCTAGACATTGAATCTACAAAACCCTGATCCTGTATTCACTAGTGTTTTAAACCTAAGAATAATTTAAATTTATAACTTTCTTTTTGTTGTTGTTTTTTTTTTTTGTTTTGTTTTGTTTTGTTTTTTGAGACAGGGTTTCTCTGCATAGTCCTGGCTATCCTGCAACCCGCTCTGTAGACCAGGCTGGCCTCGAACTCAGAAATCCGCCTTCCTCTGCCTCCCAAGTGCTAGGATTAAAGGCATGCGCCACCACCGCCCAGCAATTTATAACATTCTTAAGAAACTTAGTATGCAACATTTTGTTAAAACAGAAGAAGTACAGTAAATTTTAAATAACTGAAAAATATTAACTTGTTTTCCTTTAAAATGTGACATACTTATCATTAATATAATTGACAAACATTTACTTAAAAACTTTATCCCTCATATATTTAGTCTCCAGTCAATCATAATATAGAAAAGTGTGGTTTTTATCAACTTGGAAAGCTCCTAGTCAATTTTAAGATTGTCACATTTTTAATTTTCTTGAGTCTTGGATACATGTCTCCTCTTGCTGTAATAATTCAGAATATGAACCTTAAAAATTTACCCATGTCCTTGTAAGCACTATTCTATTTATCGCACATACAAAAATGGGTTTTAGTTAGGTTTGAATATATTGCCCACTGATCCTCAATGTCTATGCCAATCATTCCCCATTTGCCTATTTAATCTCAGCATTTTCTATTTAGACAGTCTTAGAAATTTTACAAAGTTCTTCAGGACAGTCTTGTCCTTATGACACTGACTTGATTCAAGGTAATATTTGTTATCGTGGCAGGAGAGGGGAGAATATTTTCAGAAAGATATACTAATATTTACCTTTCCTTGCTGTAAGTTTAAACCTTGTCTCCAGCTTTTTGCACTGCGTGTCTAACATTACTATTAAGAAAATCAGAAACTTGCCTGTCAGTAGTGGCATACTTCTTTAATGCCAGCACTCAGGAAACAGAAGCAGGAGAATTTCTGAGTTTGAGGCCAACTTAGTCTACAGAGAGAGTTCCAATACAGCCAGGGCTCCACAGAGAAAACCTATCTCAAACACTAAACAAAGAAACAAAGGAAAAATTAACAAAACAAGAACAAAACCATGCAAAAGGAAAAGAACCTGAGAATTTTAATTTTCATCTTCTATTTAGAAGTGAATTTTTATCTTTTTGTTAGTTGTTTTGGATATAATTTCTGTGTGTGCTTTTCTATGTATGTGTACACTTGCATGGTCACATGGTAACATGGTAAATAATTATTTGATTTTTTCTGTAGGCTTTATGTATGCTTGTATACTCTTCACTGACAGGAGTACATGTTTTCCACAAATGGACAAAGTATTTTCAAGCTCTATGAAAAATAAAGGGGATGAAAATGAACAGAAATGGCCCAGGCTCATAAAACATTGGTAATAATTTTAATTTGGATGTATTGTATGATGTGATTGTGTCTAGCATATATCTTGTATAGAGGAGGGCACATATTTTTGCAACTGTGAAAATGTGTAGATCAGAGGTCAATCTTGGCTACTGTACCAGGAACTTCTGTGCATTCTTCTATTTCTATTGTCTATATCACCATAAGCACACTGAGATGATAGATGAACAATATTATACTATCCGCTTTCATTTTCTGTATCTCTTGTTCATTCACTTGCTCTGCACAGGTTCTGTCCATTGAGTTCTCTACTTATCTCATGCCAAATGCTTAATTTTGTGTACTGCAAATGAATGAGTAAGTTTCCACAAAAGCAAATGAGGGGCCTCAATTTCTCAATACATACTGGAGACAAAAAGGGGAAAATCTTAAAGAGATTTGCAAATTTTTGTCGATTTTTACATGTACATTTAATCATGATTTGTATAAAATTTAAATCAACAATTTAACAGATTTTGTATAAAATCTGTTATTTGTGCAGCTGAGTGTATAGAGCACATCTGGTTTATATATTGTTGTAGTCATTACCACAAATTATATTTGCTAAGAAATTATTTCTGGTGAGGAAATATTTAGCTTATTATTAAGTTTAAATAAATGTGTATGAACATTTGTAAACAGCCTTAGTGTTATTGATCTTTCTATATTCTGTCACTGTGGTCCTCCCTCCCTTCACCCAAGTTAAAGTGCACCTTCCAGTTTGCCAGTTTTCCTTTCATACATAGTACCCATATTCTAGTATCTCCTTCACCAGAGCTCTCTCTTGCTATGCCCATCATCTACTTTATTTTCCTTGTCTTGTGAATTCACTGGAAATTATACTCTCATCTAAAGCTCAGATCAAAGATCCACAAATAAAGAATTTATGGCTTTCAGTTTTCTGGACCTTTATTACTGCACATGTGTCATTGTTTCCAGTTCTACACATTTACATTCCAATACCATGACTTCATTTGTTGCTGCAGCAGACAAGAGTCCTATACTGCTGGTATACTACATCTCATCATAAATTCATCACTTAAAATATTTAATTTATTTTGATTCACTAAATATTGTAATAGAGCAGCAATTGGCATGGTTGGAGAAGTATCTATGAAATAAAGTATGTAGTAATTTAAGAAAGCTGTCTTATAAGGTTGATATACCATAACTTTTAAATACATTATTTTTATTAATTTTGTATATAGATGAGTGTGTTATATTTCATGTATATGAGTGCATTTACTGCATGCACATACATACACATATGCATACACATACATATATATATGCATATATTTTTCTGTTTTTCATGCATACCAACCCATATATATACATATATGTATACATATATATATATATATGGGTTGGGACCCATGAAGAACAGAAAAAGATACTGAATTTGATCCCATATGATGGTTGTTAGGAGCTATATGGGTTCATGTAAACAAACCTGGTTCTCTTCAAGGACAGTAAGCATTCTTAGCATTTGTGACATCTCTCTAGATCCTACTTTTCCTTTTTTGATTGTTTTTCATACAGAGTTCAATACTCACTGCACCAGTTTCCACTTATACTAATTGAAAATAAGGAATTCCCCCTTCCCCACCATCTTTACCAGCATTTGACTTCAGCTATAACCATTCTGATTGAAATAAGATGCAATTATGCAGTAGTTTTAATTTTAATCTCCATAATTAAGATTGTTGAACATTTTTAAAGATGTCTGCTATCATTTAAATTTTTTATTTTGAGAACTTTGTGGTCAGATCCATAGTATTTTGGGTCATGTATTTTCTTGATTTGCTTTTTTATTCTTCTTTAGTTATCTATGTATTCTGGATATTTTCCTCTACTAGATGTAGAGTTGTGGGTGTCCTTTTCATTCAACTGATCAGCATTTAACTTTCATAATTATTATAGATTGTTTTGTCAAACACTGAATTGATTTTTTCTTGAACTTTTAAACATTAAAGCAATGATTGCATAGTATATATAAATGGGCTGTAATGTTCTAATTATTCCTATTAGTTTATTTCGGGTGAAGTGATTTCTTAATTAATAAATTGCTGTTTACTTTAATCTAATTTTTGCCATTATGTTTGAAGTGAAAGCTAAAGTGTATTTCTTTTTTTTTTTTTTTCGAGACAGGGTTTCTCTGTGTAGCCCTGGCTGTCCTGGAACTCACTTTGTAGACCAGGCTGGCCTTGAACTCAGAAATCCTCCTGCCTCTGCTTCCCAAGTGCTGGGATTAAAGGCGTGCGCCACCACCGCCCGGCTTAAAGTGTATTTCTTATTTTTCAAAAGCTATGAACTACCGAATATAAGCCCTGGCATCAGACTTGGGAAACTTCTTATTGAATTGTCGATCAGAGGAACTAAAAGAAAAAAAAATATCTTCTTAAAGAATATGGACTATTGACATTGGTCTTATTTTCCTTTGGGAATTTCCTAAGGTCATAATGTGGATGTTATCATAGAATTTGTAGGCAAGACTGCCAGGAATCAAAATGGATATAAAAGGGAAACATTGCCTAAAGTCAGGTTCTGATAAAGTATGGAGATGCTGTGCAACAAGCCAGCAAAAAGTCATGAGTGGTAGTTCTTCCCATGTGTACATCTTATGAACCACAGAATGGCTGGAACGGAAAGTCAAAATGTCTACAGTGGTACAGATAGAACATTTAACTTCTGGTTAATCAACTGTTTTCTCTTTGTAATTAAGTCCAATTCCACAGGAAGGGATGATGTTGGGTCTGATAAATCTAGCCATATATGGATGGCTGGTAATGTCATGGACAATATAAGAGAATCGCCTATAGCCGTATTTCTAAGCAAATGTAATTTGCAACTGCATTTTAAATATTTATTCTTATACTCACAGTAGTAAGTCTAGCTTTCACCCTTCATCAAAGGAACATTTTGCAGAAGATGTAGACCATTTATGAAATCTGTGTCTGGTTCAAATGCTGAAGAGAACATCTGAGCATATGTTGTTTCTCTCCAACTAATATATAGACAGAATAAATCCTATTCTATATATTAAAAAATGTTATGTAAGAAGTGTTGGAGAGAAGGTTTGAGTCAAAGGAATCAGTGTCTATGCAAGATACTGTGCTCTGTATATGATTGGGAAAAAAATAAAGAGTACATATGAAATCTCAGCAGTATAATACCCTATGCATACCTGCACAATGGCAACAAAGTTGACATGAAACCGAGGGTAGGGGTAATCTCAGAAGGCTGTATCCCTAGGTAAAGTGCTAAGGCAATTAATACATTCTTAAAAAGAAAGTCTTCTACAGGCACAAGGCTTCCTCATACACTAAACAATATCACACGCTTAGCACTATGTATATGAATAACACAAAATAGACTCAACATCTGTTGTGCATGTATGTCTTGTAGAATAAGAAAGTGAAACAAAAATAATGGATAAAAACATGATTATTAATATGAGATGAAGGGGTGGGGTCCTGAAGAGATTAGAAAGGAAAAAGGGCAAGATGAATGTGTATAAAATTTTTCAAAACCAAAAAATAAAGACATATACTAGGTCAGTAAGGAATCGAGGTGTTCCGGGCAGTGGTAGTGCATGCCTTTAATTCTAGCACTTGAGAGGCAGAGGATGGGTAGAGTTCTGAGTTTGAGGCCAGCCTGGCTTGGTCTATAAAGTGAGTCACAGGACTCCCAGGGGCTACACAGAGAAATCCTGTCTTAAAAAAAAACAACAAAAAAATATCGAAGTGTTAGATCTTGGAGGATTTGAATAAAAAGTGTTAATATAACTGGACTACAATGTATAAAATTCTCAATTAATTAATTAAGATCTTTAAAGGAAAAAAGCTAAATACCACTCAATAAAAGGTCTAATTACCATAATGTTTTTAAAACATTACTCATGAAGGTATTATATTACATCTAACAATAGCAGTCATAATTAGTCCTTCCACTAGGAACACACACGATGATTAATATTATAATGCTAATACTTAGTTTTTATTTCATATTTAATACACGTTACAAATCTTTGTATTGATTTTCTAACATTAAGATAACTGCCTGATTGTGAAAACCAAAACCACTTCACTTCTGAAGTACATTTTAAAACCATTTGAATTTATAATAAATTTCAATGTTAGCAGTGAGTATGTAGCATTGGAATATATTTGAAACTTTAATTGGTTTCTAAATTTGAGATAATAAAATGCAAAAATAATGTCTTCATTAGTAATTCATTCAATGCTTATGACCTTTTCCCTAGAAAAATAAATATAAAATTCTTTACTCAGCAGCTGTAATTTGATGAGAAACTAAAATGTAACCACTGTTGTTTATCTGAAAACCATTCTCACAGCTGGCAAGTGTCAGAATATTATCTCTTGGAACTGATGTAATTTTCTTTTAAGCTGGAGAAAATCAGTATCTATTGAGGCCTTCTTTTCCTAATTTTCATTTGTCTGATTTTAAAATACTTCACTGACAATCATATATATATATATATATATATATATATATATATATGCATTCATATTCATATGCACATATAAGCTCAAATTATCTAAGAATTATACTTTATGTTCGAAAAATTTCTGCATGTAATAATGAAGGAAATACAAAGGTAATATAAGCATATTACTTCTTCAAAAGAAGCATGTCTCACAGGTAACTTAAGAAAAGGTAATGTGAATTTTTAAAACTTTGATATAAGTGAAGTACTATTTGGAAAATATAGTATACCTACAAATTAATATGCCTCTAGTCAAATGATCTGGATATCAGTTTGCAAACTGTAATGCATAAAGAAAACAACAGGGCCAGCATCCTGTATCAATTAGTTCTGCATTATTGACTTAAAAGATTCTTGATTGACACCTGGACAAAATTAAATTCATATAAAAAATGTAAAGAGATTTTTGTTGCTTTTGTTTCTTAGTACAGTACAACAAAATGTATAGCATTTGTCTTAATTTAGCAATTGCAAAGGTAATTTAAAGTACATGAAAAAATTTTACAGGCTATAAACATGAACTTACCATTTGCTTTTGAAGATGCAGACTCAGCAAAGAGATGACTGTAATTTGTTTTCTAAAGCCATTTTTTTTTAACAGATTCATGTGATGAATGGAGTTGTGTGGTTGCTAGAGTATCTTAGCAGATAATGATTTGGTCCCATTTAAGAAAGGAAACCCAAATTATTTGTTTATTTTACACTAAAATTTTTAGAACAATGTTTTTGTAGGTGTAAAGTAACTATATCATTAAAGAGTTTTGGTATCATTCAGAAATTGAATGATTGTAAGAATTTTCTGGTATGAAGTTGAGCAGGATGCATTTAGGGGTTCATAAAATATGTCCAGCTGAGGCTCTAGAGAGAATTTTGGTAAGTAATATCTTCTTTTAAATTTCCCCTGTTGCTGTGGATTATAGTACCTATCTTAAAAATAAAACTTTTTGAAAATGAATTACATTGGCATTTCTTCAACATGTTTATAAGAATCATATCACATGCATTCTTTATTAACTATTTTATTTATATTTCTAATGTTATCCCCTGTCCTTATTTCCCCTCCGAAAATCCCCTATCCCATCCCAACTCCCCCTGCCCACTAATCTATCCACTCCTGATTCTCTGTCCGGGCATTACCCTACACTAGGGCGATAAGACTTCACAGGTCAAGGGCCTCTCCTCTCATGGATTTATGACTAGTCTACCCTCTGCTACCCATGCTGATGGAGCCATGAGTCCCTCCATGTGTACTCTTTGGTTGGAGGTTAAGTCCCTAGGAGCTCTGGGGGTACTGGTTGGCTCATATTGTTCCTCCCATGGGGCTACAAACCCCTTCAACTCCTTGGGTCCTTTCTCTAGCTCCTCCACTGGGGATACTGTGCTCAGTTCAATGATTGGCTGAGAGTATCCCCCTCTGTATTTGTCAGGTACTGGCCAAACCTCTCAGGAAACAGCTATATCAGGGTCCTGTCAACAAGTACTTGTTGACATCCACAATAGTGTCTTGGTTTGGTAACTGTATATGGGATGGATTCCCCAGTAGGTGAAATGTTCCACATTTTGTCTCTGTATCTCCTCCTATGAGTATTTTGCTTCTCCCTCCTATGAGTATTTTGTTCCCCCTCCTAAGAACGTGTGAAATATCCACACTTTGATCTTCCTTCTTCTTGAGCTTCATGTGGTCTGTGAATTATATCTTGGGAATTCCAAGTTTCTGGGCTAATATTCAAATATCAGTGAGTGCATACTATATGTATTCTTTTGTGATTGAGTTACCTCACTCAGGATGATATTTTCAAGTTCCATCCATTTGCCTAAGAATTTCATGAATTCATTGTTTTTAATAGCTGAGTAGTCCATTGTGTAAATGTACCACATTTTCTGTATCTATTCCTGAGTTGAGGGACATCTGGGTTGTTTCCAGCTTCTAGCTATTATAAATAAGGCTGCTGTGGACATAGTAGAGTGTGTGTCCTTATTACATGTTGGAGCATCTTCTGGTCATATGGAATATCTGGGTCTTTAGGTAGTACTATGCCCAGTTTTCTGAGGAACCACCAAACTCAATTCCAGAGTGACTTTAACAGCTTGTAATCCCACCCTAAATGGAGCAGTGTTCCGCTTTCTCCACATCCTTGCCAGCACCTCCTGTCTCATGAGTTTTCATCTTAGCCATTCTGACTGGTGTGAGGTAGAAACTCAAGGTTGTTTTGATTTGCATTTCCCTGATAACTAAGGATGTTGAACATTTCTTCAGGTGCTTCTCAGCCATTCGGTATTCCTCAACTGAAAATTCTTTCTTTAGCTCTGTACCCTGTTTTTAATAGAGTTAATATTTTCTCTGGAGGCTAACGTATTGAGTTTTTTGTAAATATTGTATATTAGTCCTCTATCAGATGTAGGGTTGAGGAAGAACTTTACCCAATCTGTTGTTTGCAATTTTGTTCTACCGACAGTGTCCTTTGCCTTACAGAAGCTTTACAATTTCATGAGGTCCCATTTGTCAATTCTTGATCTTAGAGTATATGCTATTGGTGTTCTGTTCAGGAAATTACCCCTGTGCCCATGTGCTCAAGGGTCTTCTCCACTTCCTTTTCTATTGGCTTCAGTGTTTCTACTTTTATGTGGAGGTCCTTGATCCACTTGGACTTGAGCTTTGCACAAGGAGATAAGAATGGATAGATTTGCATTCTTCTACATGCTAATCACCAGTTGGACCAACACCATTTGTTTAAGATTCTTTTTTCTACTGGATGGTTTTAACTCCTTTGTCATAGATAAAGTGACCATAAGTGTGTTGGTTCATTTCTATGTCTTCAATTCTATTCCATTGGTATACCTGCCTGTCACTGTACCAATACCATGCAGTTTTTTATCATGATTGCTCTGTAATATAGTTTGAGGTCAGGGATGACGATTCCACAAGAAGTGCTTATATTGCTGAGAATAATTTTCATTATCCTGGGTTTTATGTTATTCCAGATGAATTTTGGAATTGGTCTTTCTAGTTCTATGAAGAATTGAGTTGGAATTTTGATGGGGATTGCATTGAATCTGTAGATTGCTTTTGGCAAGATGGCCATTTTATACTACATTAATCCTGCCAATCCACGAGCATGGGAGATCTTTCCATCTTCTGAGATCTTCGATTTCTTTCTTCAGAGATTTGAAGTTCTTGTCATACAGACCTTTCACTTGTTTAGTTTGAGTCACACCAAAGTATTTTATATTATTTGTGACTATTTTAAAGGGAGTTGGTTCTCTAATTTCTTTCTCACCCTGTTTATCCTTTGTGTAGAGGAAGACTACTTATTTGTTTGAGTTAATTTTATATCCAGCCACTTTGCTGAAGTTGTTTATCAGGTTTAAGAGTTCTCTGGTGGAATATTTGGGGTCACTTAAGTAAACTATCATATCACCAGCAAATAGTGATATTTTGACTTTTTCCTTTCCAATTTGTATCCCTTTGATCTCTTCTTATTGTCTAATTGCTGTGGCTAGGACTTCCAGTACTATATTGAACAGGTATGGAGAGAGTGGACAGTCTTATCTAGTCCCTGATATTAGTGGGATTGCTTCAAGTTTCTCTCCATTTAGTTTGATGTTTGCTACTGGTTTCTGTATTGATTTTAGTATGTTTAGGTATGGGCCTCAAATTTCTTATCTTTCCAAGAATTTTATCATGAAGGGTTGTTGGTTTTTGTCAAATGCTTTCTCAGCATCTAATGAAAGTATCATGCAGTTTATTTTTGTTTTTTGGTTTTTTGAGTTTCTTTATATAGTAGATTATGTTGATGAATTTCCTTATATCCCTATATCCCTTGGATGAGGCCTACTTGATCATGGTGAATGATTGTTTTGATGTGTTCTTGTTTTTGGATTGGGAGAATTTTATTGAGTATTCTTGCATTGATATTCATAGGGAAATCTGTCTGAAGTTCTTCTTTGTTGGGTCTTTGTGTGGTTTAGGTTTCAGCATAATTGTGACTTCATAGAACAAAATGGGTAGTGTTCCTTCTGTTTCTATTTTTGTAAAGTTTGAAGAGTATTGCCATTAGGTCTTCTTTGAAGGTCTAATAAAACTCTTTACTAAAGCCATCTGGTCCTGGGCTTTCTTGGTTAGGTGACTATTAGTGATTGCTTCTATTTCATTAGGACTTATGGGATTGTTTGGATAGTTTATCTGATCCTGATTTAACTTTGGTACCTGGTATCTGTCTAGAAAATTGTCCATTTTTCCAGATTTTCCAGTTTTGTTGAGTAAAGGCTTTTGTAGTAGAGTCTGATAATTTTTTTTTTAATTTCCTTGGTTTCTGTTGATATATCTCCCTTTTCATTTCTGATTATGTTAATTTGGATACTGCTTTTGTGCCCACTGGTTAGTCTGGCTAAGAGTTTATTTATCCTGTTTATTTTCTCAAAGAACCAGCTCCTGGTTTGGTTGATACTTTGTATAGTTCTTTTATTTTTCCACTGGGTTGATTTCAGCCCTGAGTTTGATTATTTCCTGTCATCTACTCCTCTTGGAAGTATTTGCTTCTTTTTGTTGTAGAGCTTTCAGATGTGCTGTCAAGCTACTAATGTATTCTTTCTCCAGTTTCTTTTTGGAGGTGTTTAGAGCTCTGAGTTTTACTCTTAGGACTGTTTTCATTGTGTTCCATAAGTTTGGGTATATCTTGACTCCATTTTAATTATATTCTAAAAAGTTTATTTCTTCCTTGAACAAGTTATCATTGAATAGATTGTTGTTCAGTTTCCATATGTATGTGGGCTTTCTACTTTTTTTGTTCAGCCTTTATCTCTGATGATCTGATAGGATGCATGTTAATATTTCAATCTTCTTGTATCTCTAAGGCCTGTTTTGTAACTGATTATATGGTCAGTTTTGGACAAGGTACCTTGAGGTGCTGAGAAGAAGGTATATTCTTTTGTTTTAAGATAAAATGTTCAATAGGTCTGTTAAATCCATTTAGTTCATAACTTCTGTTAGTTTCACTCTTTCTAAGTTTAGTTTCTGTTTACAGGTTCTGTCCATAGATGAGAGTGGGATGTTGAAATCTCCCACTATTATTTTATGAGGTGCTATATGTGCTTTGAGCTTTAGTAAATTTTCTTTTATAAATGTGGGTGTTCTATCATTTGGAGTATAGATGTTCAGAATTGAGAGTTCTCGATAAATTTTTCTTTTGATGAGTATGAAATGTCCTTCCTTACCTTTTTTGATAAGTTTAGTTTGGAAGTCAATTGTATTTGATAATAGAATGGCTACTCCATCTTTTTCTTGGGGGAATTTGCATGGAACATTGTTTTCCAGCCCTTTACTTTGAGGTTGTGTCTGTCTTTGTCACAGAGGTAGGTTTGTTGTTTGCAGCAAAATGTTGGGTCTTGTTTATATATCCAATCTGTTAGTCTGATTTTTTACTGGGGAATTGAGTCCATTGATATTAAGAGATATTAAAGAAGAAAAAGTGAGTTTTCCTTCCTGGTATTTTTGTTTTTAAAGGTGGAGTTATATTTATGTGGCTATCTTCTCATTGGTTTGTGAATAGAAGATTACTTTCTTCCTTTTTTAGGGTATAGTTTCCCTCCTTGTTTTGGAGTTTTTCATTTATTATATTTTGAAGGACTGGATTTGTGGAAAGATATTGTACAAATTTGGTTTTGTCATGGAATATCTTGGTTTCCTCATCTATGGTATTTGAGAATTTTGTTGGTTATAGTAGCTTGGGCTGGCATTTGTGTTCTCTTAGGTTCTGTATGACATCTTCCCAGGATCTTCTAGCTTTCATAGTCTCTGGTGAGAAGTCTGGTGTAAATCTGATAGGACTGACTTTATATTTCACTTGACCTTTCCCTCTTACTTCTTTTAGTATTCTTTCTTTGTTTTGTACATTTGGTGTTTTTATTATAGTATGACAGGAGGAATTTCTTTTCTGGTCCAATCTATTTGGAGTTCTGTAGGCTTCTTGTATGTCCATGGGTATCTCTTTCTTTAGGTTAGGGATGTTTTCTTCTATAATTTTGTATAAGATATTTACTGGACCTTTAAGTTGGGAGTCTTCGCTCTCTTTTATACCTATTATCCTTAGGTTTGGTCTTTTCTTTGTGTCCTGGATTCCTTGGATGTTTTTGGTCCAGGAGATTTTTGCATTTTGCATTTTCTTTGACTGTTTTGTCAATGTCTTCTGTGGTATTTTCAGCACCTGAGATTCTCTCTTCTATGTCTTGTAGTCTGTTGGTGATGCTTGCATCTATGACTCCTGATCTCTTTCCTAGGTTTTCTATGTCCAGAGTTGTCTTCCTTTGTGATTTCTTTAGTGTTTTAACTTCCATTTTTAGATCCTGGATGGTTTTGATCAATTCCTTTACCTGTTTGGTAGTGTTTTCCTATAATTCTTTAGGGGATTTTGTGTTTTCTCTTTAAGAGCTTCTAACTGTTTACATGTGTTATCCTGTATTTTTTTAATGGGATTTATTTAGGTCCTTCTTAAAGTCCTCTATCAATATCATGAAATGTGATCTTAATCCAGATCTTGCTTTTCCGGTGAGTTGGGGTATCCGGGACTTGCTGTGTTGGGAGAACTGGGTTCTGATGATGCCAAGTTGCCTTTGTTTCTCTTGGTAGGGTTCTTGTGCTTGCCTTTTTCCATCTGGTTAGTTGGTCTTGCTGTCTCTGACTGGAGTTTGTACCTCCTGCCAGCCTGTATGCCTGTGTCAGCTCTCTTGGGAGCCCAGCTCTCTTCTGGTGGGATATGTGTACAGAGGGCTGTGGAACAGCGCTAGCTTCGGGGTGCAAATGGCAACTGAAGATCCTGATCCAGCTGCCCCACTATTCTTGTTTCCTGTGTGCTCCTAGCTGATCTGCTCTGGACTGTCATTGTAGGGAAAGTGAAGATCTCACTTCTGAGCCCAGAAGTGAAAGCACTGCTGGGAGCCCGGCTCTCTTCTGGCCACCCTCTATACAGAGGTGTATCACATGTTTATATGATCATAAAAAGCCTAGATATATTTAAATGCTTGATGTATGCTTTATATATTTATATATATGTATATATACATATATATACATACATATATAAGTATGTTTAACATACTTGTATATATCTTCCATTCAAATTATATTTTCAAATTTGATGTTAATCCTTATTAAGTTATATTAAATTACATGTATCATGTTCACCTTTTTTTTTATTTCACTATTATACATGTTTCTTTGGAAATTGTCATATTATCTCTTTAATGTATTTGCTATCCACTTTCTTGTTGGAACATGTCCTACTTAATTTTTTCTGAATCTTGGAGACTGTGTTCACTGCTTTGACCATCTATATACATACCTAAACCCCCAACTTTCATTTACTTTTTCTTTTCCCATGTGTTTTCTTCAAGATTGTCAACTATTCTTGAGCCAATATTTGATATAACAGTAGTAACTGAATTACATCTTTCATTTAAAGTGATAAATCTGCATTGGCATTTGAAACCTTTGTGTGTGATCCCTGGGTCCTCACTGTTTGCTGAAAATTTTGTTTTAGTTTTTGTCCTTGGTCATTAGGCAAAACCTTTTCTTCTCACCTGTTCTTTACTCTCTATTGTCCTCAGGATAGTATCTTTTGCAATTCATTTCCATTTATGGTCTTGGCTTTTAATAACATTCCTCCTGGGAACTATGTCCATGCTAACCTACTCCGTCTTCATTTCCTGATGTGAAGTGTTCTAGTGTCTCTTATTAGATTCAGGCACCAGAAGCCAGTCCTTGGCATATCCTTTTCTCATAATGAGAACCATGATTTAATTAATCAGATGGATGAGCAAAAACTTGTGTTGTGCCCAGCTAAAGTCCTTCACAGTCTGCCCTCCTGATGCTGAGTGTGTATATAGTGTTGGATGTCTGCCTTGGCATGTTCACCCAATTTTCAGATTTGAACTGTTGCCTGGGATGACTTGTTTTTTAACTTTTCCTTATTAGTTTGGAACTCTGGAGACCAATAATTACCTGAATGAGATCCAAAGTACTAATTTCTTAGACCATATTCATTTAACTATTTGGCTGTCTACACTGGGACCAACCTTTGAAATCATAATAATTCCCATATCCCTCATCAGTACCTGAGTCCAGGGTTTCTGAAACCATGCAAGCATTGGATTAAATTGATTTATGAGTAAACTCTATTGACAATACTTTCTACAAATTATGCATTTATTATTTAAGGTTATAATAATTCTGTTTGCTTGTGATATATATATATATATAAAATATATATGTTTATTTTATATACATAGTATATAAATGAGAGCTGTAAAACATGAATCTGCATAATCTAGGAGTAGTTAATATCTAATATATTACAGATTTGCAGACTTCATATAAAATTGTCAGACAAATTTTTTCATTTTTATTTATTGACATTTCAAATGTTATCCCCCTTCCCAGTTTCCCCTCACAAACCCCCATCTCCTCCCCTTCCCCCTTCCTTTATGAGGGTGCCCCCCCCCACCAACCCACTTACTACTAAGTCAGCACTCTAGCATTCCCCTATCTGGGGTCATCTAGCTTCCTCAGGACCAAAGGGCTCCTCTCCTAGTGATGCCAGATAATGTCTGTCTGCTACATATCCAACTGAAGCCATGGCTCTCCCCACCATGCATACTCTTTGATTGCTGGCTTAATCCCTGGGAGCTTTACGGGGGGGGGGGGAGTCTGGTTGGTTGATAGTTGTTCTTCCTATGAGGTTGCAAACCCTTTCAGCCCCTTCAGTCCTTGTCTTAACTTCTTCATTGTGGTCCCTACACTCAGTCTGATGTTTGGCTGTATGCATTTGCATCTGTATTGGTCCAGGCTCTTGCATAGACTCTCAGGGTACAGTTATACCATGCTCCTGTCAGCAAGCACTTCTTTTGCCAGAAGAAATTTAAAGTTTGAATATATCTAATAGATTATAGTTTGAAAATAATTATCAAACATAAATATATTCAACTTTTAATTTGTTTAATAATTTCTACTCATCAACCTATACATAGCATCATTTTAATAGAATTCTATGAATATTTATTTACAATGCAATTAATGATTAAATGATGCCTTGGAATACCGTACATAAAAAAATTTGCTATTGGTATTAATTTCTTTCTTTATGGTATAAAATCAGAACAATTTTAGAAGAAGCTTTAATTTCTTCAAATTGTTACTTGAATGGAATGATCAGAAACGACTTTGATTCCCTAAGGAATGGCTAAATACCCCGGATCCCATGCACAATGATAATCCTGGGTACTTCAGAAAACTTCTTTTTAATTATGCCATCATTCTCTGATATTTTTCACTTTCCTTCAGTTTCACCCTATGACCCATTCATCCTTTATACTTATTATAAACGACATCTCTAAATTATGATTTGCTTCTTTCTTTCCTTAAGTATTATGATAGATCTTGTAGATCTTATAGAACCTGTACAGATACTCTCCTATTTGCCCTACTCATTGGTCCATTCAGTTTTCTGAATTATGCTTTGTTTTTTAATTTGTATTTTTAGGCACTGTAGCTCATTTTATAATTATTGATTTATGAATAAGCATTTTATTTTCATAAATATTTAATGAATATCTAGCAATTTTTAATTAAAATCTTTCATTTTAAAAAGGTACAGGATAAACATGACAAAGGTTTAGCAGTTATTTCTTATAGACGAAAGTTGAATTGTGCAATACAGTCCATGTTTCATAGAACAATACCACTTTAAGCATTTAAATGCTGTCATCATTACTAATTTCATATTGTTAATATTATGTGAAATATGCATATATATTCACATTTTAACTATCCTATTCAGCCTAAATCATCATCACATTACATAGTATTTCTGTTTTGGGATCTAATAAAAGATATGGCAAAATGTGATGGAACAGGTTCTCAAAGAGTTCATTCTAGGATTGCTGTATTATAAGAATTGAGCCTAACATCAATTTGGGTTTCCTTATTTAAAATAAAATAAGGTTTTACTAAGAATATAGCACGTGTTAGCATCAAAACTAATTGAATCATCACGATCAATTGCTTAGGTAAAAATACTTGGTGAGTTTTGAGGGTCAGGAATTGCCACAAAAGTCATATGAACACTGATCTCAGTTAAGCATGTATAGTTTATTGAACCCACACCCCAAGGCTGATCAATCGGGAACATGAAAAAAGGATTGTAGGAGCCTAATTGTGGTAACAGTCTGTTCTTAAAGGAGGCTTTTCATAGGAAAACAAGTTTCAGAAGTTCAGAAGGTGGAGGCAGTATTACATTTAGGCTAACTAGACAATGTATTATCAGCTAACCTTTAAGTTAGGACCTGACTGGTCCTTATTGAGGTAAGTGGGGTTGTGAACAGGTGGTGAACATGGGAGATTCAGAATGTTGAGTTAACAGAGCATGAGTTATAAAACAACCATACTGTTATGACCTTTTAAGAATCATTTTCAGTGTCTGCTGTGAATAATTACTTCTGGGTAGCAGGGTCTGAACTTAGTTTCACCTTGAGAGCTAAAAGGAGATGAAATACAAAATAACTACAGTTAGTTTAAA
Source organism: Tokudaia tokunoshimensis (assembly GCA_036184795.1). Classification (NCBI taxonomy): domain Eukaryota; kingdom Metazoa; phylum Chordata; class Mammalia; order Rodentia; family Muridae; genus Tokudaia; species Tokudaia tokunoshimensis. The sequence goes on along the minus strand of BTHU01000011.1, from coordinate 12,818,150 downwards.
ATGGACACACCTCAACAGTGAGGACAATATTATGGAAGAAGCACTGGTTGGTTTTATAAGCCTCAGAGGCATTATTGTAGCTAGATGACCATGATAGTTACATATGGGTAATGTGCAGCTTACACTGTAAAAATGAATCAAGAAAGAGAATTTTCAGTTCATGGAATAATGTGACCAAGATTTGTCTCAACACTAGTGATAAATTAGATGTGACTGAAAGTCTTAATCCAGACATAACTGAACACGTTTTGGTATATTCTAAAGGCTTTTCTAACCTTTACTGTATCAAATAATATCATTTTAGGAAAGATGTAAATTCAAAATAAGAGTGGCCATTTAGATAACACAGAGATTACTGGTTCTTTAAGATACATTTTTTTTGTTTGTTTGTTTTTCGAGACAGGGTTTCTCTGTATAGCCCTGGCTGTCCTGGAACTCACTCTGTAGACCAGGCTGGCCTGGAACTTAGAAATCTGCTTGCCTCTGCTACCAAGCACTTGGATTAAAGGCATGCACCACCGCTGCCTGGTCTAAGATACTTTCTTGATAGGTATTCTTAACTGTCAACTTAACTACATCTGAACTAAAATCCAAAAATGGAGGGCACACCTTGAAGTGGGAATGCATGCCTTTAATTGGGACGTTCCTTTCTGCTGGAAGACTACATCAAGGACATGGAAGAAAGAAGCACTTGTTCATTGCCTTCTTGCTACAACCTAGCATATATATTCTTTCTCTGGCATTACAACCTACTTCTTCATGATTACATCACAAGCTGAAGACCTGCCTGGATATTCAGTCTTCTGGACACTGAACAACTACAAGTTTCTTGGACTTTCTGTTCACAGCTTGTCTTTGTGCTTTGGGATGACAAAATTTAAGAGTCATAAAATAGAGTCTTTGGCAGAACTGTCTAAACAGCAAAGTATTCAAGTTGCTAAATGCTTTCTTTTGGCAGGCTTCATTGAAATTTATGGAAAGTCTAGGAATCAGATAGAAGCAGAGCATAACAATTAAATTTGCAGACACTGAGGGAAATGGCTTCTTAGCACAGTTCTAGGAGGGAAAAACAGTCTCAAAAGAAGAATTCTTCCTGGGACTTTGCATCAAGTCTCTACTATTTATCCAGATACATAACACACCTTCAGTGTTTCAAGTGCGTCATGACTTGAATTTTCCTGACAAATTCAGGAGCAAAATCAATAAACACTGGTGACAATCATATGTGATTGTGTTAAATCTTCATGCATGCTGAATTGAAAGCATATAGCAATATGAGTTTAGAAAAGCCATTGCCAAAAGGGAATGTGAAGCTTTGGATATGAGAATTCAAACACACAGGATGCAAAGGAAGATAAGACCAATATAAAACACAAACTATGACATTCTAAAATTCTTAGATATTAAAATCGTAATAGACTTAATGGGCACTTATAATGCTTTTCTATATGACTCTACAACTGTCTCTTCATACCTGTGCCTGTGCATGCATGCAAGTGTGTGTGTGTGTGTGTGTGTGTGTGTGTGTGTGTGTGTGTGTGTGTGTGAGTGTACATACATCTATGTCAATACCCTAATGGGAGGTAAGAAAAGACCATTCGGTAGTTTGTCCTACCCTTCCATAGTGGCTTCTAACCCGCAAACTCTGACCATCACGTAGATAAACAGATACTTTTAATCACTGGATTTACTACTAGCCATCTTTGTCTTTTATGAGATATTAATTTATATTTTGAATATTACCCTAATATTTCTGAGATGTCTATAATTTTTCATTCTTTTGTCTTGTTTATGTTGTTATTTTGTTTTTTACAGATCTATCAAGAAGATATTTTCCTTGAGTTGTTCATAGGGAGTTTGCTATTGCCAATTAATTTGGTATTAAAATAGGATAATTAGATTATTGGCTAATAAGACTATATTCTGCATATGACCAGGGTGAGAATTATGAATGACTACGTAGACTTTTTTGCTTTCAGTTTTTTTTTAATTTCTTGAAGATACCTGTGCTTAAATATTGGCATCCAATGTAATGGTATTAAGGGACAAACAGCACCTTTAAGAAATAAGGATATTTGGGAGGTAATTGGGTTATTGGAGAAACTACTTCAGAAGATTTTCATATTCTCAGTAATATGTTAGGTATTCTGGTCCTCTTTTAGTCACATACAAGATTTTATTATAAAGTGAGATCATCATATGTCTTTGGGTACATCTAAGAAACATTCATATCTTCTAAAGTATGAAGCAATAGAAAGTTATTTTCTTATCAAAGTATTCATCCTTGGATATTTTTTTCTTTAATCTTTTTTACAGTCTACTCACTATCCCCCTCCTGGTCTGCCCTCTGACTGTTCCTCATCCCATACCTCCCTCCCATCTCCAAGAGGATGTCCCCACCCTCTAAGGCCACAAGTCTCTCAAGGGTTAAGTCACTTTTCTCTCACTTAGGCCAGACCAGGCAGTCCTTTGCTGTATATGTATGAGGCAGCTGGTGTATGTTGCCTGGTTGGTGGCTCAGTGTCTGAGAGATCTTGGGGATCCAGGCTAGTTGAGAATCCTAGTCTTCCTATGAGGTCGTCCTCCTCATCAGTTTCTTCCATCTTTAGCAACATAATACAGATAAAATTTAGAGGACTAAGTTATCACTCCTCCTAGTTACTGTTAAATACTAGCCCAAACATTTGAGGGTTATTTAACCAAATTGTAAGATTAAATTTAATCTCAGTTGTTACTTTTTAATTGAAATTTAAATGTTGAATTATTTTATGTTTTCTAAAAAAATAAAATGCTTGAAATGATGATTGGGTGTCAATTATTTGTGAAAGAGCAAGATGTGTATTAAATACTCTTATTTAAAGGATAGAAAATAGTATTGCTTTGGTAATAAAGTGAGAATTTCATAAAGGCAAAAGAAGAGTTATCATATGAAGTTTGATTGGAGTGGATAATGGCAAGCAATGCTATTGTGAAGATTTTGTTTGTGTTTTTAGTAGCAATTCAAGATAGCAAAGTTTGTATTGTCTTCTATGTGCAGTATTGATTTGAATAAACATAATGTTTGAAAACTTGGGCAAAATACAAGTCAACAATTTTAATGACAGAAAATTCCTTGGTTTCAAAGTAAATATAATTTCACTAGAAATAAAATATGTCATGTGTGTATTAACTTGTTATTTGATTAAATATGTAGATCATGAATTTTTAAATCTAAAGGTATGAATTTTACAGAAGTGGTATTGCAATATTTGTAATTCTAAATGGTGTGCTAGAACTTCACTCCTCAGTGTTCTGGAATGACGTTTTTTTTTTAATTAAAGAAGAAAAAGAAAGAAAGAAGTAATATAATAATACCTCCATCTCAAATAGTAAAAGAAATAATTTTAAAAATTATTTATGTAAGCAGTTACTCAGTAAAATGTTCCCATTATGTGTAGGAGTATTTCAAATTGATAGCTTGCAATGAAAAGGAACAAGCACCTGAATAAATATTTTATTTTATTTCTCTTAAGCATCTTTACTAATACCTACATATGTCTTCTGTGCTAACTTCATCAGGACCTAATATAAATAACTAACCATTTGGCAGGAGACACAGATTTGAGTTGATTTTCCTTGCCTGGCTACTGTATAAGGATGTCCACTCATTATAGTAGAATTGAAAAGACACAAGATAATCAATTTAACTAAGGGCCAAGCCCTATATTAAAAGGTCAACTGTCAGTAAAACCCATCTGCCATTGATTCTCTTATTCTTGGTAAGTATTAATCTTTTTGGTAAACAGAGTTCCCACTTCAGTTATTCATATGATGTGTTGGTAGTTGATACTGAATGAATTGAATACAATTTGCTTTGTTGTATTTTTTTCACCAAAACAAAATAAAAAAAATAAGGAAATAGGATTGAGACTACATATCTAGGGAAGTTCAAGAAGTTGACACCATGAGCACACAAATATGCATACACAAATAAAAATTATGCATGTATGATATGCAAGGAAAAGACAATTAGTTTATTTTCTGTTATGTATAACAGAACATAATTCCTGATTAGAATGCCTGATGTTCATGAAATCAGACACTGAGTACCCTAGATTTATAGTTCCAGATGGTTAGGAGCTATTATCCTTTTTGTGGGAATCAAATATTGTTCCGTAGGGAGAAGAGACAATTCTAACTGCTGAGTAACCTCTCATACCTTAGACAAAATAAATCACATGTTCATTATCTTATATAGATAGTCATTGAAGTTATTAAGTCACAAGAATGCCTGTAAACTTTTATCAGATTTTAGTTTGTCTTTATTTGGATTACAGCTTCAGTTTGGGTGGACTTTAAATTTGGAGAAGTATCTTTTGGTGTGAAAGGAGAACAATACATTTCATTATCTTGACATAGGTCAATATTAATACCTACACATCACTCATAAAATATTGAAAGGTCTTGATTTTATGACCATAGCAGAATAAAACACAGATAATTTACTACAGTGTTAGCAGCATACTGAATAACTCAAGAATTAGAAAGAAGCAAGTCAAATAAGGACCCTGGTACTTATCATAGCTGAATATGAAAGAAAGAGATGAAACTTCATGGTCTATGCTCTTCAATGAAATTGAAAGTGATCTATACATTTCAATTTTTCATGGTGTTGTGCTTTTGACTAAGGTACACATTCTTATGTACGTGTGTTCCTAGGCATCAACATGAAAAAAAAAGAAAGAAACACAAGAAATTAGATAGTAATCTATCTATAGGCAATATATTGCTTTCACAGATGTATGATTTCAGTGTGCTCATTGTGGAACACTAGTTAAAAAAAAGATCATCTCCAAAAATTCTAGGAATGATTCAAGCTTTTTTCTTATGACTACACTTTGTCCAGTTATTAAATAAATTTAATATATTTAAAAGTCTGTTTCCTATTATTATGCTACAAGAGTCTTACAAAACTGAAAGATACATTAAAGGAGATCAATTATATATGGAGCAGAAGGGGAATGATAGGGATTACAGGAAGAAAAAGGTAGTGAGATAACCATATAATTAAAAACAAATAGAACCATACAATCTTCCAACTTATAGCCTCAAGTGAAGAAATTCAATTGTAAAAGTCAGTGGAATAAAAAGGAAAGTAAAGGAGGAGTACAATAGGGATTAGTGCTTAAGGGAGGATCCAGGGATCTAGGAAAGAGCAGCATATAGATAGGTTATATAAAAGTGAGAATATATGAAAAAGGTTTATGAAATCTACTAACTTGTGAACTAATGTATGTGTAAATCATTTATGTAACATATAAGTGATATATATAATTGTATACATTATTTATATAAAACATAAATATGCAAAATACCATATGACATATATTTATATACAGTATATACTAATATATGTTAGATATATTATTCATATATAATATGCATAATATATAAATATATAAAATATTATATAATATATAATATGTAATATATGCATACATATATACATATTTCATGCAATGGGAGTGTTTAATTCAGAGGTTCAAATTGGTCAAAGTAGTAAGTACAAACACTTCTCAGCTCTGAGAACTGAGCTGTGTATAGGTCATATCAACCTCTCACCTGCCAAAGTTCAGGAAATTTTATGGAATAATGTGTTGAAATTATAAAGGAGTCAATGAATGTGCCATGAAATGCTGATTTCCAGACATCCCAAAAGATGAACATTTATATAGCAAAGATGATGTTTTCAGTCATGTTTTCCATAGATCAGATGTTAAAGATGTTTGAAATTTTACAATAACTGTAAACTAAATTTCCTTGTCTTCTGATAATTCTTCTCAATTCATACTTTACTTAACATAGCTTATTTATATGCTATTTTTCAGTGTGTGAGATTTCTGTATTTATTCTGCAAGGGATAGTAAGCTGTGCATTCAATTACTTAAAAAATATTTTGTACTTGGAACAGAAAGACACTCATCAAATGGGCTAATAAAGAAATATCTAGGTGTCTTTTTGGTACAATAATTACACTAAAAGTCTTGTAATAAAGAAATTGTCGGGACAGACACAATATAGTATAGGTATATGTACATGTAAATGAGACAGAATGTCTCTATGCTATGAATGAAGAAATTAAACTTCATTTTCAAAAGACATATGCTATGGAAATGTACTTCATATATTATTCATTGGCTATAATTTCATCATTGGCATTTTAGGATAAGAATAGCAATATCCAAATGACTTACAATTTCCAAAGAAACTAACTTGTATATACTAATATACAGTATTAGGGAAAGGTACATATTACTTTCCCAGGCTTACATATATATTTTATTATAAAATATACATAAATTTTAGCTGCCTTCTGATCATGAAAGAAGAGTTTTTCAAATATCTATCAGTCTGACATCATCAGTAATGTAGAGCCTCAGTCATTATGACATAACAGTGGTTATAGTCAGATGAATTCAGATAAAGACTTTTTATAAAAAATTTGCTGTTAAAATAACAGAATTCAATTGGGATTAAATCTGTGAAGACAACAGTGCTTGTATACATATATTCATAAGTATAACCTGTTTGTCTGCATAATTTTACCCATGTGTATGTTTTTAAGGTTGAGTGTTAGGCACTGGATAACCAATTGATGTACTCTTCCCTGGGTAAGCACACTACCTCTCCAGTCACAGAATCCTAGTTTCCTCTAGCACATTGTTTAGGCTTGAAACTTCATGGGATTTTCCACTTTAAATTTGCATTTGTAAATTAGTGTCATCATTGTACTGTTCAAACTTGAGCATCTATTTGGTGAGACTTGATGTGTGAATGTGTCACTCTGAGTTGTTATTTCATATCAAACTCTCTGATCTGCTAGTTCTTACACTTTTTCTGCATCATATTCTGCAATGGTCCCTGAATTGTAAATAGGTTTTGTAAGTTTATCTACTGAGACTGGTCTCTACAATCCTGCATTATGATTGACTGTGGTTTTCTGTATGGTACCCCATCAGTTGCAGAGATGTTTCCTTGATGAGAAGTGAATACTACTCTTATAAATGTATAAAAAGACAAATATTCTTAGAATTCTGCCAGGAACTATATTGTTTAAGTAAATTGTAGATTCTAGAGTCTCCTTCAATATTTATGAGTTCACTAGCACAGGGTTGTTACTTTGATTTCCCATACCAGCCATTATTTTCCTTTTGGTAAGTGGGTCTTAATTCCAATTATAGAATTGTTTATAAAATTTAAACCAACAACTTAATTTTGCAAAAATATGTTCATACCCCATCTTGTCTAACTTTTCACACTTTTACAGTTTTTGCTTCATCAAAACCAAACAACTTATCTTCTCCTTAATGGAATTTTATCTTTGAGTTTGTCTTTGTATAAGATGAGCCCACAAAATTTAATTTAGAAAAATATATGTGTTTTATTCAAGATTCAAGTATTCTATGATGTTTTTGTTAAAATATTAAATCATGTGCCTCAGACATCTTCCTTTACATACAATCTGTTTGACATATACTCACATTCAAATAGCTGTGCTTACTTCTCTTATTAGTCTTTTTCATACGATTATGTAACAGACAATGATTTGTTTTTATATGTATCAATATTTTGTTACTATCATTGCTATTTTTATTCAATAGTTAATTATTAAATGAATCCATAAAATACAATTATTTGGAAATCAATTATAAATATTTAGAGTCTGACAAAAGCATGTCCTTCCTTAGTTCTGTCCTTGAATGGAGAAATTGATATCATGCCCAGTTTCTAGCTTCACAGAGATATATTTCACGTTGTTTGTTGTTGTAGGTTGTAGGGTTTTAAGTTGTGTGGTACTGATGATTAATTTCTTTGATTACTTTGATTTTTAAAATTTTCCTCTGATAATATGCCAAGTAATTTACTAGAACAATACATGCTAGTAGATAGAGGCTAAGAGTTGGGCATGATATCAATTTTTCTATTCAGTGACAAATCTAAGCTATTTTCTTCAAAATAAATATTTATGGCTGGGCAGTGGTGGCACACACCTTTAATCCCAGCACTTGGAAGTCAAAGGCAGGCAGAATTTCTGAGATCAAGTCCAGCTAGTGCTACACAGAGAAACTCTGTCAAAAAAAAAAAAAAAGAAAGAAAGAAAGAAAGAAATGTAGAAATTTCTGACTTCACCTGAAACATATATCTGTAAAACCTTCCTAGATAAATAAGGAAACTCTGTCCCTCATACTGTTCTATTTATGTCACCTCTCTTTTCTATCTCTTCTCATGAGAGTTGGAGATATCCTATCTCTGACTCCTTCTGTCAAATCTTTCTCTGATTCATCACTTCGTCTGCCACTCAATTTGATGTTACCTTCAAACATGTCTGCTTCCTTCTCATTTGGTATTAAAGGTGTATAATAAGGGTGTGACTGTATTCATCCCAAAGTGATTAAAGGCTTATCTATATTTCAACAAGATCAGCTCTCTTGATTAGATCCCTAGCCAGAGCAGCAATGTTGGTGGATTAAAATTCCTCTAGTCTTACCACAGACTAAATGGTTGTAAATAGTTATTTATAAAAATGTTAATTTTAAGAAAATGTCAATATCCACTGTATGAGATACCTTTAAACATACATAGACTTGTATACATCATAATTTTAATCAAAAGTCACATATAATACAATTGAGTAATTAAGGCAAAATTCTTAATGTCTACATATGCTTGCATGCAGACATACACATATACATGCATGCAAACATACAGACACGCATACAAACACATACATACTCAGAGTGAAGAAATGATCCAATTTCAAATAACATATAGAAATTAAATAAAATAAAAACTTCAAAACCATCTGTTTTGGTTTAGATTATCTGAGGAAAATTTATCTTTTACATTAATATTCATTTTCATGTCTTTCTAAACCCAAATTTATAAGTGTCAGCTCAAAGAATTGCATTTAAAATATAAATATTTCCAATTTAAAATGACTATAGGACTACATATATTTGTAAATATAGAAGACTGGAAAATTTATTATTTCTATTTTTGCTTAATTTTCTCTGCATTTATACCTCTAAGGAATATATTCTATATTGGAAAAAGAATCAACTAATGATATTTCAGCACACAAAGTACAGAAATTTTGAAAAGAATCAATCTAGTGTCTTATGTTTGTTTTTGAGCAAGACACAAACTTTATGAAAAAAAGAATAATGAAATAAATTAAAAATATGTGTATTTAATGTCAATAGAAAACTTACATTATAACATAAAATTGTTCTTTTCATTTTTCTTAAAATTATTCAAGCAGTTGTCCCAGAATCTCAGATACTATCTTAAACACTGGGTGTGTTGAGTACTTTTTGTCACATTGATATAAACTCTATTTTGGAAGAGGGGATCTGAATTGAGTAAATACCTTAATTAGAATGGGCTGTAAGCAAGTCTAATAGTATAATTTCTTTGTTGTTTTTTTATGTGGGAAAGTCCTGGCCCATGGTAGGCAGTGCCATCCCTATGCAGGAGATTGTGGGTTATATAAAATCTAGTTCTATGAGCCATGGAGATCAATCCAGGAAACGACATTTCTCTATGTATTTCTCTCTACTCCTACTTGAGTTCTTACCATGACTTACGTCAGTGATTTATTTTCTGGGACATGTAATCCAAATAAGCTCTATTCTTCCCAAGTTGGTATTGACCATTTATACTCAATAGAAAGTAAGCTAGAACATTGAATTTGCTCATTGCATAAGAGATTAAAGTCTTTTACTATCTAGACTTGGGGTACAATGGAAGCAATATGAGTACATAATGGGTATTCCTGTTCATACATATAAATATATCAATGGAAATGATGACAAAAACATCAAGTTCAGTTGGAACAGTATAGGCTAAACATGAAAGAGGTTTATACAGGCTGGATTAGAGCTAAATAGAGAGTGCACATTAAAGAAAAGAGATTGTACAAAATAATCCTATTGTATATTTATTTAGACATGATATATTGTAAGATGACTGATTACTGAAGAGTTTTACTAGAAAAATGTCAATTTCAGATATGGGCCTGAGGAAATACCTGCTTGTACAAAATGACTTCAAAGGTAGGAAAATAATTATTTTGAATATCAGAATGATAAGCAAAGGGAAATAGCTATCTATTAGGTATGTAGGATGATTAGATTTAAATTAAAGTAACTCTTAACGACATGGAACCCTTATTGCTTCCAGTAAATCAGTAGTCATCATATAATGCTAATTCTTCAGAGGACCTCTGAAATTATAGATCATCAAATTCACTATGATCAATAAAACCATCGAATTCATAATGTTGTGAAGATTCTAATAAAAAGGTCAATGATGACAGAAAAAAACTGATGATTTTAAAATAGTAAGAAAAGAAGAAACTTAATACTTTCCAAGGGCTAGAGAGATGGCTCAGTAATGAAGAGTGCTTGGGGCTCTCCCAGAAAATCAGTGTTCTTTTACTAGAACCAACATAATTCTACTCATAACTGTTTGCAAGACTAGTTTCAGGGGACCTGAGAGCTTCTTCTGACAGCTTCTGACCTGTAATATGCAATACGCATATATACACTACTACACATACATGCATGAATATATACATACACACACAAACAGCAATAAATAACATTTTAAAAGGAAATGCAAAATTTATTTTGGGAATAAAAGTCAAACAATAAAAGAGTAAGTAAAACTTGACAAATGTGTGAGTAACAGACTTTGGGACCAGAGTTGTGCTAAATGGTTACTATTGCCAGGAAGTCAATAAAGAGGTCTTTTTAAAAAAAGAATAGGCTGGCAAGAAGAAAAGCTGCAGTAATGAGATAAAAAATGCATGAAGAAAATGAGAATATCAATAATTGAAAATACTTATTTCCATAAATAGAGTATGAGTAGTGAATTTCTATATTTTTCAAAGGTTCCTACTCATTTGTATGTAGTTTCATTCTGTCTTTATCAGGACATAAGTGAAAATTAAAACTACTTGTATTAAAGGAGCACAAGAAGACATTTTACCAGATGTGTGATTGTGATTACCACCGTCAAACTAGCTAAAATTTCCGTAATCTTGCATGAGTACAATGACTTGCACACATGTAATGAGAACCCAATTTTTGTTTTCTGAAAATACCAAGTGCACAATACAATATTATTAGCTGTAAAATCGATGATTATTAGACTCCTAGAACTTCTTCATCACCAGTAACTTCTTCCTGAATGTAACTGAAACTTGGTTCTTTACCCAACATGTTATAATTTCCTGGCTCTACCAAATCAGTTTTTATGTGAGCTCAACCATTTTTAGATTTTATTTACATGAGATGATGCAGTATTTTATTATATTTGACATATCTACTTTAGCATTGTAGACCTTAGGTTCTTCAATATTATTATGCATAGCAGATATTTTTGATAAAAGGCTGCATAGCAATCCATCGTGTGTATATATATATATATATATATATATATATATATATATATATATATACATGCATATTCCATAATTCTTAGTCCAATGCTTCACTGACAAATAACCAGGGCAGTCAGCACCTTGTCTATTGTGAATAATGGTTCAATGAACTTGTAGTGAAGAGCCACAATGGATAGCTCTATTAATTCACCATCCACTAACAACATATATATTTTCTCCTTTAATCATACCCATGCTAAAACTTGTTATCATTTGTCTTTCTGACAACAGACAGTTTAACAAGAGTGAGGTAATTTTCAACTGAGGTTTTGATTTACATTTCTCCTAAGATCAGTGATGTTAATTTTTTTCAAAAGTGATAGCTATTTTTAGGTTTTCTTTGAAGCACACACACAAGCACACACGCATTTCAGTTCACATAAACACATATATTATATATATATATATATATATATATATATATATGTATATATATAGTATTTCAATGTTTAAGCTATTTGTCAATGCTCAAATTTCATATGCTTATTTTAGGCTTTGCCTATTAACAAGTTATTATCAGATTTTCAATACAATTTACATAGTCATGCTTTATGAAATTTATATTTCTAGACAAAAACAAAAATTTTTTATATCCTATTACAAATATTTTTAAACTCTGTTCTATTCATCATACCTGGAAGAGCAATCAAATTTATTCCAATCAGCAGAAGGATTGATAAGAAAAAGGTGGCACATATACACATTGAAATGTTATTCAACACTTTTTTAAAAGATTGAAATACAAAGATAGGCAAATATTAGAAATTGGAAATAGTTATACTAGGTGAGTAAACTTAGGCTAAGGAAGGAAACATTGCATATTCTCTGACATGTAGAGATAATTCAAATTTTGTTTGTATTAAGCATGAAGCTCTAGTGCAAGTTGTACAGCTTAAAGGAACCCTTAAGGGTCACATTAAAACTAGGGGAATGCAAGGGCAGGGAGGCAGGAATGAATGGGTGGCTGTGCACACACCCTAATAGAATAAGGAGGGGGGATTATATAGAGGGTTTCTGGGGGGAGAACCAGGAAAGGGAATAACATTTGAAATGTAAATAAAGAAAATATCCAATAAAAAAAAGAAAAAAATAAAGACAAGATTATAGGTAAAAATGAAAGTAGAGACATGGAATGTTGGGGTGAACAGACAGAAAAATAGAAAAAATTGGGACATTAAGGCATAGAGGGAATGACTAACTAAAATGGAGTGGTGAAAAGCTACATGAAAAATGCTGCTATGAAATATAATGCATTAACAATACCTTGTGGGCCCATGCCAATATATCGCCATGAGAATTTATATCATCCCACAACTCTGGTATAAAGAGGTTTATTTGGGGAAAAGGGAGAATACTGAGAGAGGGAGAGAGAGAGAGAGAGAGAGAGAGAGAGAGAGAGAGAGAGAGAGAGAGAGAGAGAGAGAGAGAGAGAGAGAGAGAGAGGTGCAGGGAATATGTAGGATTGAAGAGAAAGAGCTGATAAGGTTGTGCATTCTCTCTATATAGAGATCACACGTAATGATACAAGTCATTGTTAGGTCCCTGGGAGGAGCCTGGTGGAATCACCTGTAAGCTAACAAATACTATCTTATGAATCAATTAAAAAATATAATTGAATGAAAACAGAATATATGATATAGGAAAGAAGAAAAACTGGGTTATATATTTAATGGAAATGGGATGGATGAAATGCAGGAAAGAAGTAGGAATGGGTTAGCCACAATTAAGGATATGTACAAAATCTTTATAGAAATCTGCAAGTTAGTAAGCTAACTTGAAAATCTGAGCTTCATAATGCAGAGATCTTAAACAGCATTACCCTGTATAGATGGGAAGTTTCACTCCCAAAAGTTGTCTATACCAAAAGTAAAATCACAGTCCCTTCCTCTGAGTTATTGTAAGGGAGCCCTAACATTACAATTCACCCTTTGTTATTCACCCAAACTGCATTATATGGCCTTATTAATTCCTGAAAAACTACAATATTGAGTTTTGTGCAGCATAAAGAAGAAAAAGCAACCTGAAATAAACGAGGATAAATCCTCTCTGCTGGACAGCTTTCATCTTGCCAGAGGTACTATGAAGGCTCTGTCAGGAGCAGGAAAACAGTGGTCTTATCCAGGCATGGGCTTTGCTTGCTACAATACTTATCCACCAACCAGGCAAGATTTACTGGTACTATAGTGGCACCACTATTATGAGGAAATACCTGCTTTTTGATTGGATGTGAGACATGTTTCCCAAGATTAGATTTCATACTTGGTTAAGCAGTTCTGTTTGATTGCCCAAGGCTAGAGCATTTTAGGATCTACAGTTGATCCTAAAGTTGATATTTGCTAAGTGGTAAAGTTACAAAATTTTCCTCTTGGTTTATATTTATAGTTACAATGTGAGGTTCTTTTCTTGGCAAGAAAAGCTTCTTTATGTACTGGACAGTAGATAGTGGAAATATATGGTCAACAATCTGAGAAAAAGAAAACCAAGCCATATGGGACAAAAGTGCACATGGAGAACATAGCAGTGAAATATAGGATTGAGAAACTGGGGGAGGAGGCTCATGACCTGGAGAAGTCTAGGTTCAGTGGTAGGGTGAGAAAAACAGAAGTCAGGATACCTGCCATGACTTGGGTAGTTGGTACTTGAGATGCTGAGCTAGACTGGAGCCCAGCATGCACTTTGGTATGCTAATAGACACCACAGTTAGTGATTTCTCTCTCTTTTTTTTAATCTGATAATATGAAAAGGTGCTTTTTTGAAAAGGAGATGACTGCAACAATTACAAATTTGTAGTAGTTCTGGGTATCTACATAAAATAAAAAAATTCAAGAAAAACTTTGGTGATGGAAAAAACAAATCAAGCTTTGGCCATCAAATCTGGCATCAAGCTAGGATGAACAAAGGACTGTCATCTGCTCTGTCCCTGACTGATATAAGAACACCACCGCCATTATGGTGTTCCTTTGTCCATTGCCATGGGGGAGGGGCACTTTTAAAATAACACAAGGAAAGTGACATGTGATCAAAAGGTGGATAACATTTTATGAAGCTAAATGTATGGGGTCATAACATAGCCATTTAAAATTAGCCAAACAAATCATAACGTTCTATACTTACACACAATAATAATTACAAATTCCATATAATCCTATAAATTATTAAGTCCAAATGGTAAATACATTCTAAATTCTATTTATTTACAAACTCAATATCACTAGCAACAGAACTTTGTCAAAAAATAAATAAATAATTGATTTCAAGATGGTTTCTGACATTGCCCTCACAGTTGAATATTCAGATGAAACCGCAGGTCAATAATCTAAGTCTCAGTTTTGATATATGAAGACATCTTGAATATAAATCTGATAATAAATACCAAGGCATGTAAGGCATTATTCAAGCAAACATTTATAAGTAGCTGTAATGTTTTTTAGCAGAAAAGTATAGGTGTTATAGTAAGATCACACAATAGTTTGTGAAAAACCTGTTGAAACCTGTACCACTGGTTTCAGGGCAGAGTAGATGGAATGCTGCTAGTATTTGTCATAGATAAAGTAATGTGTCTGTGGGCAAAACTAGGAAGCCTATGTGTCCAGGTTTCAAGAACCCTTAGAGATAGGAGCAAAGATAGTGATAAAGCTTAGAGGCTGAGAAAGGAAATGCTGTGCAAAATTTCAAGACATTCCACCTATTTTCTTCATGGTGTTAAATGCTACATTTGATGTGACAATAATGTAGGTTATATCAAGGAAATAAGGAAAATCCAAAGCATATAAAATAATGTTTAGGGACAAACACGTGGAGCATATGCCTAATAAGGCACATTTTTGGCTGTTGAGATAAAGACAGTATTTTGTTCCTGTTTAAACCATTGTCACAAATAGAGCAGCAAGTAAAAACAGATTCAGTAACACCCAGTACTGATTCAGCATGACATGTGTAGTTTTCTTCATGTAGCTTGCACTTAATTTGTATGAATGCATCTATAAATATAGGAAATTTATCAAAGACATGCAAAAGTTAAATGATCTTCCATGCATTCTAAGTCCATCCATAAAAATGATATTAGATAAATAGATATTACGAAAACCTGAGCGTGGACTTTGAATATTAAATCCTATGAGCAGTGAAAAGCAAGAGACTATCAGTATTCTTCCAAGATCATTTGTATGGACTTCTTCTGTAGTGCATGTATTTTTCTATAAATCATATGCACATTCCT
The DNA here is from genome assembly GCA_036184795.1 of Tokudaia tokunoshimensis. NCBI lineage: Eukaryota > Metazoa > Chordata > Mammalia > Rodentia > Muridae > Tokudaia > Tokudaia tokunoshimensis. Next base: position 12,802,446 of record BTHU01000011.1, on the reverse strand, counting down.
TCCACTGATGTAACCCAGAGGACTCATTCAGCTTAAAATTTAGTCGCCACAGATGAAAATAAAGGATACTATCACTGGGTGAGGGTGAGAATTGCACATACTTTATGGTATTTTGTCAGTTATTTGACAATTAGTAAATCCTAAGCCCACCAGTAAAATAGACTTTATTCCACAATTTATCTTTCATCTGTAAATTATCTTGCTCTATAGTGTTTTTCTCTTTGAATATGCTGATTTATTCAACTGAGGCTGCCATACTTTTCTCTTTCTAAAAATGTGGGGTTGAGAAAACATCAATTGACAATTAATTTAATTGTGGGTATCTTGAAGCAGGTTACATAGCAAATTATTTTACTATTGCAAATGTACCATCCTCTATTTTATCAGATTAATAATTGATTCTGAATTTCAATCATCCTTTTTCCAACTGTTAAGCACTAAAATATGATGTATTTAATGGGTTACATTATCATAGTACTTTGTCATAATATTCCTGGATGATTCAATTCCAAAAGGACCATTTATGTGAGACATTATGATTTAATATAAAAGAGAATAGAAATTAATTTATAATTTAAAATGATGATAATGTTTCTGTATAACGCAGATGCTTAAAACATTCCCTGTAATTAAAAATTTTTACTAAATATCTATTTTTAAGTGGAAGTAATAATGAAAATTCAAGTGATGTTTTTAAAAAAATTAAAAATAAATTATAAACAACCATTATGAAATTTGTGTACTTTTTCCTGTTTGACCAGAAACAGAAATTCCCTCCATAGGGACCATCACTTTCTTGTTACACAAGTGGAGTAACAAAAGTATTTTCAAATCCTACCATTCCTACTTTGTATTTCTTTCTTTGATATCATTAAATTTTCGTCTATTCATTCCCTAAATGCACATATTAATAACTCTTTGATAGGGGAGAGAGTTTCATCAGCCTTCACATACTCAGTATTTTTCTGACCTATAAACAACAGCAGCATGATCAAAACTCATGTTCTTTGTTTTTAATAAAGATCAGATAAGGAGAATATGATACTTGCAGCCCTGCTACAAATACCATTCTTTTCTTCCCAACAACAATTATAACTAGACATTTCCTTAAAGTTGAATGAATATTTTATTTTCTGGCAGAACTGAAAAAAATTGATTCAAGTGAAACACTTTCATGAAAAAGAAGTGCTGAGGTCAACAAGATGTTCTCTAATTTATCTCTGTTCTTTACTTTTACCTTCGGAGTTGTTGGAAGTGACATAGAGTCTTCCTACACAGCACAGGCTGCCCTGAAACTTGGTGCAATCATCTAGCACAGGTATGTGTCATGGTGTCCTGATATTAAAACTCTTTTCTCAAAACTTGGTTCGATTTACATAGCTTTGTAAACTATTGTAGGTTACTGAAGCCACATATGCTGATTCAAAGAAAAGTACCAGTGAGTTACACAGAAGTCTAAAAGGAACACTGTGGTGGGCCTGCAATATTGTATCTCATATAAAACATGACAAATGTACAAATTTATGCATGGAAAATATCAATTATGCTCATTTGAATTTTTGTATTCTTTTGATCATTTCATTTATTCTCGTCTATCATTATTTTTGTGTATTTATTTTTTACAATCCAGAATTTATTCCCACCCCCCTCTAACTCTTCCAAATCCCATACACCCCCATCCCCCTGTCTCCACGAGGATGTCCCCACTGCCCCCACTCCCACCCCACCAGACCTCTAAACTCCCTGGGTTCCCCAGTCTCTCTTGAGAGTTAGGTGCATCTTCTCTGACTGAACCCAACCAGGCAGTCCTCTACTGTATATGTGTTGGAGCCTCATATCAGCTGGTGTATACTGCCTGGTTGGTGGTCCAGTGTTTGAGAGATCTTGAGGGTCTAGGTTAATTGAGACTGCTAGTCCTCCTATAGGGTCTCCCTCCTCCTCAGCTTCTTCCAGCCTTTCCCTAATTCAACCACAGGGGTCAGCAGCTTCTGTCCATTCATTGGGTAAAAATATCTGCATCTGACTCTTTCATCTGCTTGCTGGGTCTTTTGGAGGGCAGTCATGCTTGGTCCCTTTTGTGAGCGCTCCATAGCCTCAGTAATAGTGTCAGGCCTTGGGACCTCCCCTAGAGCTGGTTCCTATTTTGGGCCTGTCACTGGACCTTCTTTTCCTCAAGCTCCTCTCCATTTCCATTCCTGCGGTTCATGGAAAAGTTTGTTGTGAAATTTTCTACCCAAAAAAGTATCAGACCCTCTAATTAAATAACCTAATTGTCATGGCTACCTTATCATGATCTGTACCAGGGCAACATTAATGTACCTGAAAAAGTGAATAGAGGAAACGCACAAGACCACATCTCTAGAGAAAGCACAACTGACAAGTAAGTAATTGAGTGACTTGGTAAAGTATCTTCTCCAGGAAAGTGAACGCTCCTGAAAATATGCATAGAAGTAACATCATATTGACTAAAAGGATTGTATTTATGTATTTATATACAATCACACACACACATATACATGCATACACAGGCACACAGACAAATATGAAAAAACACAAACATAAACACATATAATTAAAGATAGAGTGGTCATGACTTTAAAACAAAGCAAGGGGTATTGCATGGGAGGACTTGGATGGAAAAAATGGAAATTGGAAGGAGATGTGATTATATCCTAACCTCAAAAATTAAAATAAATAAATAAATATACTAATTATATCACTCTCAAAGAATTAATATTTAATATGAATGCCAATTAGAGTAACATTATACTAATGAAAATAATCCAACTCTCCATATATTTTCAATAATATCTATATTAGAATTTGTTCATTTTAAAAAGATTTAATCTCTTATTAAAACATCACATCCAAAAATTCTCACTGATTTTGCCCTTTGTCCATAATTCTTTTCTCTTAAAAAGTGTTAAATGCTCAGTTTGACATGTTTTTGATTTAAGATATTTTCTTATATTTTTGACTAAGGAATTATTCCTCTATTAGCACTATTCTTAGCTTGTATGTAATACAATTTGACATCATAATTAAAAATTATACAGTTTTATTAAGGCATATTATCAAAATTTCTTTTACTGACATTTTCTACCTTATTCTCTAGATTCTAGCAACACAAATATGTCACTTTATTTCCATAAGTACTGTAAATATCATTAAAAGTGTCTTTATGTCTCATTTTTATTCATACAGTGTGGATGCTATCACAAATATTTAGAAATTATTATTATATTGTTATTTTAGTAATATTTAAATGTTCTTCAAATTTAAAACTAGATATTGATTATAGTTTTTTACTTCCAAAAGCACTTCTAGACCTCTCCACCACTGTTCTAACTATATATTTCATCTCACTTTTAAAATGGTCATGAAGTATTTTTATTATATTTTAGGGTTATTAAGTTAATAAACATTTGTACCAATTCTAAAAATGCATTGGAAGATAGAAAACTATATACATGTACTTATTAAATATTATATTAATTTTCTGAACTACACAGAGCTTTTGGCTATGATAGTGATTTATTTTATGATTAAACATTTTATAATGCTGAACAACATGTGTTTGAGACATTTGCTCACACGAACTTCTTAAATCACATTTAGAACTCTGTTTTCACATATCCCATTTCTTATTATCATTTGTGCTTCTGACTGTAAGTGGAGGACTTTAACATTTGCCAAAATAATTTCTATTTAATACCGTGAGTGACTCCATGTAATTAATTACTTTCCATGAGAATTTGCTTAGAAAATAAAGAGGAAAGTACAATTATAATGTATATATTCTCACAGCAGAATATTCTTATTTTTTCAAAGATGCTTGCATCCTATTAAGAAAAGCTCAATAGATATATGTCTTGGCTCACTGATTTATTTTGTATATCCTCATAGCCGTTAGACTGCAAATTATTTTTTTATGTAAGGATGTTCAAGTTAAGGAACAACAGTCTGAATTATCCCATAATATACACAAGGTACGTTCTCATTGTACTATTTCCTACTCCCAGGAGACATTCTATTTGTTTTCACTATATAAAATGAGAGAGAGAGAGAGAGAGAGAGAGAGAGAGAGAGAGAGAGAGAGAGAGAGAGAGAACAGAGAGAGAACAGAGAGAGAGAGAGAGAGAGAGAGAGAGAGAGAGAGAACAGAGAGAGAACAGAGAGAGAGAGAGAGAGAGAGAGAGAGAGAGAGAACAGAGAGAGAACAGAGAGAGAGAGAGAGAGAGAGAGAGAGAGAGAGAGAGAGAGAGAACAGAGAGAGAACAGAGAGAGAGAGAGAGAGAGAGAGAGAGAGAGAACAGAGAGAGAACAGAGAGAGAGAGAGAGAGAGAGAGAGAGAGAACAGAGAGAGAACAGAGAGAGAGAGAGAGAGAGAGAGAGAGAGAGAGAGAACAGAGAGAGAACAGAGAGAGAGAGAGAGAGAGAGAGAGAGAGAGAGAGAACAGAGAGAGAACAGAGAGAGAGAGAGAGAGAGAGAGAGAGAGAACAGAGAGAGAACAGAGAGAGAGAGAGAGAGAGAGAGAGAGAACAGAGAGAGAACAGAGAGAGAGAGAGAGAGAGAGAGAGAGAGAGAGAGAGAGAGAGATTTCATCCAAAAATGTTCATGCAGTATTCACATTCAACTGTAACACTGATGTCTTTATTCACTTAAACATATGAAAAAAAATGTTCAAAGAGTCCTTCAATGTGTATCACTAGTTGCAACTTGAAACATCTTCATATTTGATCCCTCATCTGATGTTCTTTAAGTTACTTAAAATGACAATACAAATTTCAATGCTAATTTGTCTCAATTTTTTGTGCTTGTTGATAGGCTTATCTTATTAACATGAAAAAGAAAAAAAAATATGATCCTATGATCATGCAAGTTAGATTTATCCATGGAGCTGGATAGTAATTATATCTATCATAATGTGCCAATCAGTAAGGAAAAATATGTATCATTTCAGCAAAATATCTGTTCTAAATAATACAAATAAGCCACTGTCATATTTTTTCTTAATCATTTCTAATACAAATGAGCACACTCACAGGGCTTACCCGTATTCCAATTAATGTGACTGTCATTATTTAGTACTAACAGCAATATTATTTATCTACACAAACCACATATAAATAATTAATAAGGTAAACATTTGATTAAATATCCCTTAGCAACAGTTACTGTTATTTACAATCCTGAAATTGTTGTTACTATATATACAAAAAAGATCAAGGTAAATTTTAAGCAAATGTTTTAAATTATTCAAATTGCATTGCCAAATGTCCTGAATATTTTCTTGGAACTTTTCCTTTCAGACATATTGAACTAGTAAAAATGATCTTTTTTATATTCTCTTCTATTTGTTCAGGAAATATTTTGTAGGAGAGAATATAGAAATTAATGGTTCAAGGAGGCTGTATATACATTGAAAAAACAAATTTTCACTCCTAAGAAATAAAATAACATATTTTAGTAGTCATTGAGTTTAGTTTATTTTGTTACCTTTTAAAAATATTTGATCAAATTTCATTTTTCAACATGACTGAATAAATTTTTAAATTAGAAACATTTTAAAGAAAGTACATCATCATTAATTTCTCAGGAACACAGCTTACTAATAACATAATGATTAATAATACAATATGTTCTCAGATCTGAACACATGATATCCATATGAAATAAAATACAGCACTGTAGCAGGAATTTTATTATCTATATGTATCTACCAACTCCATCATGAGTAAATGAGTTACCTGAATGTTTTGGTTATGTGATCTCATTGAAAAATGTAGTGATTGCTAATGTTTACATAGGACTTACAATAGTACTGAGGAGAAACCATGGAAAGGGATAACATTTGAAATGTAAATAAAGAAAATATCTAAAAAAAAAAAACGAGGAAAAACAAAAAGAATAGTACTGTCCACGGTCACAAATAATGTTGTATCCATATTGGGGAAAAATATTAAAGTATTGCTGTTTTGGTTTGGTTTGCTTTGACTTTGGTTTTCTTTCATTTTTGCTATTTCCAAAAATAGATTAAATACTTTAGATGAATTTTATTAAAATTAAGAAAAATGAATACACCACACTCCATGTTCGCATATTGCAAAAATTTAAGTTAAGGTATTTTAGTATCTCACGTGGATATTCTACTTAAATATTAGAACAGTAGTACACCCTATTTTTCAAAAAATATTTCTCCTTGAACATTCTCACTTGAATATTCTTGGACCAGTATATAATAATAAAATTCCAGACAAAATCCTGTGAGTTGGAAATATCTCTTAGAATTTTATGAGTTATCTATGAACACAGAATAACTCTATGAAAAATTTAAAAATCAAGAAAATGAAAATTTATTGCTTTTCTCTGGAAAAGTTGGCTTCTCTTTCTCTACATGGAAGTAAATTCAAGTATAACATGGGTGGATATATAAAAAAATGGATGCCTAGATATGAAACAGTAAAATTTATGGATTAGTTGAATTATAAAAGTTACATTAGTAAGCATAAACCTTTGTACCAATCTACACTGATACAGTATTTGGGAGAAGTACAATCTAAGTATTGAATTTATTTAATGGAAACGTGTAGCTAGATAAGATTTTTGTTTAAAATAATTAGATCATAAAGCCATAAGAAAATTTACATCTAATTAAATTTGCCTTCAAAAGTAGTGTGGAAGTTTGTGGAGGAATAGCAACCGTAGCCTCATATGTAATGGATGCTTAATCCCCAGAGAGTAGAACTCCTTGCTAGGAGTAGAAGGATCAGGAAGTGTGACCTTGTTGGAGAAAGTATGTTACAAGGGTGGGCTTTGAGGTTTCAGAATTCCATGCAGCACCTGGGGTCTCCCTTTCCCTCCATGATAGGATATAAAGGTCTCAGGTCAGACATTGTTCCAATGCTTGTTGGCCAGCTACTCTGCTCTGGGAGCAAGACATCAGACCAACCTCTGGAACCTAAGTAAAATCCCAATTATTAGTCCTTTTTATAAGTGTTGTTTTAGTTATGGTGTCTCTTTCCAGCAATAGAACACTGACTAATACAACTAGAATTTTAGAGGTTTTTTTTTTTTTTCTTTTCTTTTCTTTTTTCATCTTGGTCAATTTAATTCTATGTTTTCCTAAATTGTTACTCTCTGCATTGCACAGTTCTACAGTCTATCAACTAAGATAATAGTCAACAGCATGATAATACCCCTTTACTCTGGTTCTTAAAATATTCTGAATTATTCACTCTCTACTCCCTATATCTTTGTCAAAACTATATATTGTGCCTCTAATTTCAGTTTTTCTAGAGTATGGTTGGAATTAGACACTATATACTCTTTTATTCCTGTATTTTGTTTCACTTTTCCCTCTTTTTTCACTATCATTTCAATAAACAATCATGTCACTTTTGCTAGTGTGTATAGTCTTAAAGACATCTTAATGACTTTTAGACTGGGGGAATTAGAAATAAAGTTGCTATAAACATTTTAATAAATGTGTGTGTTTTGTTTCCAAGTCAGTCATACAAAATAACTGTAGGCATCTTTGCTAGACACTGTGATAACTGACTACATAATTAAAATAGACTTTTTGCAAATATGCTGGTAAATGTAAGAGTTCCTTTCAAATTATAATTCTTTTACTGTAATTTAAGTTTTTTCATTAATTTTAAGACATGATATATAAAGAGTTTTCATGAAAAAAAATGCCTTTACATTGGAGGCTGAGGAGGTCCCTCATCATTTAAAAGAACTGGTTCTTTTTGCAGAAACTAGAGTTTGACACAATCCATCCATTCTACAACTACAGTTCTAGGAGATATGATGCCCTCTGGCACATGTAGGTACTAGGAACATCCATGGTATACAGACATCTCTACAAACAAAATAAAAATAAAATCCTCCATCATTTAAAAAGCATATTTGCCTGTTACTGATTGGCTATTCCTTCAATATTTGCTTCATCTTTGTCCCTGAATTTCCTTCCGACAGGGCAAATTTTGGGTCAAAATTTAGTAGATGGGTTGGTGTTCTTATACCTCCTCTGGGTGTCCTTTCTGCCTATAGGATCTGGTCTCTTCAGGTTCCATACCCCCACTATTAGGCATTTTGGCTAAGAACACCAGCATTGACTCTTGGGAGTATCCCCCATTCCAGGCCTCTGGGACCAATCCATGACACTATTAGCGATACTCTGTTATGCTTATAGACAGGAGCCTAGCATAACTGTCCATTGAGAAGCTCCAACCAGCAGCTGACTGAAAAAGATGCATATACCCCAGCCAAACAGTGGATAAGAGTTGTGAAGGAGTTGAGCAAATGATTAAGGCCCTGTAGAGGATAGGCATTCCGCGGGAAGACCAACAGGGTCAACTAACCCAGACCCCTGGGAGCTCTCAGAGACTGAGCCGCTAACCAGAGAGCATATAGAGACATAAAAGTAGCAGATGTGCAAAGCTCAGTCTCCATGTGAGTCCTGTAACAACTGGAGCAAGACTGTGGGATCCATCCCTCAGCAGGGCTGCCTTGTCTGGGCTCAGTGGCAGAGGATATACCTAATCTGATAGAAACATGATGTGCCAGAGGGGGGAAATTCGGAGGTACCCTCTCAGAGGAGAAGGGAAGGGGAAGTGGGGGAGGGACTATGGCAGAGGGAACTGGGATGGGACAGCATTTGAGATGTAAATAAATAAGTCAATAAATGCAAAAAGTAAAAAAAAAGATTTGCTTTAAGCAGAGACTTCCTCTAAATCAAATAACTGACAAAAACATTGTTATTGAAAACCCCTTAGAAAAATGATGAGCACTTTATTTTGAAAGCTAAAGAGGGGTTCTGATGTTAAAATCCTTTTCTCTGATTGGTTCTTGATTGTCAATAAAGAAGGCTGGGATCCAATTGCTGGGTAGAAATTACAGGTGGGACTTCCAGGTCCCAGCAGGAAAAGGAGATACAGGGAAGGAGAGGGGATTTTTCTGTGATGCTTTGAAGGAAGAAGATTGCAACAATCGTATAAGGCCTTAGTGGGTGTTATGCCTGTGGCCTCCACTACAGCAGGAGGACAAGGATGTCTGGCAAGGATTAGGTGGGACTAGGCACTAAGTTTAGGGCAGGTGGAGAGATGGAGATAATAAACTGTTAAAGGCACTCTTTTCCAGGTGGGAAATATCTGTGCCCAGTAATTTTGCCTACAAGGCAAATTCTAAAGGGAAAAGCTCTGTATGTGTCTTTTATCCGCAGATTCAAGGGTCTCAGGAGTGGCCTGGTCAGGAGAGGTTACCTCCACGAGCTTAAGGTAAGTATAAAGGAAAGCTGGGAGTAGGCTGGTAGTGTGGCCCTTCCTGGGCAAAGTCAGTAGTGTTTTAAAACTACACACAACAAAAGATAGATATATTTAATAAGACAGCTTAAAATTATTCCTATTATATTTACTCCCTGAAATAATAGTATATGCAATTACTCATGCTGTTATTTGAAATGTAAATGGTCACTGAATTTTTTTTTATTTTAGGGATAATTCTATTAATGTTTTACAGTATAAGCATTGTTTCATGTAAAAATGATGCTTTGTATTAAATCTCCTGAATTTGTTCACCCGGTGTAAGTGGTCCTTTGACCCATTTCCTCTGTATCTCCAAATTATTCTCCAACAAGTACATGAAAAGGATCTTACTTTTTGAGCTTAATTTTTTTAGTCTTTATGTGAGAGGTTATTCATATATTGCCAGTTTGTTTTTGTTAAGTTGGCACCAACGAGAGTTACATAGAAAGAAGGAATCTCAATTAGGGGATTTTTTTTTTCCCCATGAGATTTGTCCATGTTAATATATGTGTTGACATTTTCTACATTCATGATAGATGTAGGAGGCCCAAAAACACTGTGAACACTGCCACACTTGGGCAATAGTCTTGGGCTCTATAAGAAAGAAAACTGAGCAATCCAAAGAAGCATATTAGTAAGTAGGTTTCCTCCATGGTAACTGCTTTACTTCCTGCCTCCTGATTTCTTCCATGATATTGTGCCTTTTCTCCACTCACGTGTGTACTGGATAATAATATAACTAAACCAGAAAATACATATTCGATGCATTAGAAAAATGATGTATCTATTGCAGAGTGAGTAGACACCAAAATGAGAAAGAATCACAAAAAGTTGTCTCAAGTCCTTCATGATTATATGTATAGCACACAAAATAGGCTGCGGATTTGTATTTAGTTTCTGCATATCTAGTATTTGTCATTAATTACATATGTTGGAGTAAATCCTCATAATAGTAGGAGCTTCTATCTGTAGCATTCAATTTTATTCAACCACTTCCAAGTACTTGGTTGACATGACATAATCAAGGAATGACTCATTCTGCAGTGCAAGCTATTCCTGTTGGTGCCTTATGGATCTGACTATAGCTTTTCTTGGTGGGCCCATATCTGGCACTCTAAGTATCATTGGAACTTGGTAGCACTGCTTTGCTGCCAAGCCCAGTAGGAAAGAGTTTCTACCAACAGGAAGAGAACAGAAAGACCTGACAGAAGAATTGTCTTAGATGAAGAAAGCATAATTAGAGAGCATCAAATTAGTATTTCTCCATTCTCACTGACATAAAGCAAGGATTCTATGGATGACAACTGGTAAACAAGGTTCTATAACTGGTCTCAGAGTATGATAGTGCTTACTAGCTGTTATAAGAATACAGATACGTGAAATCAACAGCTACCGAAAGCAAGGTAAAGTTAGTCCACCATTTTTAACATCATTTTCTTTGATATAACCCTGATATGAATATAATCATACATTCCATGTTAGTTGGTAATTGTTTAATTTAATTTCTACAGGGTTTTAGAAAAGTCTAAATACTCTTAGGAACAAACTCTTATAGTCCTGTCTAAAAATTCTCATATGGTGAAAGAAGCTAAATGCCATTTGACTAAACAGGCAAGAAAATTTTGACACTTTAATAAATATGGAGTACCGGTAAGAAATAAAAGGGAATAATTTACTAATACATTGTAAATATTGATATTCTTCATGATACTGTTTAGAATCAAAGGCAAATGTCAAACAAAATATGTTGAATGACCCACTTTTATGCTAGTCTCAAAGGAGAAAAGCTATGGAATTCTCTACACTGTAGTTAGATTAGTATTATCAGTTAAAAGCAAAGATAAATTGTTACTATAAAGAAAATTTCTCAAACTCTTTATCATAATGAAATAACTGAAATCATGTTTAACAAGTGTAAAACTATGGTAAGTTGCCTAACATATAGACAAAAAATATTCATATGCATACACAAGCATGAAAATAAGGATGCAATTAAAATTGAAAGCTGAATGATAAATACAGTCCAGTTATTAGCACTGCATTCAAGTAGATTTCCTATTTTTTATGTTGTACTGTAGAGATGTGATATGCTACTCTGGGAAAATGGAAGGTGCTAATTTATAGAACTCTATCTAAAGGAAAAGTACATCAAGTGTGGAAACTATGGGGCACACGTTTTGTTGCATTTGCAGGTTCTCAATAAATTGACCATGACATATTTATAGAAGATGAAAATAAAACAGAAAGACCCACAAATACGTTAAGTTAATATCTTCATTGGAAGGCTTGGAGTTTCCCATTAAATTTACAATATGTATTACATAAATATGTCGAATATGTTTGTTTACTACAATAAATTGATTTGTTATAGTTATTTTAAATAATACATTCAAAAATGAAATGTTAATAAAATGTGTAGGTATTTTGATTTCTTTGTACTTATACACATAATATTTTTCAGTTTTAAAGTATAAATTAATTGCAAAATCTGCTGTAAAATCATGGAAGCTTCAGGATTGAAACTTTCTCAATGTGAGAATGGATGTCTCTGCTGCTGAGCCTCAAAAGTATAGTTGGAATTGGAATGCTGTTCCTTCTGTAGTAAGTCAATTTGGTTTATCCTCAACTTCACGAATATAAGACATTTTAAGATTCTAAAAAAGTGATGAACTTAATTTGTTAGTCTTCATGATTATTTTTATACTTAAAGAGTTAGAAAATGGTTGAGCCTTACACATGGATATAAATATATAAGTACATGAGATGTAGTTATATATCTATGTGTATATAAATTTACCACAGTAATAGAGGGTATGAGAGGCCATAAAAGTGTATGAATCAAATTTAGAGAAATTTAGTATGAAAACCTCTAAAATTACCATTTTCCCCCCAAGTAGAATCTTTTTTAAACTATTTTATTCATTTACATTCCAAATTTTGCCTAGCTTCCCAGTCCCCACTCCCCAAGATCTTCACCCCATCCCCATTTGTTTCTGAGATGATTGTTCCTCCACCCACCTACCCCCACTTCACCACCCCACCAGCATCCCCCTTCCTTGGCTCATCAAGTTTCTATTCTCCCACTGAGGCCAGACAAGGCAGTCCTCCGCTGCGTATGTGCCAGGGGCCCTTCATAAGGTATTGAACAGATCCTATACAAGTATATTAAAAGCACACCTGAAAGCTGTAGAACAAAGAGAATCAAACACAGTCAAGAGATGCAGACAGCAGGAAATAATCAAACTCAGGGCTGAAATGAACCAATTTGGACAAAGGCCAATTTTACTTAAGAATATCAGTGCAGAACTGAAGAGATGGCTCAGTGGTTAAGAGCACTGACTGCTCTTCTAAAGGTCCTGAGTTCAAATCCCAGCAACCACATGGTGGGTCACAATCTTCCACAATGGAATCTCATGTACTTTTCTGGTCTGTCTGAAGACAGCTACAGTGTACTTACATGTAAGTAAATAAATCTTTAAAAAAAAAAGAAGATATCAATGCAAAAACACTCCATATAATTCTCACAAACTAAATCCAAGAACACTTCAAAAAAAAAAAAAACATTCACCATGATTTTTTCTTTTAACTTTTGAAGGATGTTCATAACAGTAATTGGAGGGGATATATCTTATTACAAGAAATGTGAATAACATAAATTACAGATAATATCAAATATTAAGAGTGACAGAAACTGAATTCTTAAACATAACCTCTTAGCTCATTTTATTTTTTTGAGAATAAAATAAAATTTTATTCAGTTTCTAACATTTTATGTTCTTTATTTTTCAGAATGAATGTTGCAAGTTTTCAAAACATTTTTAAGTATTTAGTAAATGTCTACATTCATATATTATTTGTTTTTTCCTATAAAACAGTTTTAATTTTTAAATTATATGTTCATTTTTATCTATATGTGTAAACATGTGTATGTGTCTGCATATCTTTGGAAGACTGCAACAACCTGGAAATGTAGCACCCTATGGGTGCTACATATCAAATTCATGTGGTCAGGTATTGTGCTTAGTGCATTTACAGAATGAGTCATCTGAAAAATCCCATTTTAATAAATTTTAATGGTTTTAATTTCTAAACAAAAATATGTATGGACAAAACAAAAATTCAAACATTAAATTTAACTATTTCAATTTCATTATGCAAAAGCCATCCTTGAGTAATAATAAATACAATTTATAAGCATTACATTTGTATTACAATAAGAGTTATGATGTTTAACATCCTTGTGATTTTAATTAAAACTCTAATTCCACCAAATTAATGATCACAGTTATAGCTATAAAAGACAAACACTTTTGAAATATACCCTCTCTGACATGTAGTATTAGAAATGCACCTGCTGTGGTTTGATGGCCTATGGCATATCCCTCCAGTATAAGGACATATCTCATTTTTTAATTATTTTTTACTATTAAAAATTTCTGTTCTTTATCTATCATGCCTTACAAGCAAACTGTCTTATTTTTAATATTTATTTATATTCACAATGCTATTATTTTATAGGAATTTAGTGAGGTATTTCTATCTTATTGTCTATTTTGCATAAGGGAACTGGTCTCAAAAAACATGTTGTAGTACTTGATAAATAGACATTTTCAATAAATGGACTACATGATTATCATGAGTCACATTTGTGACTAAATTCAAGATTCCAGATTTGTAATTTTTAATACAAAATTTCATTCATGGCTTATCAAAGCACACTTTGGTTGTTGTTGGAGTTGTTGTCATTGTTGTTTTGTAAGAAGAGAGGAAAAATATCTATACTTTGCCTGTTAATATTTTCATTTTCTTTTCTGTCTATGGATCCTTGGTCAAGGACAACGTTTTATACTTTTTTTTCAATGATTGCTAATGTTTCATGAAAAAGGAAAATAAAATAAGAAATTAATAATGAAAAAAATGTTCCTCATAGTTAAAATCAGTATACAAGGGATAGGGTTATATATATATATATACAGAAGAGAGAGAGAGAAAGAGAGAGAGAGAGAGAGAGAGAAGGTCATAAAGGGAAGGGACAAGAAGAGACTGTGGGAGGTTGAAAAAGGTGTGTGTGTGTGTGTGTGTGTGTGTGTGTGTAAGAGAAAGAGTTTTATTAAAATATTTCCATATCAGTTTGTATTTAAAATTCACAATAAAACGGATATAATGTAATCCCAGAAGAAAATAAGAACTTGCTCCCTCCATCATCCCCACATCTAGTCCCTCTTCTCATCCATCCTGTAGTCCCATTCTTGAGCCCTCCTTGTTACTTAGCCTCTCTGGGTCTGTTGATTGTAGCATAGTTTTCCTTTATTTTACAGATAATATCTAAATCTACATGAGCTCATAAAATATGCTTGTCTTTCTGGATTTTGCATTACCACACTCAATACGATATTTTTCTAGTTCTTCCATTTTGCCTGCAAAGTTCATAATGTTCTATATTAGAATACCTGCTGTGAAAATAATTGGGTAAATGTTCTTGCGGTAGGAAGATACTTTGTGTATATACTTTGGATATATGCCCAGGAATGATATAGCTGGGTTTTGAGGGAGATTGAGTCCCAATTTTTTTTTCTTTCTTTTTTTTTGAGAAACCACCATTATGATTTCCAAAGCGGCTGTACAAGTTTGTACTCCCACTCGCAATGGAGAAGTGTTTGCCTTGCCCTGATTTCCTGCAATCATAAGCTGTCAGCTGTGGCTTTCTTCTTACCCATTTTGACAGGTGTAAGATGGAACTCAGATTTGTTTTCACTTACACTTCCCCTATGGCAAAGGATGTTGAACCCTCCTTTAAGTGATTCTCAGCCATTAGAGATTCCTGTGTTGAGAATTTCCTCTTTGAATGTGTGACCCAGTTTTTAAACATTGGGTTATTTGGTTTGTTGATATCTAGCTTACTGGCTAAAAATGGAGAAATTTCAGTGACAAGTAAAAAGCTAATGTGATGAAAACTCTCAGGAATCTCCAACGGTGACTGTAGCTAACACTCATAGCAAAAGGGGATATAGGATCCTGAATTTATCATCTATTATAGCCAGACAAGATTTCTAGTGGTGGGACTGGGACACCAATATAGCCAAAAAGCCTTGTACCTTCAATTCATCCTGTCTATAAGACATGCTGGCTAAAGTTGGCACAGAATTTGTGGGAGTGGTCATTCAATGACTGATCTAGTTTGAGTCCCATGCCATGGGAGGTTTCCCATGCTTGACATTAGCTAAAGGGCAAAGACCCAGAAACTTGATAGCCCAGAGTCCTAAGATCGAATCAAACACAATGGTGGAAAAATAGTCAATGAAATGATTCCTAATGATATTCTGATATAGATTGGTGCCTAGCTTAATTGACATTAGAGAGGCTTCATGCAGAAACAGATGGGAACAAATACAGAGACCCACAGCCAATTATTTGGTGGAAGCTTGTAGAATACTGTCAAAGAGGAAAAAAAGGATTTTAAAATTCAGAGAGTTCAAGGATAACACAAAACAGACAAATGAACGAACAAACAAAGAAAAAGACCACCACCACCACCAACAAAAAACAACTCCCACAGAATCACTTAACTTGTAAAGAATTTTAATCCAGCAACATGCTTGCTCTAGCTGAATACAGACATATCCTCAGTAGACACCTTTAATCCCAAACAACGTAGGTAAGCATAATTAGTAGAAAGAAGCAGCCATGTTGAAAGCGATTTCTAATGGAAATACAAGTCAAGTGATAAATCAGAGAAATTTGATAAAATAAGTCTGAGACAGGATATGCCTGTCTCTCATGAGAACATACAGGAAAGTGAGTATACTTAAGAGCAACAGAGAGAGAGGGTGGAGGCAGTGTGTTACCAGGATATTTTTGCAGGCATGTTGCAGAGAGAACAAGCTAGACACAGGTGAGGACATAGTGAGCCAGAGAATGAGAATGAGCCAAAAAATTAGAACATATTGCTAGAGCTAGTGTGAAGCCAAGTAGAGCAAATCATTCAGAAGCTGAGAGAAGCCCATGTGAAAGAGTCAGTTTCGAGAGATGTTTGAGCCAAAACAGCTAAGTTGAACCAGGCAGCCAGAATTCTGAAAGAGCTAGACAGTGTGAACATATTAAGTAAGCCTTGTAGACAACCAGCATGTCAGGTGAATGATTTAATAACCTAGTCTCACAAGGGACCAACAGAGATTGAACTTATAACCAGGGTGCCTCCATGGTACTGTCTTAGGCCCTCTGAATACATATTACAGTTGTGTAGCTTAGTCTTCTAGTAGGACTACTAACAGGGGAGAAGGTGGTGGCTGCTTCTGATAATTTTGCCTGCCTTGAGACCATTTTTGTCATACTTGTCCAGCCTTAATAAGAAGGGAGGTAGGTATTCTTACTGCAACTTGATGCCAGTTTTGATTTGGATCACTGTGATACCAGAACTTTTCTAAAGGGAAAGGTAGGAAGAGTGGATTGGGAGGGTGTAGCAGATGGGAAATGGTAAGTGGGATTTGGGAGGAGAATAGGAAGGAGAACCTGTGGTATAAAAACAACTGATGCTTACAGACAGGAGCCCAGCATGACTGTCCTCTGAGAGGATCAACAAGCAGCTGACTAAGACAGACATTGATACTTACACATTGGATTGAAGTTGGGGACTCCTGTGGTTGAATTATGGAAAGGCTGGAAGAAGGTAAGGAGGAGGGTGACCCCATAGGAAGACCAGCAGTCTCAACTAACCTGTACTCTGAGATCTCCAAGACCCTGAGCCACCAACCAGGCAGCATACACAAGCTAGTTCTAAGCCACCACATATATACAGCAGAGGACTGCCTGGTCTGACTTCAATGGAAGAAGAAGTACCTAACACTCAAGAGACTTGAGGCCCCAGGGAGTGGGGAGGACTGGCATAGGGCAGGGGGCATCTTCTTGGAGACAGGGGGAGGAGTAATGACTGGACTATAAAAAAATAAAAGTAGTAAAAAAAAAAAAGAAAAATCTTTATAATTAAATTGTAGGTTTAACTTAATTTAATGGAATCCATTATCTCAGTAATGGATTCCATTATAGCATTTTCATACATATGTGCTGTTGTGCTTTATTTTTATTTGTTCCTCTCTCACTGGCCTAATTTGGCTGTTTCTCTCTCTTCACCAAGCTAGTATTTCCTCTGTTTTTATGTTGTCATATCTTTGCTTAGAAACTTGTTTGGCTACAGTACTGTTGGTCATAACCTATATGATGGAGAAGAGACCTATCCTATGATAGTGAACCCTGTATATCCTGTGAATTGAAGAGTTAAAATAGATGTTAAATAAATATTTAAAAATTAAATAAAAGAGAAAATAAGAGGATTGTATCTTGAATATGACTGTAATAAGAAAATGTTACCTTTTAGGCTTCCTAGTACTGACCATTGTTCATTTTCTTTACAAAATATATTTTTAATATTTTCTCTTTTCTTTAATAGTAATGTAGCATAAAAAGGTCAAAGAAAAAACAGCTTTTGGAGAAATTCACAAAGTGTGTATACTCAGTGTGATCTCACCCAAAGACATTTATAGTAGGATCATAACCCAATAAGGTAGGGATTTGTCTGAGATAGACAAAGGAGCTTCCACTACTTTTTATCTAAATAGTTTTTGTCTAAGTGTCCAACAGTATGAAAATAAAGAATTCTAAGACATTCTTGTTCTCTGTACATTGAGAAGAAATATGCTTCTACTGTCCAAGATCCTTGATTGTTATTTAACAACGAAAAGCCTTAACAACTCTTTGTATTTGAAGTTACTGGAGCTCAGGGAATTTAAGTAATTGGAAGTACAAAGAGAAATGGCATATGTTTGTTAACTAATATATTGACTTATATATTTATTAATTAATAAATGTGCTAGGTATAGAAGAAAAGTAACATCCAGGAAAAACGAAAGACAAGTAATTAGAAGAAGGGGAAAGAACCCAGATTTCCCTCAACAGAGGAATGGATACAGAAAATGTTTTATATTTACACAATGGAATACTAATTAGCTATTAAAAACAATGAATTCATGAAATTCTTAGGCAAATGGATGGAACTGGAAAATATAATCCTGAGTGAGGTAACCCAATCACAAAAGAACACACAGAGTATGCACTCACAGATAAGTGGATATTAGCCCAAATGCTCAGAATATCCAAGATACAATTCACAGACCAAATGAAGCTCAATCAGAGGATGGCCTTGTTGGTAATCAAAGGGAGGAGAGGCCCTAGGTCCTGGGAATGCTGGAGACCCCAGTATAGGGGAATCGCAGGACAGGGTAAAGGGAGTGGGGTGGGTTTGTTGAGTAGGGGGAGGGGGAATGGATTAGGGTGTTTTTGGAAGGGTAACCAGGAAAGGGGAAAACATTTGAAATGTAAATAAAGAAAACATCTAATAAAATAAAGATGAAGGAGGTAGGACTTTTTCAAGCCTGGAATTGTTAACCTGTCATTTTATACTAGTTAATCTTCAAGGGTGAAATTGAAATTCTATTTAGCATTTTTAAAACCTTATTCTTTGAATTGATATTTCTAGAAAGTAGGAAACAAACAAACAAACAAACCAAACTTTAATTTTTACCTAGGTCAGATATTCATGATGATTAGAAAATACTCTGGTTTTTTTTTTCAGAATCAATTAAATATCTAATGTTTGACTTTTGCTGATTTTTTTCTTAAATAAGAAACACTTGCTATGACCCTGTTTTCCCCTTCTCTAATGCAGGCCTTCACAATTTTATCACCTATAATTTGAAAACAGGTGTGACTCTTTCTCTGTCACAGCATGATGTTAAGTGTCTTTTAACCAGAAAAACAAATATGATACATATTGGCTTAAATGTGGATGTTGGGTGTTAAGTCAATGAGGAGTAAGTTACAATTCATAGACCCAATGAGATTAGCTTTACGAAGAATATAAGTGAAAGAGATAGGTCATCCTAAGAAGAGTAAACAGGAAAGGCAGTTATTGAAGAAGGAGAGGCAGAACAGGATGAGAAGAGTAGGAAAGGAGAAATGACAGGGATGGACAACTAAATTTAAGTGCCATATGAAAGATCCTTTGGAAACCTAATGCTGTAGAGACTTTCTAAAATATAAAAATATATGACGGATATCAAAATGAAAATAACAAACAAAGAAGTGGAGTTTTTTGTATTCCTAGTCATTTTTATTGGATATTTTATTTATATACAAGTAAAATGTTATCGCCTTTCCCAATTCCCCCCCCAGAAACACCCTATCCTATCCCCCCTCCTCCTGTTGCCATGAGGGCGTGCCCTCACCCACCCGCTCCCACCTCCCCGCTCTTGCATTCTCCTACACTGGGGCATCGAGCCTTCGTGGGACCAAGGGCTAAGAAAGAATTTTAATCCAGCGATTTAGCTGCCCTTGTAACAGATCACTTTAAAAGACCTTCTAGTTTTTGTGATATGGCTAGTATACAGACATGCTCTTAGTACACACCTTTATTCCCAAAGAATGAATATAAAGTTGATTTGTATAAGGACTCAGCTGTTTTTGAAAGTGGCATCTAATAAAGGTCAGACAAAGTGAGGAATCAGAGAAAGATTTGACAGAATGAGTCGGGGATAGGATATGCCCAACTCACAAGGAACAAATAGGAAAGAGAGGCTTATTAGATGCAGTGTAGAGTGAGTTAAGAGAAGAGGGTAGTCCACTGAATGCAGTTCAGTTCAATTTGTGAGATTCAGAGGAAGTTTTTCCAAACAAAGAAATTCTGTGAGAAACCAAGAGTAGACATTTTGAATCAGTCATCCTGGAAAGGAATTTGGAGCCAGAATAGTTGAGTTGAATTAGCCTGCCAGACTTATTTTTAGAGAACTACAAAGGGTTAGCTTATTCAGCCATAAGCCCCCCAAATGACAATGACAAGATACTAAATTTTCACAAAATTGCCATAAATCCTTGGAATTTATCAACATGAATGCCTGTCATCATAATAAATTTGATATGTGGCTTTAGTTTACAGGCCAATTTCTTACAAATTTTGAAGACACAGAACAGTAATTGCAAGGACTAATATATTAGTAGGCAGGAGAATAGTCAGTCTTATCTGTAGCACTCCTTAGTTTTCTGACAAATGCTTTAATAATAAAAACCTCACAAAAATTTCCCAGTGCCTGTTTTTCTTTCTAATACATATAAACCAAAGATTATGGAGAAACAGTATGTTCACTCTGAAAAGTCATACCTACTATGTGTCAAATATTACTATTTAACATTTAAGTGAATGAACGAATAATACTATAAAGAAATTAGCATGGCTAAAACTCTACAGCAGTTCATCATGCTAGTCATAATCCTATTCCAATATAAGTACATAATTGAATATATTGCTTGTTCTTCACTTTATCAATTATATACTAATGTCTTTTTAAACATTCTGATTTTCACAAGCTATTCCCTAAACCAAACTTTAAGTGGTATTGCTTGAGTGTATTTGTTTATATTCTGTTCCCATAATTATTATCCTGGGATACATTTCCACTCATAGAGTAACCATATATCTTTATTACTATATGTAAGTTAATCTCTTGAAGTTAATTTACAATGAGATATTATATATGACTAAAGTCCAGCTCAACCTCAAATCAGTGATTAGAATTTTGAATTTATTTATTAAATATTCCAGTTACTAACTAGCTATATATATTTTAATTTAACCAGATATGTCCAATTAAAAATTGAGAATAAAAATCTAGGAATAAGATCTACATAGGTTTAGCAATGTTACTATATAAAGGATGAAGGACTAAGTATGCTAAGGGGTAAGAACATGTTGCAAACTTGACCCAAACTGTAATAATTATTGTCTCGGCTCAATTACAGAATGGAGCCCAGTTCTCACAGTGAGTCAGCCCATATTTTTGTGATCCTTTTGAAGTAAATATTAACTGTTATAAATATAGACATTTTGTGATATTTTTCTTTGTACTGAAAGATTTTTTTATCCCACTTAAACATAACTAACAGATTTTTTTGTTGTTGTTGTACACTATGTGCAATTAAGCAGTTATGTTGGAAAAATATTGTGAGAAGGATGAAGAGTTACTATAGATCTATAGCCATGTAAATGACTTTATCATAGTATCCCTTCATTCACCTCATGTTAAAAGGTAACATTTGACATACTCTAGGCAGGTATGATTGTTCAGAGTGAAAATACACTCTCTCCAGAAATCATAAAACTGGACTAACATTTTAAAATGAAATTATCTGAATATTTTTAATCCTTATATTTTGTTCATTTTTAACGTTTGTTGTCTAGAAAAAAATCACATTTCCTGGTAATAAGAGCCAGATTTCTAATCATATTTATGAATATAATAAAAAATAAGTAAATAAACTGAAAGTGGTATGAAATATCATGCACTCATTGCTTTGTGAGATTTGAATGATGCATGAATATTCCTGTCTCTAAGGAACTCAATAAAAAAGATGTAAACATGTACATGTGTAAAGATATCATGTAGGGGACAAAAGGGAACACACACTAGATGTGACAGAAGAGCAGAAGAGGCTTATATGGGAGAGCAAGAGGGAGACAAGGAGGAAAGGCACTTATAGGAGAAAGGTATACCGAAGAACAGATACATTGACTTCTGTGAAACTGCATGCTGGGTTTGTCAGGGTTTGTATTCCTGAATAAAACATTATGACCAAGAAGCACATTGGGAAGAAAGGGTTTATTCAGCTTACACTTCCACATTGCTGTTCATCAACAAAGGAAGTCAGGAAAGGAACTCACCCAGGGCAGGAACTTGGAGGCAGGAACTGATGCAGAGTTTATAGAGGGATGGAAATATGCACATTACTGGATTGCTTTCCCTGGCTTAAACAACTTGCTTTCTTATAGAACAAGGGACTGCCAGTCTTGGGATGGCATTACCCACAAAGGGCTGGACCCTCCTTCATTGATCACTAATTGAGAAAATGCCTTACTACAGGATTTCATGTAGGCATTTCCTCAAGGGAGGTCCCTTTCTCTGTGATAACTACAGCTTGTGTCAAGTTGACACACAAAACCTACCAGTACAACTGACACCTTGTGAACTTGACACATCACCATTAAGCCTCAAACCTTGCTTTCTTATTCATCACCAAGATCTAAATAACTTCATATATCCCAAAGTCTTTATAAATTCTTTTATACTAAAATGTCAATCTCTTTAAAATATTCAATCTCTTTTAAAATTCAAAGACTTTTTACAATTCAAAGTCTTTTAACTGTGGGCTCCACTCAAAATACATTCTTATTTCAAGAGGGAAAAATATCAGGGCACAGTCAATAAAAATCAAAATCAAACTCTAACTATCCAATGTCTGAGATCCACTCACTATCTTCTGGACTCCTCCAAGGGATTGGGTCATGTCTCCAGTTCTGCCCTTTGTAGCACACACCTAGTTTTCTAGGCTCCAGCTGCCTATATTCCACTGCTGCTGCTATTCTTGGTGATCATTCCATGGTACTGGCATCTCCAATACGTTAAGGTTTTCCTCTGCAACTAGGATTTGACAATAGCTTCTCAAAGGCTCTCTTTATGGTGCCAAGCCTCAATTCCTTTGCAAGACCCCTTCAGTCATGGGCCATAAATTGCAACTGAGGCTGCACCTTCACCAATGGCCTTCCGTGGCCTCTCACAGTGCAAAGCCTCAGCTGCTCTTCATGACCCCTTCATGCCTTCAAAACCAGTACCACCTGGGTGACTCTTATACATTACCAAGTACCACTGCAGTATGAGGTACAACTGTGGCTATCTCTGGAATACAGCTTCTTTGTGCTCTCAGAAAGCAATTCCCAGAAGATTTCACCTCAGTGATATTGGTCTCTTATTAACCATTGCTAATTCTCAGGTCCAGCTAACCAGCATCAATTGTCCCAAGTAGTTCCTTCTATTTTTCACTCAAAAGCGAGGGCCTCATCCCATTCCCTTAATCTGTTATCTTCTAGAACACAGCATTAGACTCCATTTCACCTCCTGGTGCCCCTTTAATACTCGAACTATGTATTTTATATTTTTCCTTTCTAAGCTTGCTACACTTGTTCAAAATGATCTTCATGAGACTTAACCAGGGAACAAAGTCTCTACTGGAGTTTTCTGAGGCTTTCTTTGTTAATGAAATTAATATAAATCTTGTTACCTTAGCCTCAGATAGACTCTTGAAACAATGGTAAAAAGCAGTCACATTCTTCACCAAAATACCACAAAACACTCTCTATGCCACATAGTGAAATTCCTCTCCTCTGAAACATCTTGGGCCAGATCTGCCCAGTTCAAATCACATGCAGCAATGGAATCTTCCATACTGCTACTAGAATTACCCATTAAATCCCATTTAAAGCATTCCACTGCTTTCCAAATCCAGAATCCCAGAATCCACATTCTTCCAAACAAAAGCATAATCAGGTCTATCACAGCCACACCCCAGGCCCTGGCACCAACTTGTCTTAGTCAGGGTTTGCATTCCTGTATAAAACAGCATGACCAAGAAGCAAGTTGGGGAGGGAAGGGTTTATTCAGATTATTCTTCCACATTGCTGTTCATCACCAAAGGAAGTCAGGACAGGAACTCACATAGAGCAGGAACTTGGAGGCAGGACTTGATGCAGAGATCATGGAGGGGTACTGTTTACTAGATTGCTTCCCTTGGCTTGTTCATCTTGCTTTTTATAGAAGCCAGGACTACTAATCCAGTGATGGCACTACCCATAATGGGCTGGGCTCTTCCCTGTTGATCACTAATTAAGAAAATGCCTTACAGCTGCATCTCATGGAGGCTTTTCTCAAGGGAGTTTCTTATCTCCATGATAACTACAGTTTGTGATAAGTTGACACACAAAACCAGCCAGTACACATGTCAACTCAAAACCAGAATTTAAAAACATTTTGCTTTTCATAAGGATTTTCCAGAGAGAAGTAATTTCATTAGTTAGTTATCACATTGTTTCTGGGGTGATTATAAATATTCTGTTATATTTGGAAAGGAAAGTATCTTATTTTAATTTTAAAAATTAAAAATGTATCTTATGAATAAATGATATTGACTAGTACAATTTTGCTTTTTGCATTATTCATTGTCTTATAAAGAATGAAATATGATGTCAATACCTCATTAGATGCTCTCACAAAAAATAGCACAGAGAAAAACAGTAATGACAATAAGAGAATATGTACAGAAATATTCATGTGTGTTTGCTGATTTCTAGTTTAAATCACTTTAGTACTAAAAGTATTTGATGGAGCTGATGTACCAAATACTATTCTAAAAATAGGAATGTTCTGGAAACATAGGACCCTTAAATTCAGTGACAGTAACAGGTGCAGCTGTAATGAAATACATTAGCATGCTAAAATAAACAAAGCTAAACATAGTCAGATGGATAATGATCAACATCTTTATTTACTGAATTCCACAGAAAAGACTAAAGGCATCATAGAAATATACTTTAAAATGAAATGAGTGTTCTCTAAGAAGCTATTTCAGATTGTGTAGATTTTAAAACAGCACTCCATTTTTTCCCATCCACACATTTAGAATGTAAATACCCTGCAAAAGCATTTGAATACTTCAATAAAATGAAAATTTAAAGCCAGTGAATAACTAGCTACAGAAAGTTTTATTTAGATCTATTGGTGGGAAAAAACTTGGTGGTGAAGACAAGCAAATAAATGGTGCTGTAAATTAAAAATGGTGCTGTAAATTAGCTTGTCTGTCTCTCTTCCTCCCTTCCCTTCCCTCCCTTCCCTGTCCTTCTGTTTCTCCTAGATTCCATGCCCTGAACCCTTCTCATTTCCATTTCCTAATAGTATACCAGCACTGAGCTTCTATGGAACTTCAAGAAAATAACCAAAAAACACTACTCCCACAACATCAAAATCTTTAAGTTTGTGTTTTCCAATCTTGTTAATCAAGACTGCCTTATGACCATTTTATCCCTAGGAGGTGAATTTTTGAATAAGGTTCATGAGTGCTTGGTAGCCTCACAGTGTATTTTGGTGTGTGTAAGTTCCTTAGCTTTTTTTTTTTTTTTTTGAAGGTTCAAGAATATTGGGACAATGTAGCATTGGTAGAGAAGCAAAGTCTACGCCTTGGGAATATTTGGAAAGTTGATGGTAGATTCTGCTGGGTAACTGATTGCATCCTATGTGCATCTTGCACACCTGCGAGCAAGGAAACCTGCTGAACAATCTCAACAATGGCAAGTAAATGGCAGACAATATTCATTTTCCAAATTTCTTGCTTGTATATGTGAAAACTAGCTTGCACCTTACAATGTAAAATGGGAACTTGCTTGCTTTTTTGTTTTTAGAAAAGAAACATGGTTTGTAATGGCTAACTTGAAGCACTAATGAATGCTCTTGTGATCTACTCCTACAGGCTCTGAGAGAAGTCCATGACATGACAAGTGTTCCCAGGATTTAAAACTTCCTATGAATTAGTGCTAGTCTACCATAAAGTACTTTTTATCATAGTTTATTATAAAATAACTATATCTTTGACAAGTGCATATATCCCAGTCAAAAAAGAAACAGAAAACAGTTAAATCATAAATTCAGCTATCTTGATGTCCTAGAGCCTTGAAGAATGACCTCAAAGTTTAGAAACAAGGACAAGAGTGGAAAACAAGAAAACATTACCAGGAAATTATCAATGTTAACGCTGAACCTTGAGAATTGACTTCAACCCGAAATGGTCTAAACATTACTTAATAATTTCAGGCACTTATAAACAACATATTTGTGTTATTATCTGATTTTGAACTCATCATTATATTTATCATAGAACATTCACATTTATATATTATTTAAGAAATCAAATTCAGTAATAAATTTTTTCATTTGAAAACATGCATACTGGAAAGTATTTAAAGTTTAATTTATTTAACAAGAACAATAATATATTTTTGCTAGAATTAAAATCACTTTTTTAATTGGACACCATAAATTTTATTTTTCATCTTTTTCTTAATTTCATCATATATTCACTAATTTCAAATATATATAAACATATATATATAGTGAACTACTCTGCTTTGGGAAAGTGTTAGACAGTTTGGAATCTGTAGGAAATTTAACAATAAAAATTAAATTGCCCTCTGTTCCGGTAGACTGCACTGAAGAGACAGGTACCCAGGCTCTCCCCAATATAACATCACTTGGGTCACAGCCAGTTGGGGCTTCCACCTGCGCCCAAGAATGGGACAGCGCGGTGGTCGTCTGGGTGCCAGATCTGCAGGCCATCGCCTCTGCAGGGTGTCCAGTGCCACGGAGAGAGTGCAGAGTGCCCTCCGCCATCTTTGCTCCAGTGACTGGGAAGTTGGGACTGCCAGGCTCTGAGACAGACAGGCATAATATCACTTGGGTCTCTGGCGGCTTGTGTGTATGCCGCTCCCAAGTGCTGGGCAGATCTGCAGTAACCAGCGTGCCAGCTCTGCTGTGGGACTTCTGCCTGGCAGAGGGACCCCGCACTGGCCGGGAGCCTATCAGCTTCCCTTCCACGAACTCTGTTCCGGTAGACTGCACTGAAGAGACAGATACCCAGGCTCTCCCCAATATAACATCGCTTGGGACACAGTCTGTTGGGGCTTCCTCCTGATCCCAAGAACAGGACAGGGCTGTCTTCGTCTGGGTGCCAGATCTGCTGTAGGCCATCGCCTCTGCAGGGTGACCAGTGCCACAGAGAGAGTGCAGAGTGCACTTCGCCATCTTTGCTCCAGTGGCCTGGAAGTTGGGACTGCCAGGCTCAGAGACAGACAGGCATAATATTGCTTGGGTCTCGGGCGGCTTGTGTGTATGTGGCTCCAAAGAGCTGGGCAGATCTGCAGTAACCAGCCTGCCAGCTCTGCTGTGGGACTTCTGCCTGGCAGAGGGACGCCACCTCCCCCACCACTCTAGGAGAGATCACTCACCTCTGCACAGGGCAGGAGCCTACCAGCCTCCCTTAGGCGACCTCTGCTCCAGGAATCCACTACAATGAGCCTTTGGATGTGCAAGGACTCCCCAATATAACATCACTTGGACCAAGGCACATCATGGCTCCAAAGTCACTCAGAAACAGGGCAGGCCCCAGAAATCTGTGCCAGGGGAATCCTGGTAAACTGGGGGGGGGTAGAAATGGCTTTGTAGGCTCACAGGAGGTCCAACCAACAGCCAGTGACAGCAGGACCAACTAACATCAGAGGTATCCAGATGGCAAAAGGCAAACATAGGAATGTTACTAACAGAAATCAAAGTAATATGGCACCACCCGAACCCAAATCTCCAACAGCAGCAAGTCCTGGATACCCCACCACACCGGAAAGACAAGATCTGGATTTAAAATCACTTCTTATGATGCTATTAGAGGATCACAAGAAAGACACAAATAAATCTAATAAAGAATTACAGGAGACCATGAATCAACAGTTAGAAGCACTTACAAAGGAAACACAAAAATCGCTTAGAGAAATGCAGGAGAACATGGATCAAAAGATGGAGGCACACAAGGAGACAACACAAAAATCGCTTAACGAGATGAATCAACGGCTAGATGCACTCACAAAGGAATCACAAAAATTGCATAAAGAATGCAGAAGAATATGGGTCAACAGACGGATGCCCATAAGGAGGCAACACAAAAATCGCTTAAAGAAATGAATCAACGGTTAGATGCCCTTACAAAGGAAACACGAGAACTGCTTAATGAAATGCAGGACGATGGATCAACAGATGGATTCCCATGAGGAGGAAACACAAAAATCGCTCAGAGAAATGCAGGAGAACGTGGGTCAACAGGCAGAAATACTGAAAGAGGCAATGCAAAAATACCTTAAAGAAATACAGGAAAATACAAACAAACAAGTGAAGGATCTCAGCAAATCCATCCAGGATCTAAAAAAGGAAGTAGAAATAACTAAGAAATCACAAAGGGAGACAACTTTGGAGATAGAAAACCTTGGGAAGAAATCAGGAGTCATAGATGCAAATATCAACGATAGAATACAAGAGATGGAAGAAAGAATCTAAGGTGCTGAAGATTCCATAGAAAGCATCGACTCAACAGTCAAAGAAAATGCAAAAAGCAAAAAACGTGTAACCCAAAACATCCAGGAAATCCAGGACACAATGAGAAGACCAAACCTAAGGATTATAGGTATAGATGAGAGTGAAGATTTGCAACTTAAAGGGCCAGTAAACATCTTCAACAAAATTATGGAGGAAAACTTCCCTAACCTAAAGAGAGAGATGCCGATGAATGTACAAGAAGCCTACAGAACTCCAAACAGACTGGACCAGAACAGAAATACCTCCCATCACATAATAATCAAAACACCAAATGTTCTAAACAAAGAAAGAATACTAAAAGCAGTAAGAGAAAAGGGCCAAGTAACATACAAAGGAAGACCTATCCGAATCACATCAGACTTCTCACCAGAGACTATGAAAGCCAGAAGACCCTGGGCAGATCTCATGCAGACACTAAGAGAGCACAAATGCCAGCCTAGACTAGTATACCCAGCAAAACTCTCAATCACCATAGATGGAGAGACCAAGATATTCCATGATAAAACCAAATTTTCACAATATCTTTCCACAAATCCAGCCCTGCAACGGATACTAGGTGGAAACCTCCAATACAGGGAGAGAAACAACACCCTGGAAAAAATGAGATAATAACCTTCTTGAATCAAACCCAAAAGTAGATAACCACTCAAACATAAAGATAGTGTCAAGAATGGCAGATGGCAATAATCACTATGCCTTAATCTCTCTTAATATCAATGATCTCAATTCCCCAATTAAAAGACATAGACTAGCAGACTGGATACGTAAACAGGACCCAGCATTTTGCTGCATGCAGGAAATGCACCTCAGTGTCAAAGACAAACACTATCTCAGAGTAAAAGGCTGGAAAACAATTTTACAAGAAAATGGCCCCAAGAAACGAGGTGGAGTAGCCATCCTAATATCAGATAAAATTGATTTTCAACCTAAAGTCATCAAAAAAAGACACAGAAGGACACTACATACTGATCAAGGGAAAAATCGACCATCAAGAACTCTCAATTCTGAATATCTATGCTCCAAATGCAAGGACACCCTCATTCATAAAAGAAACATTACTAAAGCTCAAAGTACACATTGCACCGCACACAATAATAGTGGGTGACTTCAACACCCGCTTTCTGAAATGAGTCGTTCAGGAAAGCAGAAACTAAACAGGGACACAGTGAATCTAATTGAAGCCTTGGACCAAATGGATCTAACAGATATATATAGAACATTTCATCCTAGAGCTAAAGAATACACCTTCTTCTCAGCACCTCATGGTACCTTCTCCAAAATTGACCATATAATTGGTCACCAATCAGACCTCAACAGATATAAGAAGATAGAAATAATCCCATGCCTCCTATCAGATCACTATGGAATAAGGGTGGTCTTCAATGGCAACAAAAACAAAAGAAAACCCACGTACACATGGAGGCTGAACAATGAATGCTCTACTCAATGATAACTTGGTCAAGGTGGAAATAAAGAAAGAAATCAAAGACTTTTTGAAAGTTAATGAAAATTAAGGCACAACATACCCTAATTTATGGGACACAATGAAAGCAGTGCTAAGAGGAAAATTCATAGCCCTGAGTGCCACCAAAATGAAATGGGAGACAGCATACACTAACAGCTTAATGGCACACCTGAAAGCCCTGGAACAAAAAGAAGCAAATACACCAAAGAGGAGTAGAAGGCAAGAAATCATCAAACTCAGGGCCGAAATCAATCAAATAGAAACAAATAAAACCATACAAAGAATCAACAAAACGAGGAGTTGGTTCTTTGAGAAAATCAACAAGATAGATAAGCCCTTAGCCAGACTAACCAGAGGGCACAGAGATAGTATCCAAATTAATAAAATCAGAAACGAAAAGGGAGAGATAACAACAGAAACTGAGGAAATTCAAAAAATCATCAGACCCTACTACAAAAACCTGTATTCAACACAACTAGAAAATCTTGAGGAAATGGACAATCCTTGACAGATACCAAATACCAAAATTAAATCAGTATCAAATAGACCATCTAAACCCTCCTATAACCCCTGAAGAAATAGAAGTTGTCATTGGAAGTCTTCCAACCAAAAAAGGCACAGGTCCAGATGGTTTTAGTGCAGAATTCTATCAGACCTTCAAAGAAGACCTAACACCAATACTCTTCAAACTGTTCCACAAAATAGAAACAGAAGGAACAGTACACAACTCGTTCTATGCAGCCACAGTTACACTAATACAAAAGCACACAAAGATCCGACAAAAAAAGAGAATCTCAGGCCAATCTCTTTTATGAATATCGATGCAAAAATACTCAAGAAAATTCTTGCCAACTGAATCCAATAACACATCAATACGATCATTCACTACGATCAAGTAGGCTTCATCCCAGGGATGCAGGGATGGTTCAATATAAGGAAATCCATCAATGTAATCCACTATATAAACAATCTCAAAGAAAAAAAACACATGGTCATCTCATTAGATGCTGAGAAACATTTGACAAAAGTCAGCATCCTTTCATGCTAAAGGTCTTGGAAAGATCAGGAATTCGAGGCCCATATCTAAACATAGTAAAAGCAATTTACAGCAAACTGGTAGCCAGCATCAATCTAAATGGAGAGAAACTTGAAGCAATCCCACTAAAATCAGGGACTAGACAAGGCTGCCCTCTCTCTCCATATCTTTTCAATATAGTACTTGAAGTTCTAGCTAGAGCAATTAGACAACAAAAAGAGGTCAAAGGGATACAAATTGGAGAGGAAGAAGTCAAACTATCACTATTTGCAGATGATATGATAGTATACTTAAGCGACCCAAAGAACTCCACCAGAGAACTCCTACAGCTGATAAACGACTTCAGCAAAGTGGCCAGATATAAAGTCAACTCAAGCAAGTCAGTAGCCTTTCTATACTCAAAGGATAAGCAGGCTAAGAAAGAAGTAAGAGAAATGGTACCCTTCAGCATAGCCACAAACCATATAAAGTACCTTGGCGTGACTCTAACCAAACAAGTGAGAGATCTGTATGACAAGAACTTCAAGTCTCTGAAGAAAGAAATTGAAGAAGACCTCAGAAGATGGAAAAATCTGCCATGCTCATGGATTGGCAGGATTAATATAGTAAAAATGAGCATCTTACCAAAAGTAATATACAGATTCAATGCAATCCCCATCAAAATCCCAACTGAATTCTTCATAGAGTTAGAAAGAGCAATTCAAAAATTCATCTGGAATAACAGAAAACCCAGAAGAGCTAAAACTATTCTCAAGAGTAAAAGAACATCTGTGGGAATCAGTATCCCGGACCTCAAGCTGTACTACAGATCAATAGTGTTAAAAACCGCATGGTATTGTTACAGTGACAGGCATGTAGATCAAGGGAACAGAATTGAAGACCCAGAAATGAATCCACACTCCTATGGTCACTTGATCTTTGACAAAGGCGCTAAACCCATCCAGTGGAAAAAAGATAGCCTTTTCAACAAATGGTGCTGGCTCAACTGGAGGTCAACATGCAGAAGAATGCAAATTGACCCATTCTTATCTCCTTGCACTAAGTTCAATTCCAAGTGGATCAAGGATCTCCACATAATACCAGACACACTGAAACTAATAGAAAGGAAACTAGGGAAGAACCTTGAACATATGGGCACAGGGGAGAATTTCCTGAATAGAACTCCAATAGCTTATGCTCTAAGATCAAGAATTGACAAATGGGACCTCATTAAATTACAAAGTTTTTGCAAGACAAAAGACACTGTCAAAAAGACAAAGTGGCAACCAACTAACTGGGAAATGATCTTTACCAACCTTATATCCGACAGAGGGCTAATATCCAATATATACAAAGAATTCAAAACGTTAAACTCCAGGGAGGCAAGTAACCCTATTAAAAATGGGGTACAGAGCTAAACAAATAGTTCTCACCTGAAGAATATCTAATGGCTGAGAAGCACCTAAAGAGATGTTCATCATCCTTAGTCATTAGGGAAATGCAAATCAAAACAACCCTGAGATTCCATCTCACACCTCAGGATGGCTAAGATCAAAAACACAGGAGACAGCAGTTGTTGGCGAGGATGTGGAGAAAGAGGAACACTCCTCCCCTGCTGGTGGGATTGCAAGCTGGTACAACGACTCTAGAAAGCAGTCTGGCGGTTCCTCAAAAAACTGTGCATGACACTCCAGGAGGATCCGTCTATACCACTCCTGCACATATACCCAGAGGCTTTCCCTGCATGCAATAAGGACACATGCTCCACTATGTTCATAGCAGCCTTATTTATAATAGCCAGAAGCTGGAAAGAACCCAGATGTCCCTCAACGGAGGAATGGATTCAGAAGATGTGATATATCTACACAATGGAATACTACTCTGCAATTAAAAACAATGAATTCACGAAATTCCTAGGCAAATGGTCAGAAGTTGAAAATGTCATCCTTAGTGAGGTAACCCAATCACAAAAGAACACACATGGTATGCAGTCACTGATAAGGGGATATTAACCCAGAATCTAGGAATACCCTATACACAATTCGCATATCAATAGATCTCTAAGAAGATGGAAGGAGAGACCCCTGGTCCTGGAAAGACTGAATGTAGGGGAAAGCCAGGACAGAGAAACGAGAGGGGGTTGAATGGAGAAAAGAGGGATGGAAGGGGACTTATGGGACTTTTGGGGAGGAAGGAAATGGGAAAGGGGAAATGATTTGGAATGTAAATAAAAAAAACTTAGAAAATATAAATAAAAAAATTAGCAAAGAAAAAAATTAAATTTGTCAGAATCTCCAATCATTTTTATCTCAAATGGAAAGTTTCTTATCAAACAATTGTAGTTGGTTCCAAAATTTCCAGTTCAATTTCTGCCACAAGAAGTTGTTTCAGAAGGCGTAACATTCTGTTGAAACTACACTGAAATTGGAAACACCTAAGAGCCTCTTCTGAGTGTGTCATTGAAGTCCACCCCAGCTACAGATGCTACAAGATAATCAGAGAATAGATTTCAAGTGGAATCTTAGAACATGCTATCTAGTAACAATTTTAGGAGTTTTGCATGTATGTATGTATGTACATAACATGTATGTAAAGTGTTCATGAAATCTAGAAGTGGTTTTCCAGAAATGGAGGTACAGGTGCCTGTGAACTATCTTATGTTTGCTAGAAAATGAACCCTGGCCCTCTGGAAGGGCAGCCAGTGGTCCTAATTCATTAGCATCTCTCAAGCCCCCAAACACATATGATTTTAATCACACATGATTGTTAATATGACTTTCAACAGTGTCCCTTTCTTTTACTCAACTAGACATGGCAGCCCAGTTAGGGGAAAGGAATCAAAAGGCAGTCAATATAATCAGAGACGCCCGTGCTCCTGCTTTAGGAGTACCACATGGAGACCCAGCTTCACAACTGTTACATATCTGCAGAGGGCCTAGGTCCTTCTGATGCATGCTCTCTGGTTGTCTGTTCAGTCTCTATGAGCCCCTATGTGCCCAGGTTAGTAGACCTTGTTCAGCTATGTTCATAGCAGCTTCATTTGTAATAGCCAGAAACAAGAAACAAGGTATATGTGTCACAACTAAGGGATGGCTAAAAAAAAATGTTACATTTACACAATGGGATGTTATACAGCTATTAAAAACAATGACATCATGAAATCTCCAGTCAAATGAGTAGAAGTAAAAAAGTTCAGCTCACATGAAGTAGCCCCAACCCAGAAAGACAAACCTGGTATGTACTTATTTCTATGTGGATATTAGTCATAAAGTATAGGATAATTATACTACAAAACAGAGACCAAAAGAAGCTAAGTAACAAGAAGAGCCTAAAGGGTTATGCTTGAATCTCACAGAGAAAGAAAAAATAGATTTTACATCGAGGGTGGTGGGAGGGAGGGGAGTGAGTGGGAGATGGGGAGAGGTTGGAAACAGCTTGAGACACATGCCGTGAGAGGGACACTCAGGGAGAGGGACCCTGACACTATTAATGATATTCTGCAATACTTGCAGACAGGAGCCTATTATAACTGTCTTTTGAGAGGCTTCACCCACCAACTGGTGGAAACTGATGCAAAGACTCACAGCCAACCTTAAGTGGAACTTTGGTATCTTGTAGGAGGAAGGATTAAAGGAACCAGAGGTGCTAAGAATTCATTTCACTTTAATGACTTACATTTTTTGTATCAACAGGTGCTGTTTCCTTGATGGACAAATATATAAATCTTATGTGGCTTCAGGGATATCAAATCATTCTTTATATAATAATTTTAAGCTGTTTACAAATCACAATCAATTTCTTTGCCATTTTTATTGCTACAAATAAGACCAATTTTCCAAGTTTATGTGACAAATATATATTTGTGACACATATACCTTGTTTCTTGTTTCTGGCTATTACAAATGAAGCTGCTATGAACATAGCTGAACAAGGTCTACTAACCTGGGCACATAGGGGCTCATATATATTATATATATATATAATATATGTATATATATATATATATTCATGTATAATGTTCTTAAATAATGCAACTCTGAGAAAAAGTTGGATTTATAATTTTTTAGGTCAATGCAACATTTATTTATTTATTTATTTACATCACAAACACTGCATTCCCACCTGATGCCCTTTCACAGAGACCCCCCCCCACCATTTCCTCTCCTGTTACAATCATTCTTTTTAAAAACAGCTTATGATGATTGCTGGTGAAGTGTAATTTAATTTAAATTAGTGTTCAGAGACACCCGTAGGATCAGCATGCTGTTTGGCTTTAGAAATATCTAATTGGAAATATTTTCAAAATATATCAGGCATAAGCACTTATAGAAAACATCCAATCTAGTGGAAAATATATATTAAGAGTTTAATTGAAAAGATATATTTCAAAAATTAATAAAATAATAACTCTATATAATGTTCTAATTTAAATTTTATTATAGTGATTTTTATGTCAGAGTCATTATATTTTCTTAATGACAAAGAAAGAGAAAAAGAGAAATTGTAGCCACACCACATACAAAGATTATGAAATAGTGCTACATCAATTACAAGTTATTTATTAATGTTTGCATATATAACATATATCAGCATATTGTGTAATTCTGAATATGTAAATTTATATTTTGGTTATACCACATCAGAAATATAAAATGAACATAATGTAAATGACTCTTAGAAGACTATAACAGCAGAAACCAATATTTGTATTTTTGTTGTTGTTATTGTTATTTTAGCCTGCTATATTTTAAACTTGAAGTAATGAGCTAATACAATTCTTGCTGAAGACTATGGATGATACTTCCTGTTTCTGGTCAAGTCATGAATGCTGGTTGTGAGTCAAGGTAAAAATTAAGGAAGAATATAGAGAAAACCTACAAACAAATATCATCACACTGGCAATTTGCATAAGAATATTGTCCTGTTCTTGTCTGAATTGATAGCACAAGGCATTCTGCATCCACACCACTGTAGAAATATCAGTAGCCTTGCAACTGTCCTTATTTTGTGACTTATGCTGATGCTTTGAATTCCCTGACTGAATGTATATGTTCTATCATGTAACACCCACAAATTATTTATCCTGCAAAATTGTAGCAAACTGTGAAGAATGAAGAACTTTGGAAAAGTAGTTATTTCATAATGTCTTATAAATGTCATTATTAGTGAAATTTTTGTTAATAACTATTTACTAAACCCGAAGCTTTTGTGATATTGCCCACACTGGCTTAACCCAGTATATTTACAGGTAAGATACTAATAGTACTTTATCTTTGATCAGGATCCTCAAAGCAAATATATTTGGCATTGGGATTTTGATTATACATGTTTCTGATGTTACTCTGATGATGTTCCTGAAATGGTAATTATATATCTTTATTCATCGTCTGTCCATGTTACAAAGGTGAGCATAAAGGACTTGGGAAATTAAGTGTTTTTCAGGTAGTGTGATTGCACCATATGATGAGCATCATGAGTTTTTAAAGTTGCTGTTGTAGTGAAAATAGTGCACCAAACCAAACAGGTTAATTGATGGAATTGAATCCAAGATCCTGAAATAAACACAAGCATCTATTTGGTTGCTTCCTGTTAATTTTGTTCTTAGAGGTAGAATTATGTTTATGTGGCTATCTTCTTTTTGGTTTGTTAAAAGAAGAGTATTTTCTTACTTTTTCTAGGGTAGTTTTCCTCCTTTTGTTGGAGTTTTATCCTTTGAAGGACTGGATTTGTGGAAAGATATATCTAAATTTGTTTCTGTCATGGAATACCTTGGTTTCTCCATCTACGGTAATTGAGAGTTTTGCTGGTTATAATAGCCTGGGTTGGCATTTGTGTTCTCTTAGGGTCTGTATGACACCTTCCCAGGATCTTCTGGCTTTTATAGTCTCTGGAAAGAGAGCATGCATGGTATAAACTTACTGATAAGTGGATGTTAGCCCAGAAACTCAGAATACCCAAGATATAATTCACAGACCACATGAAGCTCAAGAAGAAGGAAGACCAAAGTGTGGATACTTCTTAGAAGGGGGATCAAAATACCCGTGGGAGGAGATACAGAGACAAAGTGTGGAGCAGATACTGAAGGAGAAGCCATCAAGAGACTGCCCAACCTGGGGATCCATCCCATACAGTTACCAAACCCTGAAACTAATAGGGATGCCAACAGGTGCTTGCTGACAGGAGCCTGATATAGCTGTCTCCTGAGATGCTCTTCTTGCCTGACAAATACAGAGGGGAATGCTCTCAGCCAACCCCTGGACTGAGCACAGGGTCTCCAGTGGAGTAGCTAGATAAAGGACCCAAGGAGCTGATGGGGTTTGTAGCCCCATAGGAGGAACAACAATATGAACCAACCAGTACCCCCAGAGCTTCCAGGCACTTAATCAACAACCAAAGAGTAAAATGGAGGAACCCATATCTCCAGCCGCATATGTAGCAGAGGATGGCCTTGTTGAACATCAATGAGAGGAGAGGCCCTTGGACCTGTGAAGGCTTAATGTTCCAGTATAGGGGAATGCCAGGACAGGGAAGAAGGAATGGATAGGTTAGTGAGCAGGAGGAGGGTGGATGGAATAGTGCATTTTCGGAGGAGAGGAGGGGGGGATAATATTTGAAATGTAGATAAAGAAAATATCTAATAAAAAAGAAGAAAAAATTGTGCATCAAAACCACTACAAAAATATCCACAATGCAAGCCATAAAAGTACAACAAAATACACATCATTGAGGGCAAATGCAAATGAACTGTTTATATCTCAAATGAAAATAATGTGCAAACGTTGGCCATGAGACAGTCATGATTATACCACATAATTCTTATCTATAAGTAACAGTGCAAACTACTCTCAGCTGGAGTGTATACTCAAGAGAAATTATACTTTTAAATATTTTATTTTATAGAAAGAGCTATACTTGTGAAAAGATCTTAACCATCTCTAGATAATTTTATAAAGCAGGTTTTAAAAAATGCCAACATCAATTGGCTGTTATCTGTTTTAATAGACTGAAATATCCAAAATATGTTCTACTATAGCTTGTTTTTGGTTGTTGTTGCTGCTACTGCTGTGACAAGAAAAATAAACACACGTGAAAAAGCATCTTGGAAAGGAATAGTTTTATTAACTCTTACAGGATACAGATAGTCATCAAGGGAAGCCACGGAAGGCTTTCAAGGCAGGAATCTAGAGTCAGAAACTGCAGTAGAGACCATGGAAGCCGGGCGGTGGTGGCACACGCCTTTAATCCTAGCACTTGGGAGGCAGAGGCAGGCGGATTTCTGAGTTCGAGGCCAGCCTGGTCTACAGAGCGAGTTCCAGGACAGCCAGGGCTACACAGAGAAACCCTGTCTCAAAAAAACAAACAAAACAAAACAAAACAAAACAAAAAAAAAAAAAAAAAAGAAAGAGGAGACCATGGAGCAGTCCTTATTACTGACTTGCTCTGTGCAGGCTGTGGAGCCTGTTTTATTATAAGGCTGAGGACCACATGTCTACACCGCCATAAGATAGAAGCATTTTCTTAATGGAAGTTGCCTTTTTCCAAATGACAGTAACATTTGTCAAGTTAATGAAACAATCAAACAGAATTAACTATCATGCATATTATTCATACATGCAATAATGAGACAATTATATTTATATGAATAAGTGCCTCTACACCCAAAAATCTCTCTCAGGACTGTTCAAATATCTGTGAGTTTTTTCCTCAAATGCTTGTAATGGAACCTAAGTAGAGTTTA
This sequence comes from Tokudaia tokunoshimensis, assembly GCA_036184795.1. Classification (NCBI taxonomy): domain Eukaryota; kingdom Metazoa; phylum Chordata; class Mammalia; order Rodentia; family Muridae; genus Tokudaia; species Tokudaia tokunoshimensis. The sequence continues at coordinate 12,763,855 of BTHU01000011.1, read as the reverse complement.
TGACATAAAGTTGCTTTTCCATGTTTTGCTAAGATTTTTTAAGCTCATTAAGTACACACCTCTGTTTTTCCTTTGTACTCATAGAAAAAAATTAGCCATTTTGAAAATAAGAAATACGATGTTTCAAAAATGACTGTAAGATATAATGATGAGTTTATAATAGCTGATTAGTCTGTTGTTTATTTGTACATACAATATCTTACTTGGCATAATTGATTAAATTATCTACCAAGAAATAATGCACATTCCCTTCCTAATGGAGTAGACTGTATGAGTACTGCTAATATGAGAGCTAAATTGAATGTAGAAACTAAAGAGAATGACAGAAAGTCATCACATTATGTTGATTTTTGTACAGATATGGACTCATGTCAACCAAGCTGACCTGAATCTTACTACAGAGCTGTAAATGATATGAAATATTCATTCTATTGCCTCCATCTCCACTGTGTTAGTATTATTGGGATGTATCACTACTTTTTATTCAATGAGTGCCGGGGAACAAACACAGGTCCTCACATGTTCTAAGCAAGCATCTCTATCACTCTTTCAAAGACAGAATTAGGGCCTAGAAATAAGGCTTAGTTGATAAAAACAATTGCTGCTTTAGCAGAAGACCCTGGTTCCTCTAAACTGACTCGCAAGCCTGTGTTTCCTTATTTTGAACTTTAAAAAAATCAGCATACACAGTATTAATTTTCATAAATACATTTTTAAGAGGTATTTTTTTTTGTTTTTGTTTGTTTATACATTTCCTCCTTTCTTTTCCCATTCCCTGCTGAAAGATCATGGAATTTTCTGCCCTTTGTTTTAAACTATTATATTTTTTTAAATACAAAAAAAAAATGAACTTTGCACTCATGAACCAACTGCAATCTCACCCTCAGGCACAATAGTGTTTTACAGCAGCATTCCTTTCATGTCTCTAGTTGACATGATAACTGTCTGATTTGTACCAGAGTGAATTGCAGGATTTCTCTACATTACATAAGCCTAGACTGTTCTCTTGTTAATTAGCAGGGGAACTTGACAGTTTTGTGTTTCCAATTGTACAAAATATCCCTAGGAATGGAAAATATATGTTATGTAATAGTTTTTATAAAGCAAATTGGAAATTCTGTAAGTTACAAGGGATCTAACTCACAGAGAATGTACATCCTTTACCATCATTGTTGTAATATATGTAATAATAAAAATAATAAATATTCTAAGAACAATCTAAGCAATATTTTAGTCAAGAACACATATAATTTGTTGGATGTTTCAAAATTTATGATAACACAGATTTTTGGAAGAGCCTTAGGTGATGGCCAGATTTATTGGCAATTTTTAAGGCGAACACAGCTAAAACTTTCAACTTGCCTAAAGCCTGTATATTCATCAGCCTTCTGTTTTAAAAAATCCAAAGGTTCAAATAACAGGAAAACTGAATGTGTGCATAATAATGGCAAGCAGAGTGATTTAAAACTTGCTATCTTTCAAATACATGGATGGGATGCACTAAATTTGCTAGAGTATACCTCATCAGATTAGGATAACAAAACATCGTTCATTAAAAAAGTAATTACTGTCTATCAAAAATAACTGAAAACAGAAAATATGCCTTATTATTAGAAGTAATCTTATTAGAATAATCAGGGAATATTATATCTGGATAAACAAATAAAATAAAAATAACATTGCAACTATCTATATATTAATATTCTATATAAAGAAACCTGAATTGTACAATATTAGAAGGCAATTTTTATATCCATGAAAACAAATAAATAGAAAGCAACAAAGACAATAATTGTTAAGTCAGTAAAAGAGAATATTTAATTCTGGACAATTCATTTTGCGTTTACTTTAGGGAGCTTTGCTAGATATTTCCAGAGTAATTCCTTCTTTCTTTGGAAGAAAAAACATGCAGTTTCACAATACAAGGGAGACACTTTAGGTGTGTTTATAAAAGCATTCCCCCATATGACCTGGAATTCAGTTCATCATGTGTAGAATAAGCATATGTAGGGTAAATAGTACCCAACTTTATGGAGCAAAAACATTTCAGTTCACTGTATTTCCTCTCTAGAGAAACAGACCCTCCTTAGAATAAAGGTGATAAAATTGCAAAATAAGCAAGAAATATTCCTGTAAGTTGAGTTAGAATGTGTAATTAAACTATATATAAGGGAATGAGTTTGAATTTTGTTTCCAATGTTTATAAGACATTGAAAAAATACTGCCTCGAATTTTGAGATACAAAGGAGATCCACAAAAATTAAGAGTAAAAGCATTTATAGAGTAAAAAAATTGAATAATGTGTGAAGATATTATATGAACAGGGTAGGGTGATGTAAATTAGAAGTATAACCAGAAATGGAATAGTTGGAAAATTTTATATTCTGATATGGACTGTTAGAGGTAATCACAGAAGTAGAGAGTCAGGTTTGTAAGAACAAACAATATTGATATACATACATATGCTGTCTTTATATCTCTGTGTTTCTAGCTTCTATAGAGCTCGTGACCTTTCATCAGTGAAATTCCAGGGAATTGCCTCTTTAGGAGGCTTCCAGGACTAAGAAAGTTTCATTACCATTTGTTCCTGTGTTCATTAAAAAAAAAGGCAATTTGGGCATATGTGCTTAGGTTTTTTACAGCTAGATATAATGGCTTTCTCAGTTGAGAAAAAAAGAGTAAAAAGATTATAGGTACATTTTTTGATATGCTTTTATTTAAAATAGAATTGCATTGTTTCTTCTGCTTCCTACACCTCACTCCAGTCCATCTCTGGCTTTCTCTTGCAATTCCTTCAATGTCACCTATGCATTATCGTGGTAACATCTTTCATTATATATATATATATATATATATATATATATATATATATATGATAGATGGATAGATAGATGATAGTTGATAGATAGATAGATAGATAGATAGATAGATAGATAGATAGATAGATAGATGATAGATAGATAGACAGATAGATAGATAGAGAGAGAGATAGATTATGTGTATTTGCACACATGAGCATGTGTATGTACAAATATATAAGTACTGAGTTTGTTTTGTTGTTTGTGTATATATGGTGTCAGAGTTCATCACTTTGTATTGAATAAGTTATAGGGGTATCTTTCATAGAAGAGCCTATTTCTTACCCTAAAACCTTATCCTTCATTGATTGTATATATATAATTGAAATTCAATCATTGAATATATATATTCACCTCTCCACACTGCATTTAAACAATTTGGACACTCCTAGTTTTGCTACATGTATACCATACTTCATCTAGTGAACTGGTCCTCTTTGACAAGTCTTAACAGTTCATCCAACATTATAAAACACATCTTGCCATCAATATGACCTACACTAGTTTCATATGTATGTGTCATAAGCAAATTATATCCTTAAAATTAACCTTTACGGAGAATCCTTTATTTGTCATTCTTTTTCTGTAGTTTTTAATTTTTAACAGTATAATTTTCCCTTTGCTTTTTACTAGAATCCTGGCAATAGGCATCTTTCTGTTCTTCAAATTCATGGTCTCTTTTTCACTATGATTTCATGCATTATACATGTAGGCCTCCTGAGCTTTTCCCCATTTGCATTAGGATGTCCATTAGTGTCATGCTTGTTCAGCTAATGTTAGTGATGTTTGTATGAGTGTAGCTTCTGATATTACTAGGGGACACATCTCAAAGCAAAGTTCCTGATCCTCTGACTTTTCAAATCATTCCACCTCCTGTCCCCTAATGTTTCCTGGGTCTTAAGTGAAGGAGAGTTTGTAAACTGTATTTATCTATGGATATAAGGCCAAATAGTTATAGATTGTTCTTAGTGGTTATAATTAATGGTTATAGATTGTTCCCCAATAATCATAAATTTGTAGCTAGGTCTGTGATACCTCCAAATCAGGCATGGATTTCCTCTTGTACATTCTATCTTAAGTCCAATTAGAGAACTGTTGGCTATCTCCAAGTTATAAGTGTCAGTACTGAATCCCTAGGGTTATCTCTCCATATGTGTCATTGATGTGGTTCATACTCATCAGAAATTGGAAGAAGTATAGATTTCCCCCTTGCTTCGGAAGTTTGCATGGTGCTTTCTAGTACCAAAAATGTCCTGAAGGAGTATCACTCACATTAGCTCCCGCTCTGGAATGTCTCTGTCCTGTATCTGAAGTTCAGTGTGTCTTAGAGACTTTCCCTTTAATCTCTGAGGGGTATCACAGGGAAATAATAAAAAGATATATGTTTACGAAGTCTCTTGGATAACCCTGGCCAACAATTCAAAGGAGGGCTCTCTGGATAGCCATTTTTCAAATTCTCAACCATTTTGATATTGATAGAGAAAATAACTAGTTTCTATCTAAAGGATCTTTGAAAGTCTGTTTCCTTTGTAAGATTCATACATTTTTTTTTTTTTTTTGGTTTTTGGTTTTGTTGTTTTGTTTTTTTCGAGAAAGGGTCTCTTTGTAAAGCCCTGGCTGCTGTCCTGGAACTCACTCTGTAGACGAGGCTGTCCTCGAACTCAGAAATCTGTCTGCCTCTGCCTCCCAAGTGCTGGGATTAAAGGCGTGCACCACCACTGCCAGGCTAGATTCATACTTTATAGTTATTTAGAAATACTAAGGAAATATAGGCGCAAGTGAACTATTACATGTAAAATCAGAAATGGATGAGAAAAATGAGGGCTTATAGCAAGAAGGAAGAAGTGGGAGAAGAAAAGAGAAAAGGACCAAACAGAGGAAATATTTATTGAGTAGAAGATAAATTGTTGTCTGATAAGCAAAAAATCTTCTTCACATCTCACAAGGCTAGTATCCACTGGAACACTCTAGACACAATGTTAAGTGGCTTTATTTATCATGCTAACATTATTTATCATTCCATTGGATATATTGCACTTGATGGGTTTAGGGCATTTTGGATTTTGCATTTAGCCTGGAAATTGGCTGACTTCTTAATGTTCTAGGGCATTATTACTGCTTTTTCCAAAACTAAGGTCTTGTCTTGGCAACTATTTCAATTCTGCCTCACACATTGTTTGTAAAGTACTATGGGTAGCTTTACCCGTGATCTTAGCCAAAAGCCCAAGAAGTGATTAAGGGTAGCTTTAAAAATAATTTTCTTTCTCCTATGGGGCTGCAAACCCCTTCAGCTCCTTGGTTCCTTCCTCTAGTTCCTCCATTAAGGACCCTGTGCTCAGTCCAATGTTTGACTGAGAGCATCCACCTCTGTATTTTTCAGGCACTGGCACAACCTCTCAGGAGACAGCTATGTCAGGCTCCTGTCAGCAAGTACTTGTTGGCATCTAAAATAGTGAAATGTAAATAAAGAAAATATCTAATAAAAAAATACAAAAAGGAAAAGAAAAGAAATAAAAGAAAACAAAAAGAAAAATAAGCCAAAAATAAAAATAAAATCATTTTCTTAAATTTCTCTCACTTGATAGATCAGCTCTTTTTGTTTTTCTTGATTACTTTTTTCATTATACTTAAGAATCAAAAAAGAAGAAGTAGATAGTTGATTGGGTAAAGTACTAGTGTAGAAAGCCAGAATAGTGAACTTTGGATCTGAGCATCTGGATTGCTTTTGGGTAAAAGCAAAGTGAGCATTTAAAATCAGGCTAAACCATCTTGAATGGTTTCACTAGTTGAATTGGTGAGGTCTGAGTTCAGACAAAAGAACTATTCTTAATATATAAGGAGTCCATACAGATACATGTGCAAAAAATAACACAAAATAGTAACATCTATGAGGACATGCACCTGTAAGGCACACACATAAAAATGAGAATATCATGTTTTTATTCAATATCCCATGTACCTGAATGTGTGTTGTAATTGATACAATATAATATTAATCATACAACCTAATCTTGAATATGTGTACATACAGCCTCATAATCATATATAATGTGGAATGATTTTATGAATCATTAGAGAACTGGCATTAGGTCTTTGTAAGTGTGGTATTTTGAGCATTACACTTTGCTGCCAAGTCTAATATTCCATTCACTAACTGAAAAGTGAAGAGGTAGATGTCTCTTATTCCACTTATATAACATAATATGGCAGTAAGGGCTAATTGCTCAAGAATAGCCTTCCAGTTCACAAACAGCAGACTAACATTATTATCTGGACTTAACTGAGTATTTAAGGCAGATAATCAGTCTCTGAGGTGAAGAGTTTCTTGTAAAAAGTACTAAAACTTAGCTTAACCTATGGTTTATTACTAAAGTTCCCCTAAAACTAAAAAACCTTGTAGTAGAGAATTTTATCCTACACCATTGAAGCTCTCAGGGAAGGATTACCTATACATATTTGTTTAATTACTAAACAAATCAAAGGTTTTTATTAGTAACTTTTAATCAGGTTCACCAAGATCTGATGCCTGATAGGCAAAGAAGTGTATGATTAAAGCAAATCAAATCAAAACAAAACAAAGGTCAGAAGAATCATTGTAAATTCATTGCCTGCCTTATCTATACATTAAATTCAAAACCACTTAGAAACATATAGGAAGACTCTCTCTCTCAAAATAAATAAGGCAATAAAGAGACAAAGAATTATAAAATAATTTTCCACAACAGCACACACAAAAAACACTTACAAAAAAGTGATGAGGAGAAATCTGTGCACCTGAGCTCCTCATCTACAAATAAAGGAGTCATATTTCCGCAGCTGAAGTGGGAGCAGGCACTACTATTTGATTACAAAAAAGGGAAATCGACACTGGGCATTTGTAATGCTTTAGGCTGCCATCAGTGTTTACTGGTCAACCAGGAGGATGCCTGTTCTGAAAATTCTCTAATTTATTAAGCTGCTTCAATGCCAAATATTATCCTATGCGTAGACAAAAATTACATCAGTTCCTACCCACTATTGAAGAGAATATTTGGGGGCTTAAGAGATGAATCTGCAGCTAACAGCACTTATTGCTATTCCAGAAAATATTGTTTTAATTCATAGCATTAATATTCACATCATGGTTAATGACAATTAAAAATTCCAGTACCAGGTGACCTAATGTCTACTTCTAACCTTGATGGGAAATGGGCATGCATATGGTGCAGAACTGTACGTGCAGAAAAACGGCATAGTCATAAAATTAAGTCAACCTAAAAGTGTTTTTAAAAGTGTATCTTTTATGACTACTAATTTTTGGTTTATATCTCATTTTAAAAGAAATACATGCACTGTGAATTTTAGAACCCTAACTACCACATGTCTTTACTTTCCTCTTAATAGTAAAATAATTTGAATAAATACTACCCCATTTCAGACAATTTAAAATATAGATTTTCTGTATACTATTTGACTAATGTGAAAACTAATTTTGTAATATATTTCTTATAATAGTGACTTTCTATCTATAATTATAGTAAATGCATATTTATTCATGTCAAATTCTGTTCATATCTGGTATTTAAAACAACTTCATTTTTAGTGACCACAAATCAAAATAAGATCCAAAAATGCCTTTTATACAAGAAAAAGTAAAGCTTAAAATAACTAGGTAGAAAAATTTTAAGAGTGTATTATTCTTCCTGGTACAGGCTGACCTAATGCTTCAGTCTGAGTTTGCTAGGCATAAAGTCTTATGTTTAGATGTCAGACATCCAAAGGAGGATTTTCTAAAATTCTCACATATGTTTTAGTATTTCTAACATTAGTGACCCTTTGCAACATGAATCTTTCAATCTACATGTGAAAAGTGTTGCATTTCCTTTAGCAATTTAAATTGCTAGAAAAAGCAAAAAAGCAATTTTCTTTCAACAAACCCAAAAGAAGATACCCACACACACATAATTCTACCTCTAACAACAAAAATAACAGGTAGCAACAATCACTATGTTATAATATCTCTTAATATAAATGGACTCAATTCCATAATAAAAAGACATAGACTATTGGACAGGATACATAAATATGACCCAACATATTGCTGCTTACAGGAAATGCACCTCAGTGACAAAGACAGACACTAACTAGAGTAAAAGGGTGGAAAAATTTTCCCAAGCAAATGGTCTCATTAACAAACTGGAACAGCCATTCTAATATCGAATAAAATCAATTTTCAACCAAAAGTTATGAAACAAAGATAAGGAAGGACACTTCATATATGTAAAAGGAAAAAATCTACCAATTCTGAACATCTATTCTCCAAATGCAAGTGCACCCACACTCATAAAAGAAATTTTACTAAAGCTCAAAGCACATATTGCACCTCACACAAAAATAGTGGGAGACTTTAACACCCCACTCTCATCAATAGACAGATCTTGGAAACAAAAACTAAACAGAGACACAATGAAACTAAGAGAAGTTATGAACAAAATGAATTTAACAGTTATCTATAGAACATTTTATCCTAAAACAAAAGAATATACCTTCTTCTCAGCACCTCATGGTATCTTCTCCATAATTGACCACATAATTGGTCACAAAACAGACCTCAAGAGATACAAGGAGATTGAAATAATCCCATGCATCCAATCAAATCACCACAGACTAAGAATGGAATTAAATAACAACAAAAACAACAGAAAGCCTACATACACATGGGAGCTTAACAATACTGTACTCAACGATAAATTAGTCAAGGAAGAAATAAAGAAAGAAGTTAAAGACAGTGTAGATTTTAATGAAAATGAAGTTACAACATACTCATCCTTAAGGGACATAATGAAACGAGTGCTAAGAGGAAAACTCAGCTCTGAATGCCTCCAAAAAACTGGAGAGCGCATACACTAGTAGTTTAACAGAACTCCTGAAAGCTCTAGAACAAAAAGAAGCTAATACACCCGAAAGGAGTAGACAGCAGGAAATAAACTCAGGGCTACAATCAACCAAGTGGAAACAAAAAGAACTATAGAAAGAATCAATGAAATCAGGAACTGCTTCTTTGAGAAAATCAACAAGCTATGTAAACCCTTAGTCAGATTAACCAGAGGGCACAAAGACAGTATTCAAATTAAGAAAATCAGAAAGGAAATGGGAGACATAACAAAGGAAACTGAGGAAATTCAAAAAATTACCAGATCCTACAGCAAAAGCCTATACTCAACAAAACTGGAAAATCTGGACAAAATGGACAATTTTCTAGACAAATACCAGGTAACAAAGTTAAGTCATGATCATATAAATCATCTAAACTGTCCCATAACCCCTAAAGAAATAGCAGCAGTCATTAAAAGTCTCCCAACCCCCCACCCCCTCCAAAAAAAATGCACAAGACCAGATGATTTTAGTGCAGAATTCTATGAGACCTTCAAAGAAGACTTTCTATCAATACTCTTCAAACTATTACACAAAATAGAAACAGAAGGAACACTACCAAATTCATTTTATGAAGCCACAATTACACTCATACCTAAACCACACAAAGACCAAAGAAAGAGAACTTCAAAACAATTTCACTTATGAATATTGATGCAAAAATACTCAATAAGATTCTTGCAAACTGAATCCAAGAACACAACAAATTGATCATCCATCATGATAAAGTAGGCTTCATCCCTGGGATGTGGGAATGGTTCAATATATGGAAAAACATCAACATAATCCACTATATAAACAAACTCAAAGAAGAAAACCTTATGATCATTTCATTAGAGGATGAGAAAGCATTTGATGAAATTCAACATCCCTTCATGATATAAGTCTTGGAAAGATCTAGAATAGAGGTCCTTACCTAAATATAGCAAAAACAAAATACAGCAAATCAGTATCTAACATCAAATTACATGGAGAAAAACTTGAAGTAATCCCACTAAAATCAGGGACTAGACAAGGCTACCCTCTCTCTTCCTATCTCTTCAATATAGTACTTGAAGTCATAGCCAGAGCACTTAGAAAACAACAAGAAAAAAAATACAAAGAATACAAATTGGAAATGAAGAAGTCAAAATATCAGTATTTGTAGATGATATAGTCATATGATTAAGTGATTCCAAAAATTCTACCAGAGATCCCCCAAACCTGATAAACAAATTTAGCACAGTAGCTGGATATAAAGTTAACTCAAACAAAGGCTATTTTGAGTAGCCTCCTACTCAAAGGGTAAACAGACTGAGAAAAAAATTAGGGAAACAACACCCTTCACAAGAGTCACAAATAATATTGCATACCTTGGTGTGTCTCTAACCAAGCAAGTGAAAGATCTGTATGACAAGAACTTCAAGTCTCTGAAGAAAGAAGTCAAAGATCTCAGAAGGTGGAAAGGTCTCCCATGCTCACGGATTGGTGAAATTAATATAGTAAAATTTGCCATCTTTCTGAAAGCAATCTACAGATTCAATGAAATCCCCACCAAAATTTCAACTCAATTCTTCATGGAGTTAGAAAGAGCAATTTGCAAATTCAATTGGAATAACAAAAAACCCAGGGTAGTGAGAACTATTCGCAACATTAAAAGAACTTCTGAGAGAATCACCATCCCTGACCTCAAGTTGTATTACAGAGCAATCATGATAAAAAACTGCATAGTATTGTTACCGAGACAGGTAGATAGATCAATGTCATAGAATTGAAGACCCGGAAATGAAGCCACACACTTATGGTCAATTGATATTTAGCAAAGGAGCTAAAACCATCCAGTGGAAAAAAGATAGCATTTTCAACAAATGGTTTTGGTTCAAATGGCAGTCATTATATATAAGAATGAAAATTAATCCATTCATTTCTTCTAGTACAGAGCTCAAATCCAAGGTGATAAATGACCTCCACATAAAACTAGATACACTGAAAGTGATAGAAGAGAAAGTTGGAAAGAGCCTTGATCACATGGGCACAGGGGAAATTTTCCTGAACAGAACACCAATGGGTTATGCTCTAAGATCAACAGAAGACAAATGGGACCTCATAAAATTGCAAGGGTTCTTAAGACAAAGGACACTCTCAACAGTACAAAACTTGAAAGCAATAGATTGGTAGAAGATCTTTACCAATATTACATCTTGTAGAGGGCTTATATCCAATATATACAAAGAGCTCAAGAAGTTAGACTCAAGAGAAACAAATAACCCTAATAAAAAAATGATTTACAGAGCTAAACAAAGAATTCTCAACTGAGTAATACCAAATGGCTGACAAACACCTAAAGAAATGTTCAAAATACTTAGTCATCAGGGAAATGTAAATCAAAACTACCCTGAGAATCCACCTCACACCAGTCAGAATGGATAAGATCAAAAACTCAGGTGACAGCAGGTGCTGGCGAGGATGTGGAGAAAAGGTACACCCCTCCATTTCTGGTGGGATTGCAAGCTGGTACAACCATTCTGGAAATCAGTCTGGTGGTTCCTCAGAAAATTGGACATAGACAAGGACACATGCTCCACTATGTTAATAGCAGCCTTATTTATAATAGCCTGAAGCTAGAAAGAACCCAGATATCTTTCAAGAGAGGAATGGATACAGAAAATGTGTGACATTTACACAGTGGACTACTACCCAGCTGTTAAAAACAATGACTTCATAAAATTCTCAGGCAAATGGATGGAACTAGAAAATTTGTTCCTGAATCAGGTAAACCAGTCACAGTAAAACACACATGGTATGCACTCACTGATTAATGGATATTAGCACAAAAGCTTGGAATCCCCAAGATACAATTCACAGACCACATAAAGCTCAAGAAGAAGGAAGACCAAAGTGTGAATTCTTCAGTCCTTCTTTCAAGGAGGAGTTAAATTCTCATTGGAGGAAATTTGAAGACAAAATGTGGAGCAGAGACTTAAGGAAAGGTCATCCAGAGACTGCCCCACCAGTGAACCTATTTCATATACAGACACCAAACCCAGAAACGATTGTGGTTGCCGAGAAGTGTTTGTTGACAGGAGCCTTATATAGCTGTTTCCTGAGAGGCTCTGCCAGTTCCTGACAAATACAGAAGTAGATGCACACAGCCAACCAATGAAATGAGCACATGGTCCCCAATGGAGGAGTTAGAAAGGACTTCAGGAGCTGAAGGGGTTTGCAACCAGACTCACAGGAACTAAACCACTGACCAAGTGTACACTTTGAGCGATGCATGGTTCTAGCTGCATATGTAGCAGGGAATGGCCTTGTAGGGTGTCAATGGAGGAGAGGCCTTTGGTCCTGGGAAAGCTCGATGCCCTAGTCTAGTGGAATGCCAGGGCTGGGCAGCAGGAATGGGTGGGTGGGTAGGGAGCACCCTAATAGGAGGAGGGGAATGGGATGGGGCTTCTGGAGAAGAAACCAGGAAAGGGGATAACATTGGAAATGTAAATAAATAAAATATCCAATAGAAAAGTGTATCTTATAGGTCTGTATTTCTCAATATGTATATGTACTCACAGAATTAAGACATGGATTATACAAACATAGCTGTATTGATGGATATGTTGCATGTAACCAATTGTTTTACACGGTGTGACTCACTTTTGTATATTAACCAAAACTTTCTTTGACAGATCCAGTCAAAGACATTATTTTTGAAGGATGTGGGCAAATTTCAGAAATGAAAACGCAGTTTAAAATACTCATTGGGATGAATCTTTTGAATAATGAAGGGATATCTGAATAGTGTTGGAAAACTTCCTATAGAAAGAGATAAATGAGCAAACTCACTTGTATTCTGGTCACATTACTTAATAAACACTCATTAAAATTAATATATGATTGAAATTGTAACAAACTTTAGATTAACTATAAAACTTTAGAAAATTATTCAAATGATGTATTTATGTACATTTAATTAATTTTACACCTTTGTTTAAAACAGCTAAATAAATTTAAAAATATCACATCTTAATTTTTACTTTAGTAAAACCAGTTTATATGAAATTATGATATTGTTTGTCTTTCCATAGAAAACCTTGACTCAGTGCTGCTTTTGTGCCTATGTTGTACACAAAGTTTTCAGTTCAAAGATAAAAATTTTTCATTTTTTCCCTTTTTCTTTCCTATTGTAGTATAACGCCTTTTCCCTATTTTTACTATTACTTGTAACAAAATATTTTCATTATCTTCATATTTATTCATATTCTTTTAACCTTTTGAAATTGGGGTTAATTTTTTTAGAGTTCAAAGTTGTCTAAGAGCTGCTAATGCCTAAGACTTTAATTTGATAATAAACTGCTCGCCAATCTTGCCTGTGAATAACTGAAAGCGCATGGTGTGATACACCCTTCTACTTACTATACACTCTGAGGAAACTTTCCACATAGCAATTCAATAATTTGTACATGAGATCCGTAAGACCTCATTTTATACCCTTTAGATGTGTGAATATTTCATCCTGTGTCTAGCACATAAAGATTTTACTAATAATGCCTTTTGTCAGGTAATGGTGACTTTTGGAAAAGCTGCTGAAAAGCAATAATATTTGCAACAGACCTTGAAAAATGAATAGGAATTAAGCCAATTTCATTGTATAGCACCACTCTGCTAAATAGGAATCACTTGGCACTTTCCATTACTGGCAGAAGAGATGATTTGTATGGAAATGATCAGGACTTCAGAGTAAGAAAAATGTAGAAGAGTAGGTCATAAATTAAGGGTGAATTACTTGAAGCCCTGGAGTTGAACACTTTAGCTTGAAATGTTTTGGGAAATAATTACTGTCAACATAAATACTGGTACTGTTTGAGTTCATAAAGTAACAATACTGTGTATCTTTGAATTTAGTTCTCATCTGTAATTCCCATCAATACAAATAGGTACATTCATTTTATGTTCCTCATATTCATGCTAATAGGAGAATATTAAGACTGTCAGCAGGAATTCCATATTAGTATAGATGTCCACATAAATCATAACCTAGTTGATGGATAGTATCAAGTACCACATCATGATGGGGACAATTCCTAGTACATGTATCACAGAGTGATAACACAACTATGATGTCACTATGCATGTAAATCCAATGGGCTCACTGTGCTAACAGGAGTTTCTCACTGAACAAACTATTCCCTGGGACCTGTCCTGCTATACTAAGACAAACGTGTGTCTTAAAATGTCTACAATAACAAGGAAAGTATAAAAGCTGTCTGTGATAAGGCTCTAATTAGAATGAACTTCAGTTGGAAACTATTGGTAAATGTAAAAATCATGTGTGTGCTTGTACTTGTGTTTCTCTCCTAATCTTGAATGTCATTTGTCACATTAGAAAGCATGCCTAAACATTGTCAATTATTATGAATACTCAGAAGCAAAAGAAAAAAACAATTGAGCATATTGAGATTAAAGCATTAAACAGGTGCTAAAAGAAACAAATGTAGTATTACTTTTCAAATGATTTATTTACATAATGACATATGTAATTGAGTTTGTATGCGTGAGTTCTTCATGTGCACTCAGGAGCATGGGGAAGCTAGAAGTTGAGATTGTTCTCTTGGCATGGAAGCTACAAGAGGTTGGTAAACACAAGAGACTCCTGTGTAGCAAACCCAGGTCCATGGTCAAGCAAGTGTGCTTGATCATAAGCCATCCTTACATTCTCACAAAGAAAGTATACTTGCAGGCTTAGATATTTTCAAATCTACGTCACGGAACTCAGTTCTTCCCTTTATGTGACATTAAAACCGACTCTTTAAGTATTTAGGCAGGGAGAATATTCATGTTTTTGATTATCATGTAACTATAATATCTAAAATAAAATAAATATTTATGTCATTTAAGCAATTTTCAAAATTATAAATGGCAGCCTCTTCATAATCTGCTAAATTCTAGATGACAGCCTAACTTAAAAATGTGTTGAGCATTCGTACAAACATGAAATGTGATGCTGGTGTGAGCAATTGATTGGTGAAGCTATCAGGAAATAATTTATTTCATCACTAAGAGAAACATATGGCAATTTAAATAACTATATTTTCAGAACACAAAAATCAGTCACTCACAAATTTTAGAAAAATAGTTCCTTTGTATGTTGAATAGAACTCCATTGGATATGTCTACTAAGATTTAAAATAGACATTCTATTATATCTAATACATCCTCACTCAGGTAAAAGGAGGTTGAACACAATTGTCATACTGTATTGAATTAAAAATGTCTTAGTGAAATTGCTTTAAAATTTTTATTTTTAAAATGATTTTTAATTCAAGTGTGTTTATGATATGAATATCCTTCCTCATCCCTATTTTCTTCCCAATTACTTCCCTGCTTCTCCATCTTAAACTAATGAATATGGTTTTATTAATCTATTGTCCAATTGTTACTTTGCATTTAAGATAAATATTTGTCTTTTAATGAGTCTATTCATGAAAACATTCTTCTATCTTTTGATTTGAATTTGTGATTTATTGTCAACTTCTTCATACAAAGATATTTAAAAAGAAAAATGACTTGGACAATACTGAAGTGTGAAAAGTATAAGCACATCAGAAGTATTAAAAAATCTTTTCTAAGAAAGTATGCATTTAGTCTACTTAAATTCAAATAAAAATACTTGTTGAGTTTTGATTGTTTTGCAGTATTGTTTATTAAGAATTTCATACAATATATTTTAAATATATAAAAATAGATTTAAATATATAAATAAATCATATTATTTGCACCCAACTCCTCCAACTTCGTAATCTCCAAATTTCAGTGTTTTTTTTTCCACTTAAAAAATAAACACGAACAAAAAACAAACCAAAAGTGACATATGAACAAAAATAAAAATGGTGTTCAGTTTGTGATGGCCAATTATTCGTGAACATGCGGCCTGCCTGGAGTGCAACTGTTATGCCTAGTGTCGACCTTGTTGTGCCTAGAAAACAGTTTTCACGTGTTCTCTACTGTTTTACCTTTTACAATCTTTCTGATCTGCATAGATTCCTGAGCCTTAAGGTGAGGTCTTTGATAAAACATCCTGTTTAAAGCTGAGCACAGAAGTCCTTCAAGGCGACTTGCACATTGTACAGGTGGGTATCTCTTTCGAAATTACTATATCCTGCAAAAGGAAGCTCTTTTTATAAGGGTTGCTATAAAGATATGCAAATATGTTACTAGATGTTATTATGTTCTTTTAGTAGTTTTTTTACCTAGCATCTGTGACCTGCTTCAGCTTTTATGTCTCTTTAATAATAATAGGAATGGGTTCCACATCATGGCGAGCACCTAAACTCTTTTATTTTTTTAATTGTTATTATATTGTATTGGACTGGTAAATAGGTTGGGCATATCTTCCTGGCTTTACCTAGCTGTCATAGTACTAAAAGTTACTTTACAAACTAATAGAGAAAAAACAATGTTTGTGAGTCTCTCCCATATACTTAGTGAGCTGCAATATCACCTGCATGCAAGATATGACTGCTATTTTGATTTAGAGAATGAATCTTACTGTGTAGCTCATGTTCATTCAGAGCTCATGGTCACCGTTTTTCTGCTTCTTTGATGCTGAAATTATGATTGTATATCAACATACCTGACTGTAATTACATGGTAGAAAGACAAAATAATCTATACACTACACAGTTTGAAACAAGACCCCTATAAGTTTAATCTTCTTTATGACTTTGTGAAATATTTGAACAAAAATACTCTGAATGATGTGCAAAGTTTTTTGATATCTCTTAAAAAAGACCTCGTCTTATATGTTTGTGACACTTTATGATACCAATGAAAACTGAAAGCCTTTATAAAGTTTTGCAAATAAGAAATTTATGGTATGAGTTATATCTGAATTGTATTTGGAAACTGCAGAGATTTGCGTATGTGGGGGTGGGGTGGGGATGGGGGTGTGTGAGTGTGTGAGTGTGTGTATGTGTGTGTGTGTGTGTGTGTGTGTGTGTGTGTGGTATGAATTAAAGTATATATAAAGACTGACATGTGAAGGCATTAGAAATACCTTTGTATTTATTTTTTAATTTTTGCCCTTTTCACAAAAAATTGCATAGTTATTTGCTCTAAGAAGTATTTGCAGTATTCTTGAGGGACTTGACATGAGAATTTTAATTTAATTATTTTCATTTGAACCTTCTGATTGCAATATGCTTTTTTGAAAGACTATAATATTGGAAGAGCCACAAAGCAGATCTCTGAACTCAAAGTAGGCCATAGATTCCCATGTGTAGTCAATGAAGACAAATCTTACCTGACTTATCTTTATGAGCATTCAAATAGCTATCTAGAATTGGATGAATTGATAACAATGAATTTTCCAAAATTATGCTTTACCTACTGAGCCTGGAGACACCTTTACAGTATTCCACCTCCAATGGCTTTATCTCCAAAAATGTGACTTAAAAGGGCAAAGGACTTAGACTGTTTTATAGCAGTGGCTTGACTTTTAATAGCATCATTAGGCCATGGTGTGTGACTTGGTATCACTCTAAAGTGAGTCTTATAAAAAAAAAATCAAAATCTAATAAACGTGTTACTTGGGTGATAACTTCATCCACAGAAGGTCAGATGCATGAGACCAGCAAATTAAGTGGTTAATTGTTCTCATTAAACATGCAGGTTATCTTCAATTTCCATTATTAGTGTGACCTTCAAAGGAAGAACTCCCTGACTGTCTGAACAGCAACATCCCCACCTCCCACAATTTGTTCTTATTGTTTTAGTCTTATATTCTTAGAATTAGAAAAGTGCAACTGGCCTGTTAAAACAGGTACAAGGTACTGTTTAAATAACTACGAATTTATGTAAAGCACATTAATGGCTTAAGCCTTGTTACTACAAAAGATGCAAGAATTAGCAAAAAATACACAGTTTATATGAATGAAAATGAACATAAAAATATGTTGTTTATTTTGTTATTTTTCTTAATAACACCAACATATAATCATACCCAAAACTCACTGTATGTCTTTAGTAGAATGGAAGTGTTGTACTGAACTTTGATGTACGTTGCAAATGAAGGGTGTCATGTTCTACTACAGCAAACAGGAAGTTTTGAAGGTACAATGGCATTCATAAAGAAATAATTACAAGTACAATAATTTAATGATGAGCATTGGCTCTCAACTCTTAATTTCTACAAAAGTAACTACATTTCTCTAAAAGGAGAGTATCATAGGGCCTAAAACTGTCACCAGATTTTTCTTAAGAAATTCTTCTTGAGTATCTCAGCCTAATTACACTGGTGGCAATCACTGTTGATGATTTCTCTGACAAATTCATTAGAAGAATGCTGTTCAGTTAATTGTTTTATTTATTTTTCATTCCCAGGGTACATGACAGGGATTTTAAGATGAAAAATTTATAGAATATATCTTAAATAAGTGCATATTAAAAGGAGATTTGCTAGAAGCACTTACACAATATTGTCTGGGTAATTAAATAATGGCAGTCTTATACAAGAGAAAATGAAAAATGAGTAGCATCTCTCTCCATGAGGATAGGTACCTCAGCAGTCAAAATCTATTGTAAAAGGCCTAAAGCCTTCAGGTACATATTCTGGTCTTCAAACCACTAAGACCAGAATTAGAAACCCTAAGCATCATTATCCTAATGCTAGTGAGGAGTATTAATTCAGTAAGATAAGCAATAGAATAGGGAACTTTCTGGAAAGAATGAAGGCAAGTAGACAAAACAGAAGATTCCTGCATTCTTTTTCTCCTTGTACTGGCTGCTATCAGAACCTATAGTCCACATGTAGCATGGATATTCTTGCTTTAATCACCACACCCCCCCCCAAGGTAGGGCCAAGAGATTAACTTGGAGTTGATTTTCTATCAAGTCCAGTTGACAAAAAAATTATTCACCACAAATCCATCCTTTGGCAATTGAATTCCCAATCACATCTTTTTGTCATGCCTTATTTCGAAGTAAAAGCAGCAATGTCATAATACTGCCTAACATAATAAAGTTTTCCCTTACACAACTTCAGACAATCTATTTTTCCAGAATAAAGGACCGTTTCTTGAGGAAAGTTTAGACTTTTAGTATCCTATAACTTATATATGAATGTATAGATTTCTAACACTTAGTGATAGCTAATATAGGTTGTGTTACATGAGAAAGAAATAACAAAATGAATACAAGTATCAATTTTAGACATTCTTTTTTTTTTTTTTTTTTTGGTTTTTCGAGACAGGGTTTCTCTGTGTAGCCCTGGCTGTCCTGGAACTCACTTTGTAGACCAGGCTGGCCTCGAACTCAGAAATCCTCCTGCCTCTGCCTCCCAAGTGCTGGGATTAAAGGCGTGCGCCACCACCGCCCAGCGAGTTTTAGACATTCTTAAAAGACACCTTTATGATTCATGTTTATGCTACTATATAATTTTACTTAGTACAATAAATTCTGGGTACGTAAGTTAGAACCAGATGGAACTTCATGCTATATTGTCCTTCCTTTTTCCCTTTTAATTCCTGTAATTAAAAAAAATTTAAAATGACCTAAAATATATAATTCAATATGATATAATATTAACATATTGACTTTCCTTACTCATATAGACCTTCCTTTCTTTCTAGACTAACTCATCTCTGAATTCTCTCTCTCTCTCTCTCTCTCTCTCTCTCTCTCTCTCCCCCTCTCTGTCTCTGTTTCTCTTTCTGTCTCTGTCTCTCTGTCTCTCTGTCTCTCTCTCTTTCTGTCTCTCTCTCTCTGTCTCTCTGTCTCTGTATCTCTCTCTGTCTCTGTCTCTGTCTCTGTATCTCTCTCTCTCTCTCTCTCTCCCTTTCTCTCTCCTTGTCTTTTTCACTCTTTCTCTGTGTGCATATGTCTGTGCACAGGTATTGTTAACATAGCCATATCTGCTGTGTTATAGATGACACATACAACATCATATCCTTATATCCAGAAGACAGTATTTTGTAGAACTTCCCCTATTCTCCTTACCTTATAATCTTTACTCTCCATTTTGTGTAATGTTTACTGGGTTTCAAGTGGATATTCTAGATATCCTACATAGAACTGAGAACTCCAACACCATATTAGCTACTTTTCCATTGATTTGATAAATGAACATGACCAAAATCAAATTAAGGGATAAATGATTTATTTAAGCTTATGGCTTCAAAGTTATATAGTCTATTATGGCAGGAAAATCATAGTATGTTGTCATGAGTAAGAATTTAACTGGTCATATTTTATTTGGACACAGGAAACACGAAAGAAGGAAACACAAACCTAGCCCTTATTGAAGTGCTTCCTCCAGCAAAGAAGAGCCACCTAAAGTTTCTATAGCCTTTCTCCTGAAACAGTATTACCAAAAGGGAACTAAAGTTTTGCATCCTGTAGAAGACATTTCTAAAAGAAACTACCATAGTCTACTCCTGGAAGCCATATGCACAGGGCCATCTTATGAGGTAGAATGCATAAAATCTGACTTCAAGTCTTCATAGTTTCTTCAAGTCTAAATAGTCTTTAGTAGTGTATAAATGTTCAAACTCTAACATTTCTGAGATACAAGGCAATCTCTTAAGACCAATCCCTGTTAAAAACAAAACAAAAGAACACAAACTGTAAAACTCAGCAATACAATGACAGCATGTAATCTACTCTAAACGAGGAAAGCGGTCATGGGGAGAAGCACTGAATTGAAATAAGATTGACTCTGAGCAAGGCAAATACTAAATCTTTTGACTTAATGTCCACTATCTAGGGCTTAATTCCCAAGAGTTTACCATATACCAATATGGTAGCTTTTCTACTAAAAACATACATTTTCTCGAACTATTTCTACTCTGTGTCTGCATCTATTCTTGCAACATGTGTCACATCTCTGTCATAACCAACATTGTGGGGTCTTAACTGTAGGGGTGTGATACTATAAATATATCTCTTAACTTTTTTATAACCCCACTGCAAGGGTTAATAATACATCATGAGGTCACTTTAAACTGAAGACTGATTTCTTATTGTGTCCTCAGCCTGTTTGTGTAATTTACCTTTAAGAAAACCACATATCAACCAGCCTTAGTTACCTTGCATGTTTGATGTAAACAACTTTTACTGCCAAAGCTAATGTATAGACTTAATGTATATAGTCTTAAGTTATGTAACTTCTCAGGGGTCTTACTCACAGTGATGCTTAAGTGTCATGCACTGAAAATAGAAAGCAGTGTTATAATTGAATATGTGTGTGTGTGTGCGTGTGCATGTGCGTGTGTGTGTGTGTGTGTGTGTGTGTGCATGTGTGTTTGGTGTTTGCTATCTGTGTCAGTCATAGTCAGTGACTTAATTCTATGTAAAATTCCATTAAGGATTTCTAAAGAGCATCCCTAATTCCTTCTTTATGTCCTGATTTTTGTGCTGTACATTAAAATCAAAGCCTTTTTCAGGGACAGACCCCCATAGTTCCATAACAGACACAATGACAGGTTCACAAAACAGCCTCTAGGTGGGCACATATTCAGAATCATACAAGAGACAGAGGACAGGAGATGAAAGATGCATGAAGTAGAAAATTCAAATCTGAGTTCAATCTTGGTAAAATAACCAAAAAAAAAAAAAAAAAAGAAAGAAAGAAAGTCTTTTTTGTTTCTGTCATGTAGCCTGGCATGCTTGCTATTGGTGGTTCAAAGTTAAATGCTAATATGTGTATTTCATGAATTTCAAGAGTCAGTTTCACCATTCCAATTTAATTCAATGATTTCTTAGAGCCACCTCACAAAAACTCTTTCTGCTCCATGTGAGGGAAGAACAACTTTCAGTCTTGCTGTTTTACATGTTCCATCCATGTGGATGACATAACCATACTTAACTGCCTTCTTCAGATAACCCTCATATCCATTACTTACATAAGCAATCTCTGGTGCACTATTTCTAGAAGCAGATATCCCTTTCAGTTTTTTTCCTATCAAAAATTAGTATTTTAACTGGGTAGAGATTTGCCTGGATGGTACTTTTCCTATCTTTTCAATACAAAGCAGTAAGCTTCCTTTTAATTTTTATTCACCATATCAATTACTGTACCTTTAATGGTACTTTATAATTTATATATAATTACACCACTCACCTTTTCATTTTTCCTCCTACCATTCCTATATCCACTCCCTCCAATCCTTCGCATGACACCCATGTCTTCTCAACAAAATAATGACTTCCTTCTGTGTGTACATGCATGTTCAAGGTGTTGTTAAATAAAACCTGAGTCCATTTTGGTTATTTCTATGTATATAATTTCAACATCGATCACTTAGAGGGCTCAGTCTTAGGAGCAGCTAATTATTTCAGCAATCATTAGATGCCTGTAGTTCTTTGGCTAGGCATGAGATATCAAAAAATTCCCCTTCTGCATTAGCATATCTATTGTCATTATCATTGTTCAGATCTTGTTGAGGCAATTATTTCTAAAAGATACAGTCTGATAGAAGAATTTCCTCTGGTCTTATAATCTTTCATAATTCCCTTTCCCAGCATTGGAATTCCCTGAACCATAAATAGAGGTATTTGATGAAGACATTTCATGTAGGACTGAGTCTTCCAAAAATCTCATAATCCCTGCACATAGTGCAATTGTGTGTCTCCGTGTTAGTTACTAATTATAAGAGGAAACTTTTCTGATGAAGGCTAAATGAGGCACTGATGTCTGAAGGTTTTTGTTTTACCCATCAGTGTACATAAAACCGTTTGCTGTTGCAAATGGCAGCCAGCAGGTTGGCGGTTTCCAGCGTACTTGCACTTTGTGTACTGTATCCAAGTGTAATGTCACACCTTTTTATTCATCCATCTGTTAGTCGATATCATCTGACTACATTACATGACTGCTATGAATATTTCTACGATTCATATGGATATGCAGGTATCTCTAGGGTATGTTAATATGAGTTTTTAAGGCACATGCCCAGAAGCAACATAGCAGGGGCATATGGTATCTCTATTTTTGCTTCACTGAGGAATCTCCATTCTGATTTCCATAGTGACTAGATAAATTTACATTTCAATCAGAAGTATGTAAGTATTCCTATTTTCTATACACTCTCCATTTGCTCCCATCCTTCTAGTGATGAAATGGAACCTTATTCTACTTAAAAAATAATAATTTCACTCAATAAAGGCCAGAATAAGAGTCCTTTATACAATTGAGAGAAGCCCCAAAAGACCAAGAGGAGTGGGATCTTATAAAACCAGGGAGAGGGGGTGGGGAAACAGCATATTGGCACAGGACAGTGGCAAAAGTTTCACAAATTCTGTTAACAAAGGTTTCAAAAGCTTGCTTTGAAATATACTTTTTCTATGTTGTTGAACAATGGCTCCCTGGAGACAGCAGGTCTCATCACATGGGAATATTCTGCTCTGGGTGAAATAATTAGCTAGCAGATGCTAATGGACAAAATATGAAGTCAGAGATGGCATTAACTAAAACTTGGAAAAATGCAATCACTTTAGGGAGTTTATTGATAAAACTTACTAGGCAAACTGGACTGAAAAATGTTTGTTTACAGAACTACAGGTGTAGTACCACCACAGTGAAATATTTTAGCTATGCTTGTCTTTCAAGGTGCAGTCTCATTCTCAAAAGGAGTAAAGAAAAAGTCTACCTTGAAATGAAATTAAGAAAGTTGAATTACTCTAAAGCATAAAGAGGGAGATTATATGTGTAGTAAATTAATGCTGTAATATATCTTTTGATCGGCTTAACCACACAAGGAAAAGCACACAGAAGTACTGATTCTATATACAAAATGTATATGAATTTTGAATATTAAATTATGTAAAGTAATAATTGACTAATACATAAAAAATTTTCAGAATTGGTTAGTATGAAATTCCATTTAAACCATTTATATGCACTAAATTAAATTAAAATTTCTTTGAAAACCATCTGTCAATATTAACATTTTAATAGCCTGGAGAGTGGCTCAAACTCTCAAGTGACTATGACACTTCTTGTGAAAACTGAACATACGGAAAATCTGTTACCCCAAAACCCAGTGTATACTAGGGAGATATAGGAGACATTCTCAACAATGTTTCCTGTAATTTTTATACACTTACAAGAAGACAATCTCATCATGATGTGATGCAGATATGAATATCACAGCTTATGGAGAAATACTTACAAGACACAAAGAACAGAAGATATTTTCAAGCAAAGTGTTAAAATCCAAATAGCTATTAGCATAATAGATTGACCACATTATAGTCATGCTGGGGGGTATTGTCATTTAACTAAATGTAGCATTCTACATTTACTAGCATTAGTATAGATCAATGCAGCAAACTCAATACTAGGCACAAGTCAGATAGAAAGAAAGCCATGTTGAATGATAGCAAGCTAGGCAGTTTCTAGTGACAAGCAGTTTCAAAAGGAGAAGACAAAAATGGCAATGAGCAGGTCAAAGAAAAGGGTCTCGGTTTTCAACCTGCAAGATTTACTGGTGTAGTTGTAGTACAAACTTGCGCGGGGGAGGGGGTGGATAGCCAATCGATACCTTATTTGCAAATGAAAATATTAATTTTATATAAGGGCATGGAATTGGGGAAGCAAGTGACTCTTAAGGTAGTTCTTATATCCAGTAGTAGATAGTGAACAGAAAACAAACTCAGTGGTATCTTTGGAGGTTCTTTATCTCATAATATTCTGACAGAGTGTCAGGCCATAATTTTTTTTTTCTTTTTTAACCTCACAGCAATTCCTTTGTGTATATTTTTTGGCTTCCAATATTGTGTTTTCATGGTGTTCCTGTAAAAGCAAACACAGAAATGTTTATGTGTCTGTGTCTATTATTGTGTTTATTTTGGTCCATTTTCTTCTGTTTGTTTTCTTATTCTGATTGATTTTGTTTCATCTTATTATAATTTATTTTATTTTATCACTGACCCTTGATGTTTACTTGTTGGCTTACAAAAAGGATGGAAATGGATGGAAGGGGAGGTGCTGAGAAAATGGGAGGAGGCAGGAGGAGTGGAAACAGTGTGTAGTGATTTGAATAAGTATTCCCACCCTAGACTCACGTGTCTGAATGCCTGGACCCTATGGAGTGGCACTATTAGGAGGAATGGCTTTGCAGGAAATACTTTTAAAAAGTCTGCCTGCACGTTCCCACACTAGTGCAAGCAAGGCAACTGGAGATCTGTAGAGCTCACGCTGGGACACAAGGCTCCTGCCCAGTGTCACTCTGTGGTCCCTCTACTAGCCATCACTTCAGTGGGTGTCCTGCTACCACACAATGCCCCACACACCCTATGATCTGCCACTTCACCACCTAATTACCTGGTAGAATCAAGACTCTTAATAATTAATTAGCCAATCAGATTTAAGTATAAATAATATAACAATTTACAAGATACCAGTACAATAATTTTAGAGCCAATTGATAATGATAAAAGCTTTATCCCAATATTTCTAACCTTGTGAAAACATAGCTATTTGTTGCTAGGAAATGGTACGCAGGTCCATGTTCAAAGACATTTTGGTTCTCCTCCCTTCTCTTCCAGTTAACTCTGTCTCCCAAACTCCTAGGTCCTCCTCTCTTTTACTGTCCAATCACAGGCCTTTCACTGCCCTAATGTGATTGGACAGGAAAAATCCTGCAACAGTTTGATCTTGTTGGAGTAGGTGTGGCCTTTCTGGAGAAAGTATATCTCTGTGAGTGTGGGCTTTGAGGTCTTGAGAGACATACAGTGTGCACACAGTTTCCTGTTGCTTGCAAATAAAGATGTAGTTCTGGGCTCCTCTAACACCATGTATGCCTGCAAGCTGCAATGATTCCCACTATGATGATAATGGACTAAATCTAAAACTCTGAAATCATAAGCCAGTCACAATTAAGTGTTTTACTTTCTAAGAGTTGCCATGGTCATGGTGTCTTTTCATAGTAATGGAACCCAGAAACAAAGACACAGAAATTACAAAATAATATATGAAAACAATCTAGTTACTATAAAATAAAAATAAAATATTCAGTGCAACCTAATCAAAATTCTAATACAATTTTTCAAATATGCAAAATAAAATTTAATTGTTTAGACTGAGCCCCAGAAGTCCAAGGATAATGGAAGTGATACTGAATGCACAATGCTGAATACCATGAAAGAAATTATTTTATTTAATTTTAAATTATACTACAGGGCCATAATTATCAAAACAGAATGTACTGGCAAATCCAGAGAAGCATAGCTCATTGTACTATAATTGTACACCCAGATATCATACCATGCAACAACATTTACTTTAAGTTACCTTATTTTTAACAAATATGCTAATAAAGGTGATCACTGTTTTTAATATAATACTAGAAATACTGGATTTCCTCAGGCAGAAAAATAAAACTGTATCTTTTTGACTCACTAAGCACAAAACTGAACTTCTAATGACTCAAAACTTCAACACAAGACATAAACATTAACATAGTTTGAATGTGCTAGAGGAAAAAAGGAGGACCTCATTTCACAATTCAGGTAGAGGTAAGAACTTTGTCTTTGACACTTGTTGTGCAAGAAATGCAAATAAGAGATGAGGGAATAAAGTATGTTTTAAATGTGGAGGTTTGGGTCATTTTAAAAATGATTGTCCTAGGAACACAAGCATCGTAAGTGGGCAATCAGGTTATGCCCCAGGAGTTTGACCTCAATGCAGGAAAGGTAATCACTGAGCCAGGGACTGTAAATCTAAGACAAATATTCTGTCCCATGTTGGGAAATGGGCAGAGGAGCCAGCCTCAGGCCCGCAGATGCCCACAGCAAGCAGATTATGGGGCCATGAATATGCTGCCAGGCCAGTGAAATCCATTTTTAAACTTATCAAGTCAACACCAGCAAGTGCATAACTGGACCTCTGTTCTATCTCCCATGTAGTATTTGCCCCAGAAATGGGAGTTCAGACCCTTACTTACAGGGGTTTTTTGATCGTTGCCTGTAGAAACATGGGGATTGCTTCTAGGACGAAGTAGTACTTTTGTAAAATGACTGCAGATTTGTCCAAGTTTCATAGATAATGATTACAAGGGAGAAATTAAAATTATGGCTCTTTCCCCTCATGGTGTTATAACTGTACCTGATAACCAAAGAATTACTCAACTTATCTTAGTTCCCTTGCATTTGATACATTCCAGATTTCTTAAGAGTAGGAGAGGACAAAGTGGCTTTGGTTCCTCTGATGTGTATTGGGTTCAATCTATTACTAATAAGAGACCTAACCTTAAATTAACAATTAAGGGAAATAACTTTGAAGGATTGATAGATACTGAAGCTGATGTGACAATTATTAGAGAATAATATTGGCCTTCAACTTGTTCCTTGTCAGATAAGGTCATTCACCTCTAAGGGATCAGTTATGCTAATAACCCAAAGTAGAGTGCTAAACTTTTATTTTTATTACTATTTATTTTATTTTATTTTTTTTAATTTACATTCCAAATCATTTCCCCTTTCCCGTTTCCTCCCTCCCCGAAAGTCCCATAAGCCCCCTTCCCTCCCTCTTTTCTCCATTCAATCCCCTCTCGTTTCTCTGTCCTGGCGTTCCCCTATATCCAGTCTTTCCAGGACCAGGGGTCTCTCCTTCCATCTTCTTAGAAATCTATTGATATGCGGATTGTGTCTAGGGTATTCCGAGATTCTGGGTCAATATCCCCTTATCAGTGACTGCATATCATGTGTGTTCTTTTGTGATTGGGTTACCTCACTAAGGATGATATTTTCAAGATCTGTCCATTTGCCTAGGAATATCTAATGGCTGAGAAGCACCTAAAGAGATGTTCATCATCCTTAGTCATTAGGGAAATGCAAATCAAAACAACCCTGAGATTCCATTTCACACCAGTCAGGATGGCTAAGATCAAAAACACAGGAGACAGCAGTTGTTGGCGAGGATGTGGAGAAAGAGGAACACTCCTCCACTGCTGGTGGAATTGCAAGCTGGTACAACCACTCTGGAAAGCAGTCTGGCGGTTCCTCAGAAAACTGGGCATGACACTCCCGGAGGATCCGGCTATACCACTCCTGGGCATATACCCAGAGGCTTTACCTGCATGCAATAAGGACACATGCTCCACTATGTTCATAGCAGCCTTATTTATAATAGCCAGAAGCTGGAAAGAACCCAGATGTCCCTCAACGGAGGAATGGATTCAGAAGATGTGGTATATCTACACAATGGAATACTACTCTGCAATTAAAAACAATGAATTCAGAGTGCTAAACTTTTAACCTGGAAAGATGAAGAAGGCAATTCAGGACAAATTTAGCCTTATGCCAAATTTGGCTATTACCCTTTGGATAAGAGATCTCGTGTCACAGATGTGTCTTATAATGTGTAGTTCTAATGAGGTAGTGGCTAAGCAAATATTAGAACAAGGATTTTTGTTTGGTCAGAGGCTAGGGAAAAAAGGACAAGGTGTTAAAAGGTTTGAGGTCCTAAGCCTCACTCTGACACTAGAGGTTTGCAGCATTTTCAGTAAGGGCCACTATCTTGCCTGCATTCCATGCTGATAAAATTCAATGGCTTAATGACAATCCAGTTTGGGTTAATCAGTGGTATTTATCTAAAGAAAAAAATAGAAGCCACCTCTTCACTAGTGTAGGAGCAACTAGAGGCAGGACATCTAAGAGAATCTAAGTCACCACTTAATACTCCAATATTGTTATCAAGAAAATATCCAGTAAGTGGAGATTGTTGTAAGATCTAAGAAAAGTAAATGAAACCATGGTACCTATGGCAGCTTTACAACCTGGGCTTCCATCTCCAGTGACTATTCCAAGAGGATATTATAAAATAGTGGTAGATTTGAAAGATTGTGTCTTTACTATTGGTTCCTCAGAAAACTGGACATAGTACTATCTGAGGACCCCATTATACCACTCCTGGGCATATACCCAGAGGATTCCTCCAGCATGTAATAAGGACAAATGCTCTACTATGTTCATAGCAGCCCTATTTATAGTAGTTAGAAGCTGGAAAGAACCCTGATGTCCCTCAACAGAGGAATGGATACAGAAAATGTGGTGTATTTACACTATGGAATACTACTCAGCTATTAAAAACAATGAATTCATGAAATTCCTAGGCAAATGGGTGAAACTGGAAAATATCCTCCTAAGTGAGGTAACCTAATCACAGAAGAACACACAAAGTATTCACTCACTGATAAGTGGATATTAGTCCAGAAGCTTGGAATACCCAAGACACAATTCACATATCAAATGATGCCCAAAAAGAAGGAAGGAGAGGTTCCTGGTCCTGGAAAGCCTCGATGCAGCCGTGTAGGGAAATACCAGGACAGGGAAGTAGGAGAGGGTTGATTGGGGAGCAGGGGGAGAGAAGAGGACTTATGGGACTTTTGGGTAGGGGAGAACCAGGAAAGGGGAAATCATTTGAAATGTAAATAAAGAATATATCTAATAAAAAAAGAAACAACAAAAAAAAGTTTGTTGCACAGGCCATTCAACCCTTAATACAGCAATGGTAAGAGTTATACTTTACTCATGACACAGATGACATCCTAATAGCAGGAAAAGATCCTCAGGACTTACTTTTATGTTACAGAGATTTGCAACAGGCTTTAGCTGACAAAAGACTGCAAATAGCTCCAGAAAAAGTGCAAACTCAGGATTTTTATAATTATTTGGGATTCAGACTTACAGAACAAGCCATTTTTTCCCCCAGAAGATAATTGTTCACAGAGAAAGTTTAAAACCTTTAAATGATTTTCAAAAGTCACTAGGTGACATTAATTGGCTTCACCCCTATTTAAAGCTTACTACAAGAGAATTACAACCTTTATTTGATATTCTAAAAGGGAGTGATGATCCTAAATCACCTAGATTTTTAACCCCAGAAGGGCTGCTGGCCTTACAGCAAGTAGAAAGAGCTGTTGAAAAACAATTTGTTACCTGTATAGATGATTCTTTTCTTTTACATCAGTTGATTTTTAATACAACTCATGCACCTACAGGATTATTGTGGCAAAGGGTTCCTCTTATGTGGATTCATTCAAGGGTGACCCCTAAATGCAATATCCTGCAATATTATGAGGCAGTAGCCCAGATGATTATACTTGGAAGGAAGCAGGCACTGGCTTATTTTGGTAAAGAACCAGATATCATTATTCAGCCTTTTAATGTAGATCAAGATACTAGGCTAAAGCAGTCTAATACTGATTATTTGCTTGCTCAAATAGGATTTGAAGGAAGTATAGATAATCATTATCCTCAAGATAAGTTGGTTAAAAATTTAAATGTGCATAAGGTTGCATTTCCTTATATGATATCTTTACAGCCTCTGCATAATGCTGTTTTGATTTTCATGGACGGCTCTTCTAAAGGACAAGCTGGATATCTTATGAATAAACAACACGTGACAATAGAGACACCTGGGTTCTCAGCCCAGTTAGCAGAACTGACAGTAGTACCAAATGTTTTTTAATCTGTACATAATACTTTTTAGTCTTTTTGCTGATAGTATATATGTTGCTGGATCTGTTTCTCTGCTGGAAACTTGTAGTACATTTAATTTTAATATGCCAGAAGGATCTTTGTATTCACAATTGCAAAACTTTATTCTTGGGAGAAAAAAAAATCCCTTTTATATCAGTCATATCCAGTTTCACTCCAGTCTTCCTGGACCTTTAGCTTCAGGCAATGATTGTATTGACAGTGCTCTAAAAGGAGAGGCCTTAGCTTTAGATCCTCTTGCGTTGGTAGAAGTGATCATAATAAGTTTCGGCTTTGTAGTCACACCTTAAGGGTCCAACATAAGATCACTAAGGAGCAAGCAAGAATGATTGTGAAACAATGCCCTAACTGCCTTGCATTATCTCCAGTTTCTCATTTAGGGGTAAATCCACAAGCCTTATGCCTAATCATATTTGGCAAATGGATGTAACTCACTATGCCAAATATGGAAATTAAAATATAGACATGCTTGCATTGATACTTGTTCAGGATTCATTTTTGTTTCTCTGCATACAGGAGACACCTCTAGAAATGTAATTGATCATTGTTTAAAAGTCTTTAATACTTACCTAAAGTCATTAAGACAGATAATGGGCCAGCTTATACAGGCAACAACTATATATCATTTTGTAAAGAATTCGGTATTGAATATAAAACTAGAATTCCTTATAACCCAGTGGGTCAAGGAATTGTTGAACATCAGAGTGTGAACATCACACTCTGAAAAATTAGCTTTTAAAAACAAGGCTGTACTGGCTGGTTTTGTGTCTCAACTTGACACAGGCTGGAGTTATCACAGAGAAAGGA
This sequence comes from Tokudaia tokunoshimensis, assembly GCA_036184795.1. NCBI lineage: Eukaryota > Metazoa > Chordata > Mammalia > Rodentia > Muridae > Tokudaia > Tokudaia tokunoshimensis. The sequence continues at coordinate 12,732,812 of BTHU01000011.1, read as the reverse complement.
GCTTCAGTTGGGAAAGTGCCTCCATGAGATCTAGCTGTGGGGCATTTTCTCAATTAGTGATCAAGGGTGGAGGGCCCCTTGTGGGTGGTACCACCTCTGGGCTGGTAGTCTTGCATTATAAAAGACAGCAGGCTGAGCAAGCCAGGGGAAGCAAGCCAGTAAGGAACATCCCTCCATAGCCTCTGCATCAGCTCCTGCTTCCTGACCTGCTTGAGTTCCAGTCTTGACTTCCTTTCGTGATGAACAACAACACAGAAGTGTAAGATGAATAAACCCTTTCCTCCCCAACTTGCTTCTTGGTCATGTTGTTTGTACAGGGATAGAAAACCTGACTAAGACACCCTCCAATTTCACCGAAAGCACATCTTGCTTTCGTTTTATTTGTTTTGAATTTTTTGCAAGCTGATGCTATAAGTCAGTCTCCAGAGAATCGCCGCTGGCATACATTCACTTCTGATTCTTATGCCATGGTTAAATGGAAGGACCCTCTAACTAATACATGGAATGGTCCTTCCCCCTGGGGAAGAGGTTCTGTTTGTGTTTTTTCACAAAAAGAAGAAGCAGCCCAATGGCTGCCAGAAAGATTGGTTAGTCAAGTGGACACAGATCCTGAATCTTCTAGTAAGTATGATTCTAATCACTAAGGATGACTAAACAACTTTATCAGTCAGCTTATCTGGGACTTACATGTTGATTTTTCAAAGCCACTTCCCTCACACTGGGAAGCCAGGCTTTGTGTCTAATAGTTGCTAATTTGCAACTGAATTGGATACCTTGGGACATCTGCAGAAAAGTTAATCCTGTTTTGCTTCTAGCTTCTGACCTTGTATTTTAAGCAGGCTGGTTGTTTCCACCCAGGTTCTCCTGGCTCAGTGATTCACCATGACAATTTTCCTGAGTGCACATATTTAGGTCCATGTGGCTTTGGTCTGATATTGGGAGAAAGGTATACTATGAAGGCCTGCAGGCCAAAGACAAGGAAATGAAATTCTAAGACCTTTCATCAACCTAAGACAGGAACTTTTGCCTATAGACCATGTTTATTTATAATAAATGCTAAAGGCCGTGTTTGTACAAATCAACACAAAAAAGCTGCACATGCTTTTCCAAAGATGGGTAAGAGAAAGAATCTAGAATTTTGAGCTAAGACAGGTGAGGCCACCAACCACCATAATTCCCAGACAGGACTATGGAGCATAAGAAAATATTTTGCCCCAGTTCAGTCAATTTTTAATAAATCAAACGGGAGGAATTGTGCCTTCCCCTCCCAACCCTTGAGAAGGAATTCCAGATCTGTTAGCCATAATCACCCCCACCTAGGGCAGACCAAGGTAAAGTTCATTGTTCCTCCAGATATAAAAATTCCTGAATTAATCAGATGAGCTGCCCAGCCGCCTGAGCAGTGGAGCCAATGCCCGCTGAGCAGGTAGACCAGTTCTCCTGAACACACCTTGGAGTTTGGGGGAGGGGTCTCACCTGAAATTTTAAATTCTGAGTCCTCCATTAAACCTTGGGACCTTGATTAGCAACTGCTACCTTGGTCTCATTCTTTTCTCACCACTTTCCCATATATCCCCAACTTCCCTTCCAGGTAACCTATTTGATGTAACTTCAGGCAGTTACAATTTGGTCTTCTGGAGTGCTATCATGCTAGGTTCCTTTTTGGGAGTGCTCCATAGCCTCAGTAATAGTGTTAGGTCTTGTTACCACCCCTTGTGCTGGATCCTACTTTGAGTCTGTCTCTGGTTCTTCTTTTCCTTGGCCTCCTCTCCATTTTCCTTTCTGTAATTCTTTCAGACAGGAACAATTATGGGTCTGAGTTATGACTGTAGGGTGCCCCCACCCTTGCCCTCATTTGAAGCCCTGTCTTCCTGCTGGAGGTAGACTCTATAAGTTCCCTCTACCTATTGTCAGGCATTTCATCTAAGATCCCTCCCCTTTAGTCCTGTAGTTCTCTCAACTCCTAGGTCTGTGGTACATTCTGGAGGGTGCCCCCAACCTCCTATCTCCTGAGGTTGTCTGTTTCCATTCTTTCTGCTATCCTTCATGGCTTCAGTCTTTTCCCCTCCCCCAATGTCAGATCAGGTTCCCCTTTCCCCCTCTCCTCCTCCTGTCTACTTTCCCTCCCACGTCCCTATGTCCCTCCCTCCCTCCCCACTTGTGATTACTTTCTTCTCCCTCCCAAGTGGGACTGAGGTGTCCTCACTTGGGCACTTCAGCTTGTCGAGCTTTGTGAGTTATGTGGACTGTATCTTAGGTGTTCTGTCTTTGCTGTTGTTGCTGTTGTTTTTGCTTGTTTGTTTGTTTATTTGACTATGTCCACTTATTAGTGAGTATAAACCATGCTGTCTTTTGGGTCTGAGTTACCTTACTCAGGATGATATTTACAGAAATACGTGAAATTTACAGGATTTGATAATGTCATCCTGAGTGAAGTAACCCCATCTCAAAGGACATGCATGGTATGTACTCACTTATACACTTATAAGTACATATTACATATAAAATACAGTGTAGCCATACTACACTCTATAAATCCAAAGAAGCTAAATAAAAAAGAAGGGAGGCACAATTGAGGATGCTTGAATCTCACTTAGAAGGGGGATTAAATAGTCATAAGAGGCAGATGGAGGGAGGCAACACAGGGGCAGATGGGTTGGGGAGGTAAATGGGGGATTCAGGTCAGGTTTGGGGAAGGACATGAGAAATGGCCAGATGACCATGAAAATGAATGGATATTTGGAACTGATGGTGGTGAGCTAGTAGGACAATCTCCAAGAAGTGAGACCTGAAATAAGAGAGGTACCCAAGAATCAGTGGAAGTGATCTTAGCTGTTACTCAAAGCATTGGAGACATGGAGCCTAAAGAGGCACCTCCTATAGCCAGGCAAAAACCCCAGTGTAGCAATATGGGCACCTACACAACCACAAAAATCCTGAGCAAAAATTTATCTTGTCTACAAGAAATGCAGGGATGGGGGATGAACTACAGACTGAGGGAAAGGTCAACTAATTAATAACTGGCCCAACTTGAGACCCATCCCATTGGCAAGCACTATTAATGACACTCTGTTTTGCTTGCAGACACAATAAGCAAGCTGGAGAAGCCAACTAACAAAAACAAAAACAAAAACCAAACCAAAAAAAAAAAAAAACCAAAATGGATTTTCAATGAAAATTAATAAAATACATCAAGGGAGGACACTTCATACATCTCAAAGAAAAAAAATCTACCAACATGATGTAACAATTATGAACATCTATGAACAAAGCACAAGGGCACTCACATTTGCAAAGAAAATGTTGCTAAAGCTTAAATTGCACGTTGAATTGCACACTTTAATAATGGGAGACTTCAACACTCTTACAAACTGATGGAACATCAGACAAAACTGAACAGAGCAATAATGAAACCAACAGACATTATAAATCATATTAATCTGTCTCTAAAGTTAACCATACAGTTGGTCACAAAGCAAGCATTAGCAGTTACAAGAAAATTGCTATGTCTTCTAACTTATCAGAGCATCATGGATTATGCTATACTTCAACAACAGCAGAAACACCAGAAAACTTATACACTCATGGAAATTGAACAACTCTCTACTCAACGATCTCTGGGTTAGAGTAGAAATAAAGAAAAAATGAAAGTCTTTATGGAATTCAATGAAAATTAAGGCAGTACATACACAATGAATGCAGTACTAAGAGGAAAATTCATAGCACTATGCAGTAGTTAGAAAGTTCTCATACCAGAAATTTAAAAATAAACCTGAATGTTCTAGAAAAAGAAGAAGCAAGTGTACCAAAGAAGAGTAAGAGGCAGGAAATAATCAAAATCAGGGCTGAAATTAATCAGTTAGAAACAAAACAATATAAAGAATCAAGGAAACTAAGAGGTGGCTGTTAGAGAAAATTAACAAGATAGATAAAACCTTAGCCAAATTAGTCAAAAGAGAGAATGACCATATCCAAATAAAGAAAATCAGAAATGAAACAGAAGACATAACATCAGACAGTGAAAAAATTCAAAGAATCATTAAGTGTTCCTACAAAACCACAAACACAAAATTAGTAAGTCTTAAGAAATGGACAATTTTCTAGACAGATATCACTTACCAAAGTTAAACCCACATCAGGTATACTATTTTAAAAGCCCTATACCCCCAAGGAAATAAAAGCAGACATTAAAACTTTCCAACCACCCTCCAACTCCCCCTCCTAAAAAAAAAAAAAACCAACCAGGTCCAGATGGTTTTAGTATAGAATTCTATCAGAATTTCAAAGAAGAGCTAATACTCCTCAAACTATTCCATAAAATAGAAACAGAAAAAATGGAGAACAGAATATATATTTGGTGGTTATTTAATACAGATCTCAATAACTAGAATATGTCATAATTCTATAACCTCTAAGACAATAGAATTGACTAGAATCTTAAATAATGGCCACTTCAAAGCTAGAACTTCTGAGATTCCTAAGTAATTTGAGCACATACAGTTACCCAAATTAACACATTTTGAGTACAAGGGTATGCATTCCATAAACATTCAGAGATATTTGTCAGAATTCTCTAATGGTTCATTGTACATCCCACAGTAAATCAGACAATGAATGGGAGGCAGGACACACATAGTCATACCCAAATGTCTTTCTAACACATTTCTGCCTTTCCTTATTTAAAAAGGAAACTGTTTTAAACTACATTCAATTTAATGTAGAATGAAAGAAATCCAACATGCAAACTCATATGGAAACTTGAACTCACTTGGTCATTCAAAAGTAAATTAGTGTCACTCACAAGTAAATTAATTAGTGAAAGAATGTGCAGGCATTTTAAGAAACAATTGGTTTTGGGAATTTGAAATATTTGGTAACGTTTTTACTCTGATTGGGAAACTGCCTTGATATGAAAGTAACATGACTTTAAATAAAAACACACCTGGAATTTGCTCCATGAATGAATACTTTAATTATATTTAATATCTATTTTAGTTTTAATTAAAAATTAAATCTATAAATCTTGTTCATTTTTTCAAGAATGACTCCAAATTCATAAAGTTCTGAAGAGAGACACACTAAATTATTTTGTTAGTTTTAACAGTGCTTCTTTGTTATTTTCATACACATTAATTATTCAAATTTAAATAACTAATTGGTAAACATATCAGTACATTTTCCCCTATGAGTAGATGTTTTCAATACATATCATTAGTATTGTCACCTTACTAAATATTTTCAGTGATTTGTAAATATAATATTTTAAATGCTTGACAGGAGGAGTTTGAATAGAATTCTAAACTGAGACATTATTTTTACTTAGCCAGCAAACATTTATTGTGACAGTTTAAGTCTATAGATGAATCATAGCTTCCCAGATCTAAGACAAAATATAACAAAGAATCAGAGTAACGGACTTCCACATCGAGAACTTTGGTGGGCTGACTTAATTTATCTCAGTCAAAACGGAGGAAAACTAATTTTTAATACTATTATGAACAAGTTGTTTTTATCTAGTTCATGCTCTAGAATATAAGTCATTCTATAATATTATGGGTTCAAAATTTGGTAAGATGCAAACATAATTATTCTTTAAAGAATTTCATCATTGTGAAAGGTGATATGTTTTAACATTAGTTTTCATTCTGTTTGCTAGAATTAGGCTTAATCCTAATAATCAATATCGTGCTTTAATTTTCAGTTGTTTGCAGCTGAACAACTAAATGATAGTTAGATATCTATTCCATTAGTATTTCATTTAATTTTATAAGCATAATCTGAGTTCCCATTGACTTTGAATAATGCGTTTCATGTTAATATGAGTCACCATAATTAATCTACAATTAACCAAACTGACAATTTTACTAAAGCTGTGTGTCTTTCTTAAAATGGAGTGGACATGAGACAGCTTAATTATAAAACACTTTCTTGCAAACACACTTAACTAAATTAAGTCCCCAGAATTTATTCAAAAAGACCACGCAATTCAGGCATGTATCACAATTCTAGGGCGCATGTATCTGTAGATCTCATTGGCCAGTGAGCATAACCTCGTAGATATACAGCTGGCCAGGGAAAGAGTGAGATAAAACTGAGGAGGAAAGACTATGGTTACCTTCTTGTCTCCACATGAACACACACACACACATACACACACACACACACACACACACACACACACACACACACACACACACACACAGTGAGAAGAAAGAGAGGTATTCTCTAATATGAATGCACATTCTGCTCCCTACTTTGTTTGAAAAAGTAACTGTCATTTGTTTTCAATCTCATCTTGTTTCTCTACCTGATTTTGTATAACTGAATTATTATATAACTAAAGAAAATATGTCCTTATGAAAGAATGTCTGCTTCTCACAAAAGAGCTAAATGTTTGAACCTGTTCAAATACAGAATCATTACTATGTAAACTAACCATCATTTGATATAATATTTTAGGAATGAAACAACATTGTATAAGGTAAAAGTAGAAACAGCACAGAAAGACATTTCCATTAGACCTTCCAATAAATCTTTAAAAATTTGCTATATTTCAGAGTCAAAAAAAATCTATCAGTCTAAATTCAACGTTTACTCAGGGAAAATGTTGTTAAGCTATAGAAACATCACAGATAAATACTTGTTACATAAAAATTCATATATGTGTGTGTGTGTATAAAATGTTTTATGAACATATATAAATAACTTTACCATTAGAATCAACAACTGAATCTATTTAATTCCAGTAAACAGATTTTGATATAATGTACATTACAGAAATTATTACATATTCTACCAAACGACTTTATGCTTCACAATCTTAATAGATTTATGGTTATTCATTAATATTTAATTATCAAGCACTTAACCTCTAATTTATATTTCCCCAACTATTTTAAAAGAATCCTCCAAAGAAAGGTCATGTCCACTTATACTCACTTCTAAGTTACCATTTCTCAAGCACCTAAAAATCACTAATCAAGAAATCTTTAGATATGACAGTACTGAAATTTTATATATACAGAAAAAATAACTTTTGCTGTCCTTTGTACTTCCTACTTTTAGTTAATATAATGATTTTTAGTCCATGAGGAAATAGTTTTTCCATTCCTATATAATATTCTGTCTATGAGTATATTTTATCATATCTATCTACACATTATTGATGGATATTTATGCTGAATTTTTATTTTGGCTTTCACAATTAAGACTCGTATGAGCCCTCACGTAAAAGTTGATGTGTGGACTCATTTCCTGTGGTGTTACATGAATTTTTCTGAAGATACATGAATCACCATTTACTCATATGAGACACAGCATGAATGATAGAACAGAAAAGGATTCCTCTAATGCTCAGGTAAATTTACACATATACCAAGGCTACTCACAGAAACGTGGATGAGAGAACTGTGCACTCCAGCACTGGATAGTCTCAGAAAAGCTTGCTAAGGCTTTACTCTTCCTGTCAGGCACCTCTCCTCCAGCAACTCCTCCAGTGGCAGCTACCACATACATAATCTCAGGGTGTTTGGAGGGTGGTGGAAGTGTTAGTATTGTAGCTTCTCTGAACTTGTAGGAACAATGAATTATTGTATTCCTAGGCTTTGTGATATAAATATGTTTAATCTTTGAGAGAAAGAAAAATTGTTAGACATAGCAATGACTTAATACATCATGACAAGTAGTTCAGAAGGTGTCAATTATTTTATTATCTGCAGCACAGGGTAATATGTATGTTTTAGGTTGTAGCCCTTTTGTTCTATAGAAAATAATACATAGCTTTTCTAATAAGTTATATTCATAGTCAATTAATAGTTGTCATTTCCCTATTGATTGATACTATCTTTACATGTGCTTATGACTATATATGTATATGATATAAAACAATATCTTACAAGTTCCTAGTCAATATTTTAGCTAAATTATATATAATGTTACTTGTAGTTTTATCATTTCATTACTTTAGATGAATATGTGCATATGAATAAGTACATATTATATATATATTTTTTTCTTCTCATCTTGTGACTTCTTTAGAGACAAGTTCTCACTGTGTATTGATGTTGGCATCGAATTCATGGTGTAGGCTATACTGGCCTTAACCCAAGATTTATGTAACTAATTTTAAAAAATTGTATGATTCTATTATATATTATTATATACTATATGCATTAATTTGAAATTCATATGAAATAAGGTTCTATGTCATTTTTATCAATGTTATTAACATTCATTTAAAAAGTTACACAAATTAATGTACTTTGAGATTACACTCCCATAAATATATACAGCCTGCATTATCTTGCCCATAAATGTAGCTCTAGAAAACGTAAGAATTAAAAATTTAAAGTACATTTTCCATGAAATGTACTTTCCCATTTTGTGGTGTTACTATCTGTAAGATATCATAAATGTGAAACTGTCACACAATGTCATATTAGAATGAGATGAATCTTATTTCTATTCTCATTGCTCTGGTTCCATAAATATATATAAATATATTCCAAATTCACCAGTAAAGCATCTGGTGTTGTATGTAATTCAGGCATTTCATATTCATTGAAATTTTAATTGGTTTTATGTGCTATACACCCATTCATGGTTTATGTTTTTCTTAAATCTAAATCATCAGCTTATACCTTTAAGGAGTTGTGTATGATATCCACAATATCTGTTCCATTTGTGCATGTAAGTTATACAAACATATATTCAACTGCCTTTTACACATGTATAAGTTGCTTTAGTTCTATTTACTTCCTCTTCTCTGTATCCCTTCCTGCTAATATTCTTCTATTTCATTGTTTGCCAATATCTCCTCTACTTGAATTACAATCTAATTTTTATATTTGTTAATGCAGATTATTCACTCAATGATGCTTTTATAAGCTTTACATTTTATATCCTCATGTCCTAATGCAGAGTAGGTTGGCTGTATTTAGGATATATATTTGATTTTCTTTAAGTTTTTGAGATTATGCTAATTATATTGACATCATTATTGCAACAAAACTGCATGTATCAAAACATGTCTCTTGATTTGATAGTAATTTTCTCTCTCTTTTTTTAATTCCTAATTGCTTGTTTGCTTGCCTCTTTGCTTGTTTTCTGTCTTTTTGGGTTTTCAAGGCAGGATATCGCTACGTAGTTCTGGATTCCTGGAACTGGATCTATAGACCCCTCAAGTCTTAAACTTAAAGATCTGCCTGCCTCTGTCTTAAGACTGTAGTGCTAGGCATGCAGCACTACACACCTGGGTTTGTGTGGTGTATTTCATTAGCTGATTTTTCCCACATGAAATTAGCCTTGTATCCTGGAAAATAAATCCTCCTTGGCCATATTATGCCTAATTTCATTGTAGTAGTAAGTCATTGTTTTTATTTGTTATCATTATTTTAAAAAATTAAATTAAAAAATATACACACAAAAAAAGCAAGTAACAAGAAATTGTATGACTTTTAACAATAGTAATTATACTTATAAGGGAAATTATGATATGCAAGATTTCCATGTTTTTCATATACCCAAATTTTGTACAAACCAGATAGACTTAACCACATGCATCGCATCACTTTTCAATTTTTCTCCTTGTTTAGGTTATCATCACTCAATATACAAAGTGAAGAAAGAAAGAAAGAAAGAAAGAAAGAAAGAAAGAAAGAAAGAAAGAAAGAAAGAAAGAGAGAGAATATTTTCAGTGATTATAAGGGAAAAGGAATATACATTTGAATCTTTATTTGGTAAACAATGCTTCTGTAGTTTTTATTTTATTGAAAAGCTATCACGTTAATGAATATTATTTACTTAATTTCTTTTTTATCAACTATTTTTATTAGATATTTGCTTTATTTACATTTTAAATATTATCCCCTTTCCTCTTTACCCCTTTGAAAACCCCCTATTGCACCCCCTCCCCCTGCTTACTAAACCCCCCCTTCCACTTTCCTGGCCTAGCATTCCCCTGCACTGGGGCATTGAGCCTTCACTAGACCAATGGCCTCTCCTCTCATTGATGTCTGAAAGGACCATCCTCTGCTACATATGTGGCTGGAGCCACGGGTTCCTCCATGTGTATTCTTTGGTTGGTGGTTTAGTCCATGGGAGCTCAGGATGTACTGGTTTATACATATTATTGTTCCTCCTATTGGGCTGAAAAGTTTTTTAGCTCCTTGGGTCCTTTCTCTAGCTCCTCCATTGGGGACCCTATACTCAGTCCATTGGTTGGCTATGATCTATGGGTATTTTGATGCCTCTTCTAAGAAGGACAAAAGTATCCACACTTTGGTCTTCCTTCTTCTTGAGCTTCATGTAGTCTGTGAATAGTATCTTGGATATTGCAAGCTTTTGGGCTAATATCTACTTATCAGCAAGTGCATACCATGTGTGTTCTTTTGTGATTGGGTTACCTCACTCAGGATGATATTTCCTGGTTCCATCAATTTGCCTAAGAATTTCATGAATTCATTGTTTTTAATAGCTGAGTTGTACTCCAAAATCCAATACACCTTCATGATAAAAGTCTTGGAAAGATCAGGAATTCAAGGCCCACACCTAAATATAGTAAAAGCAATATACAGCAAACCAGTAGCCAACATCAAATTAAATGGAGAGGAAAATGAAGCAAACCCACTGAAATCAGGGACTAGACAAAGCTGTCAACTCTCTCCCTACCTGTTCAATATAGTACTCGAAGTCTTACCCAGAACGATTAGACAACAAAAGGAGATCAAAGGGATACAGATTAGAAAGGAAGAAGTTAACATATCACTATTTGCAGTTGATATGATAATATACCTTAGTGACCCCTAAAATTCCACCACATAACTCCTAAACCTGATGAACAATTTCAGCAAAGTGCCTGGATATAAAATTAACTCAAACAAATCAGTAGCCTTCCTATACTCAAAAAATAGAGAGGTTGAGAAAGAAATTAGGGGAACAACACCCTTCACAATAGTCACAAACAATATAAAATACCTTAGTGTGACTCTAACCAAGCAAGTGAAAGATCTGTATGATAAGAACTTCAAGTCTCTGAAGAAAGAAATTGAAGAAGATTTCAGAAGATGGAACTATCTCCCATGCTCATGATTGGCAGGGTTATTATAGTAAAAGTAGTCATCTTCCCTAAAGCAATCTACAGATTCAATGTAATCCCCATCAAAATTCCAACTCAATTCTTCATAAAGTTAAAAAGAGCAATTTACAAATTTATCTGTAATAGCAAAAAACCCAGTATAGCAAAAACTATTCTCAACAATTAAAGAACCTCTGGTGGAATCACCATCCCTTACCTCAAGCTATACTACAGAACAATAATGATAAACAAAAACTGCATGGTGTTGGTACAATGACAGACAGGTAGATCAATGTAATAGAATTGAAGACCAAGAATGCACCCACACATCTATGGCAACTTGATCTTTGACAAAGGAGCTAAAACCATCCAGTAGAAAAAAGACAGCATTTTCAATAAATGGTGCTATTTACTTAATTTCAAAGAAATGTAAGATAAATTACTTAAAGCCATATGGATTTTGAGCAATGTACATGATGTTGAACTGTTTAAGCATTGTCTTAATGAGATATAATAGCCTCTGATATAATTTTCTGGTGTGAAACTTATGTATCAAGGGGAGGGATAGCTGTTGGTCCTTCTATAGTGTGGAAGGAGGATTCTTTCAGTGCCTATGCAGGGTTTCCTAACAATTTAAGCTCTGTAGATTTCACCTGAGGGGATAAGAAGTGTTAGTGCTTTATACACTTTCTCCAACATGATATTCCATACTCATTGTCTTGGAACTGAGGGTCACACAAAGTTGGAAAACCAAAGGTCTTGTTTGCCAAAGCAAGGAATAGCCAATAGTTTCTGTATGTAACAGTCAATTTTCCTAAAGAAATATTTATTCTGCAGTTATAAAGCCTCAAAGAACACCAAGTATTTTAATTGTTTGACATCCCATCAGATTACTCTCCCCAGGACTCAGAATCTCATGTTTCTAGTCTAGAAGTGAAAATCAAAAAGAACGTTTCTTATATGTTTCAGGATAATACATTACGTAGAATTTATGCTGTATCTTAAAAGTTAGTTTAATTTATTTGAAAATATGCATCCTAACACAGGACATGTCTATAATCATAGTTCAATTACATTCAGATGCATAAATAAATGCCAGCAAGTGTTTGAGTATGTTATGTCAATATTAATATTTTATAGAAATGCTAGTGGATTTAATTTTGCTTTTTCCTTGCTTGTTAAAACAAATGGCCTCTGTGGACCCCAGGAGCCTTCAACTCACCTCAGTCCTACCTCAGAATCTTGATTTCTACAATTACAGGTTTAGAACACATTGCCTAACTTGATGGATATTTCTTATTTCATCCTTGATAAAATGGAGGTATTTGTCATAATTCATTTACCAGAGTAGTTCTCACCTATCTTGGAACATAGGAGATATTTTTGACAGATTTGAGAGAGAGAAGTGAATCAGACACTATAATATTTTGGTATATAAATGCAAAAGAAAATGAAATATATGCACTTCATACATATGTATGCTCTTTTATTTTCCAGTTCATTCTGTTGATTACGGGTAGTAGTAGAGGATGTACCTCTCTGCCACCCTTCAAAGCCTACTTCAATTTCTATGATTGCTAAACCAAGTGTATCCTGAGATCTGCAGATGTGAGATATAAGTTCTCATACAGAACATTCCCTATCTACATTGGAAGTTTAAGGATGGTTAGAAAGTGATAGGAAGTTAAACCTGGTCTAAGGATCCTGAAAGGTTTTGATCAAGATTAAGGTCGTGGCTTTATCTTTTCCAACTTTTTGTAAAATTCACAATCTAGTAGTACTTTATATTCCAAGAAAAAGTATCAAATATTTTTACACATAATGTACACCATCTATCACAAGATAAGGATAAGAATCAGACTGATGAAAATAAGTTTCATCTCATATGTAGCACTATTATTTTTCTCTACTCTTTCAGAATATTGAAATTTGTAGTAGTTAATCAATGTATAATACTGCTACTAACACCTTAGATAAATTTGCATTTGTAAATGAAAGTAAAGAACTTAATTTGGTTCCATATGTTGGAACACATTCCACCTACAGAACATTATTGTTAGGTGTAGATAAATGTGCCTGTATTATTCTAAAGGGGGATAAACTACTTTTGAGTGAAGATAAAGATCTCTTAGAACTAGGAAACAGGTATGTGGCAAATTTGCAATAGTACAATGCAGTACATATTAACTTATATTGAGGTTTTTTTTTTTCTTTCCCAATTTGATACAATGCATAGATATGGTTCAGTTTGCTGAGCATACCATACTTATCCTGTGATGACAGTCATGTATTAAACAACCTCTGCAAAAATAATTAACTTATAAATGGAAAAGTCTGTGTAGGTTATACTTTGGAGACTTAAGTGCAAGACCCTTTATCTTACTGGTTTCATTCCCATCAAGAGTAGCACATAGTTTCAGGAACACAAAATGGAGCAACTGATCTTATTGTGAACTGGGGTACATAAATGAACTGAGAAAAGAGAATATGGTCTCAATTTAATGATGATGTTACCAGGAACCATTTTTTTACTACTTTTTAAATAAAAATATACTTACATCACTTAACCCCTCACGATTCCTTGTTCCTACCTCTCCAATGTCTCCTAATCTTGTTTCTAGTCTATAGATTGATGTAGATGGGTAGATCCATGTCAGCTGATGATAGAAGAAAAATTGATGAATGAATGGATGTTTCAATAGAGGAACAGATGGATAGATAAGTAAATAGATAAATGACAACTTAATTTCTTATCTAAATAGTTATTGATGGCAATCTAGGATTATTCGTATGTTGTCTATTATCACTAGTACAGCAGTAAACAGGAATGCACACATCTCTGTGGCTAGTTGACTTTGATTTATTATGGTGTTGTGTGGTTACATCACATGGGAATTGTACTTTTAGTTTCTTTGAGGAAACTTTCTGTTAATTTCCAGAGTGGCTATACCAGATTTCATTCCCACTAGCATTAATTAATGATTTCTCTGTCTCCTGACTTTACTTCCATTTGTTAATTATTTTCTTGGAGGTAGCTAATCTTACTTGCATGAGGTGGAATCTCAGAGAAGCTCTCAGTTACAATCCCTAGTGTCTAGAGATAATGAACAATTTTATTTCAAGTAATTATTGACAATTTCTATTTCTTCTTTAGAAAACTCCTCAATTCACATGCTAGCCTATTCCTTGAATGATTCAGTTTGACTGGGCTTATAATTTAAGATTTAAGATAATTTAAGATTTAAATTTCTTATGAACTCTATCTATATAGTAATCTATTACCTGATTTATGGTTGGCAATATTTTCTCTGGTTCTAATGATAATTTCTTGTAATGTTGGACATTTTCCCCTTTGTTGGTGCCTTTGTTAGTGAGAAAATGCTCATAACTGCTGCTAAATCTATACAACAGTGAGACCTAACTTTCTTGTGCATATTTCATTTACTTTTAATAAAATTGTTTGACATTATACTGAGGTCATGAAGTTTGTGGAAGAGTTGGGGCAAAGATGAGTAACCTGGAAGGGATAGAGACTCCATAATAAGACTAACAGAATTAACTAAACTTGATGCTTGGGAAGACTGAACCACCAACCAAAGAGCACACAAGGGCTGGACATACCCCCCCCACACACACACTAAGCATGTAGCAGATGAACAGCTTGACCATCATGCAGATCTCCCAACAATTGGAACAGAGCTTTACGCTGACTCTGTCGCCTATTGATAATTCCTCTAATTCAGTTCCTTTTTCTGGTCTCAGTGTAAGAATACACTAGTCTTGAAGTTACTTGAAGTACCAGGGTGAGTTGCTACCCAGGGGCAGATCTCCCCTTTCTCAGAGGTGAAGGAGAGAGAAGAACAGGCCAGATGAGGGGGAACTGGGAAGAGGGTGGCTTCAATTGGGATACAAAGTGAATAAATTAATTAATTGATGGAAACACAATATAATAAAAAATGAAAATATTACCATCTTCTAGGAAAGAAGCTCTTAAGAGATAATTTTAAAGAGGAATTTGGCTTTTAGGCCAAAGGATGCAAAGGTCCGTGGGATTTCACTGAGGATGATGGGCCTTTCTTGCAAAGTTCAAAAAATAATTTCACAGGAACACATCTCTCATTAAGTGAATAAAAATTTTATCTGCAAAAGAATAGATAATTGTTTGTTGTCTTTGTCTACAATATGCCATATGTATATATATGTACATATGCATTCACTTACATACTCATTTATACTTTGTTGAAATATTTATATGTATATATTCAAAATATTTGCATATAAATATTCATGTATATGTTTTTATATCTGGTTTTCTTTTTAAAGGAAATTTAATGTATTGACATAGATAAAAATATATTAATCCAAACAGGTGATTGAATTAACAATTTTTGTTGTTGCACTAAATGATCCTTGGGCCTACCTCCTTTTTTATTATGACTGCAATAACAATTCTTCCAGAATTTCTTTTTTCTCCAAATATTTTCCTACTTTTACACATTTACTTGTTCTCAGGTTCTCAATGTAAGCTCATCAAATTATTCAAAATCAAACTTCTTTCTCTAAATTAAAGAAAAATATCAATTCATTGTTCAATAAAATGTGTATTATTTTTAAGATCTAGAGATGAATTCTAACAAATGAAATTCGAGACTACTTAGCTTCAGTACAGATCAACAAAGAAAATCCTAGAGACCTTTTTTTCTATTGTCAATGGATTAGACATTCTCATGTTTTAGTGTTTGCATAATTGTGTGGAGATATAAAAAACAAGTATAAAGAAATGTTTGCTTTGCTATCATAAAGTAGATGACATATCTAAATTCTGCTGGTGTGACCAAAGACATTTTGCATAACATAGAGACTTTTTTGGTTTTTTGTTTGATTTGCTTTGATTTTTGTTTCTATATTTTATTCAAACATTTTTGCACAGGAAGCTATTATTTTTCAGAGTCTGAGAGGCTATAAATTAATATTATGGAGTGACTGACTAGTTGTGTAGGTGTCTGGCTGTCTGGCTGTGTGATGGATGGATGGCTAAATCAGAAATAATGGAAGTTGTTTTAATATACTTGAATGTAAGCACATTTTCCTACAACCATGAACACATTTTCTAAGTTCTAACTGTATTTACAGTCTTTCCATATCTACTCTTACATTTTCATGTGATTAACTTTTATAAATACTAGTCTCATTTTCTGTTTATTCCTCTGTCCATATGAGGGAAAATAATAACATTTTTTTCATATTTTGAATAAACAAAGGTATAAATTGAATAGATTTTAGAGGGTATTCAGATACAGAAAATATCTCAGAAATGATAGTTTTATCACAAATAAAAAACTTCTACAATGTACTAGAACAGACCACAGGTCATGATGTTGCAAATTAATGTCTGATCTTTCTGGTTCTCTTATCACTTTATGAAGTACGAATTAATATCAGATGAAACAATTTGTGTGATGCATTTATTTTTCCTTTTGAAAATAGATTTTTTTCATGTAATATATCCTGAACATTGTGACTTTCTGTCCCTCTCCTCCTTCCAATTTCTTCCCAAATACTGTCCTATAAGGTTGTACCCATCTTTCTCCCTTCCATGAGAAAAGGTTAAGAAGCTTTGAAAGAATAATGCAAAATGAAATAATATGAAAATTTTATAAGGAATATGAAATTTAATCAGAAAAAAGAAATACAATAGAATAGGACAATCCAAACATACTGAAGTAAAATAGCCAGCGAAAATACACAAGAAACAGATGTAGATGCAAAGACCTACCAGTCAAAAGACAAAAGAATACCATATCAACAAAAAAATGGAAGCCATAATATATATGCAAAAACTTAGGGTAAAAGTAAAAATGCATACAGAAAATATACATACATACATACAGACATGCATGCATGCATACATACATGCACATATGCATACATACATGCACACATGCATACATACATACTTTCACATGTTCACATGTACACACACACATATATGTATGCATATATACATTCATATATATAGGTATATTAAAATAAAAAGATGTAAGCTAAAACAAAAACAAACTAAGCAACTAAAATCTGAAATAAAATTATGAGAGAATGTTATACACTCCAAAGATGTTGTTCAATTGGTTTTCTGTTGGCCATTCACTGTTGGGGAAGCAACAAATTATTACATGTAGTTTATTTGCCCAGTGAGACTTCTTTGAAGAAAACTAAGCTTTCATTTACAAATGGTTATCGGTTGAAGATAGCTTCTGGGTTACAGACGAGGGGGTGTGACTGTTCTTTCAGCTCCAACCCCATCTGCTGCAGAGGCTTGAGAACCTGGTACCTACTGCCTCAGTTCGATGCATTCAACTATGCATTGGTCCTGTTGTTTAGAAGGCCTCGTTTCCTTAGTATCTTCCACTTCCTCTGGCTCTTACCATCTTTCTCTCTGCTCTTCTATAGGGTTCCCTGTTCTCTGAGGGGAAGAGGTTTGATCAAGATATCCTTTAGAGAGCTGAGTGTCCTCAGGTCTTCCACTCTTTGTATATAAATATCTGACTTGTTTCTCTATATTTGTTCGCATCTGGTACAGAAAGTAGCTTCTCTGTGGATGGCTGAAAAAGACACTGTGAGTATAAAAAAAAGATTAAAAAAAGAGATAAAAAGTATCTGTAAGTATAGCAGAATGTCATTAGGGGTCATTTTATTTCTATGTTCTTTTAGTGCAACATTAATGATTGGTTTTCTTTTGGGCACCTGGGATATCACATCTCACATTCTTGGTTACCCAAGTAGCATTGGGTATTGTTTCCATTTTATGGACTGTGACTTAAGTCAAATCATAAATAGGTTAGTTACACCACAAGCTTTATGCCACCATTGACCTACCGTACCTTGCACAAAGGATACCATTAAAGAACAAAGGGTTTGTAGCTGTTTACCTTTAGCAGCATTCAGAGTGACTTACTGAACAAAGATTCTAACCCATAGGGGTAAAGTCTCTATGTAAACACCAGGTGAAATTCTCTGTGGTCAATGAGTTGTATATGTGTTACTTTCAGAAATATGGTCTTGTTGTCAGCTTTATAAAGACAAAATTACAGATTTGGCAACACTTTATGTAGTCTGTGGGCTTCCCTGAGACCCCATTTACAAACAACTTAATTAATTAGATATAAGCCATTTCTGTTAATGTGACCAAGCCTGCTCAGTCAGTCAGCAGGGTCTCAAAAGATGGAATAAGGATGGAAGAAAAGACAATTAGACAACACTATAGTATGACTTCTGCAAGCACTGAAGCAAGTTTATTTTTTTCCCAAGCTGATGTTATCCAATTCAAGGTACATAGAAAGAATAGGTTAATTCTAAGGCACAAACGAAGTAGGCAAGGAACAAACAAGGCATAAACAAAGCTCCCATGGTCATTTTATTCAGGGGCTTATCAAGATGATCAAGATTCAAGATGCACATTCCTCAGCTGGATTTTTTTCTTGAGCCTATTTCCTTGTCCTAGTCCAGTGTAAATATTCTCATCAAATTCCTAGAAAGCAGCACCAAGAGCTTTCCACTGTACAGTATGCTTTGTGAAAACAGATGTAGAGTTGAGGCTCTGATTATTTGGAAAATACATGTCGATCACCTTCATATACATATGGGTTTTAGGAGATTACTGTATTAGATTTCCATACTACCCACTAAATAACTCCTGATGGTTGCCGTCTATCTCATGTTTCCCACCCTGTTCCCCCATAAATCACTTTCCCTACGTGATCCTCTTATCTTTTCCACCATCTTCCTCTTCACTCATAACCATTATTCTATTTTTCAGGAATATCTATCTTTCCTCTCTAGCATATTACTTTATCTACAATATATATACTTCTATGGACTATAATTTTTAATCATTGAGTTAGCACCTAAATCTGCATATAAGCAGAAACAACCCATATTTGTCTTTCTGAGTTTTGGCTACGTAATGTAGGATGATTTTATTTGCTACTGTACAAATTCATTTTCCTGTGAATTTTATTTTATTGTAATGATTGATTAACATTCCATTGTATAAATGTACTACATTTTCTTTATCCATTCATCTGTTAATGGTATTTAGGCTGTTTCCAGTTTCTAATTATTTTGAATAATACAGTAGTGGTTGAACAACTGTCTTGGTGGTAGGACATTGAGTCCTTTGTCTATATGCTCATAATATAGCAGGGTCTGTGGTAGTTAAATGCCCGTCTTCCTTCCTGAGGAACCACCACACATAGTAATTGTACAAGCTCTAAACCAATCAGCAGTGGATACATCTTTTCTTCATGAAGATGGAATAACAAACTTATTTTAATTTGCAATTCCTAATAGCTAAAGATGTTCAATATTTTTCGAATGTTTCTCAGACTCTTGAGTTTTCTCTTTTGAGAATACTTTGTTTATATCTGTGATATATATATAGGTATAGATATAGATATAGATATAGATATAGATATAGATATAGATATAGATATAGATATAGATATAGATATAGATATAGATATAGATATAGATAGATATAGATATAGATATAGATATACTTTTTGAGTTCTTTATATAATTTGGATATTTGCCCTAAATCAGATTTGAAAATGGCTAAAAACCAACCCAAACCAAAGCAAAACAAACCTTTCTCATTCTGTAGGCTACTGCTTTGTGCAAATAGTGTATTTTTGCCATGCAGAAACTTCCAGGTATGAGGTACCACTTATTAATTTTTTATTTTATTTTAATTTTTTATTAGATATATTTCAAATGATATCCCCTTTCCTGGTTCCCCCCTCCCCGAAAGTCTCATAAGCCCTCTTCCCTACCCCTGTTCAACAATCAAACCCCTCCTGCTTCCCTGTCCTGACGTTCCCCTACACTGTTCCATCAAGCCTTTCCAGAACCAGGGGCTTCTCCTTCCTTCTTCTTGGGCATCATTTGATATGTGAATTGTGTCTTGGGTATTCCAAACTTCTGGGCTAATATTCACTTATCAGTGAGTGCATACCATGTGTGTGTTCTTTTGTGATTGGGTTACCTCACTTAGGATGATATTTTCTAGTTCCACCCATTTGCTTAAGAATTTCATGAATTCATTGTTTTTAATAGCTGAGCAGTATTCCATAGTGTAAATATACCACATTTTCTGTATCCATTCCTCTGTTGAGGAACATCTGGGTTCTTTCCAGCTTCTTGTTACTATAAATAGGGCTGCTATGGAAATGCAAATCAAAACAACCCTGAGATTTCACCTCACACCAGTCAGAATGGCTAAGATAAAAACCTCAGGAGACTTCAGGTGCTGTCAAGGATGTGAAGAAAGGTGAACACTCCAATACTGGTGGGATTGCAAGCTGGTACAACCACTCTGGAAATCAGTCTGGAGGTTCCTCAGAAAATTGGGCACGATACTACCGGAGGACCCCGTTATACCACTCCTGGGCGTATACCCCGAGGATTCCCCAGCATGTAATAAGGACACATGCTCCACTTATTAATTTTTGTCCTTGTGTTTTCTGTGAAGAAAGTCTTCCTATGCCAATGCACTCAAGGCTATTTCCCACTCTTTCTTCTATCAGGTTCAGTGTATTTGTTTTTTGCTGAGGTCTTCAATGCACTTAGTGTTTAGTTTTTTGTAGTGTGATAAGTATTAATCTACCTGAATTCTTTACATATAACCATCCAGGCAGCTCAGTTCTTGGTAGAAAAAAGTAAAGTTTGCACAGTGCCCAGGATGAACCTTTCCTTGTAGAGGGCTTCTGAAAGAACAGTTGTCTAGGAGCATCTGAAACCAACTACCTAAAGTTAAATTGTGGGTCCAAGCTAGAAGTCTCTGTTCTGTTGGAGATGGCTCCCTAGACAGCTCTCTTTTGATAGCTTTGGGCTCTGTAGTCTGCTTGAAGCAGATATTCAGACTCTTCTTTGTCTCTGTGTTCTACTCTGTTCTGCTCTAGACCACTTTTTTTTTTCTAGTCTAAAAATCTTTCTAGTTGAGAGAACTAGCTTTCTGCTGGAAACAGCTCACTCTGGTTGAGACCGTTCTCTCTGCAAGTAATAATTCTGAAAACTCTCTGGATAGCTCATAGGTTTTCTGACCAAATTAAGAAAAGCTGCTATAAAAAAAATTGTTAGCATCTTCTGACCAAGCAAGAAATCCTGTTATAAAAACTATAAAAGTAATTTTTTCAGTTTTCCAACTAAAACCCATAAAGCCAGAAAGAATTCTAAAAGAACTCCTTTAGCTCTATGAGTAATCCCTGGGATTTCTGACATTCTGTTAGAAAAAAAAATTTAAAAGAGGTATGAAAAATTCCAAAAGCGCTTATTCATCTCCATGGATTTTCCTACTAAAATCTGAAATCCTGTTAAAAATAAAATTTATTGAAGAGATATGCTCAGTCTCCTGAGATCTCCAGACAGCTCACCTCTTGCCTAGGAAAAAAAAAAATTAAAGAAAGAACTGCTCTTGCTTTCTGCTAGCTCACTTCACACTGACCAAAATTTAAAAGCAGAGTTATTTTTTTAACCTACATATCAGCTTAGTTATTTATTCCAGGTTCCCTGTTGACCATCACATAAATCAACAAATCAGCATATCAGGACCTTAGCCCATTGACTCGTAGGAGACAGCAGCACTTTTTATTTAAACTTACATAAATATTCAGAGATCTGCATGCCTCTGATAAGCACAAACAATAACCTAA
The DNA here is from genome assembly GCA_036184795.1 of Tokudaia tokunoshimensis. Classification (NCBI taxonomy): domain Eukaryota; kingdom Metazoa; phylum Chordata; class Mammalia; order Rodentia; family Muridae; genus Tokudaia; species Tokudaia tokunoshimensis. The sequence continues at coordinate 12,711,029 of BTHU01000011.1, read as the reverse complement.
CTGTGTGGAACCACATCCTGAAATTACCATTTCTAACATGACTGGGACTAACCTTACGCGGTCCCAGGCCAACCTTGAATTCAGGTATCTTCCTGACTTTGTATCTTTCTGACATGCTGGTTCATTCATATAGCTACTTTGTTCACATAGATTCATGAAGCTCCTCATATAATTCATACTTTGTCTTGTTGTGATTTTAGTGGAATTGCTGTGAGCACTCCACTACTTAAACTGATTTTGAGCATTCACTTTTTGTAAGCGTCTTAATTATTTTGAGCCCTGTCCCTTGTATCTCTAATCTCTCTGAGACCTTTATCATGAAGGAGTGTTGAATTCTGACCAGGGTCCATTCTAAATATCATGAAATGCTCATGTGGCTTCTTTTGTTTAGTTTGTTTATATTGTGGATTATGATTTTTTAATTTATGCATGTTGAAACATCCCTGTAACTCTTAAATGAAGCCTACCTCATGGTTGATCATTTTTATGATGTGTTTTTAGATTCACTTTGCAAGTATTTTATTGAAAGTTTCCACAGTTATGTACATAAAGGAAATTGGTCTGTAATTCTCCTTCATTATTGGGTATTTAAGTAATATCAATTTTGGGCTAATTGTTAAATCGAAAAATAAATTGGGTAAAGTTCTTTCTCTTTTTATTTGTGGAATAATTTGAGGAACATTAATATTAACTCTTATTTAAGCATAAACCTTTTTAAAAAATATAATGTATTAGTTTTCTGAATTTCCTCTTAGAACAGAACTTATTATTTCCCATAAGTTTGGTTGCTGGGCATAACCTTTCATTCAATTCTAGAAAATCTTTTATTTCTGTCTTGTTTCATTTTCCATTCAGTAGAGAGTTCTCATTTTCCACATGTATGTAAGCTTTCTGTTGTTTTGTTAATGTTGATATCCAGCTCTAGTCCATGGTGGTCAGATAGTGTGCAGGATGTTATTTTAATTTTATTGCATCTATTGAGACTTGCTTTATGCCCCATGTGTGAGCACAATATTAGAGCAAATGCTATGATATGAGGTGCCCAGAAGCATGCATATTATATTGTGCTTGGGACAAGTGTTCCATAAATATCTGTTAGGTCCTTTTGCTTTATAATGTCACTTTGCTCCAGCATTTATCTCTTTAATTTTTGCCTGGGTCACCTGTTTACTGGCAAGAGTAAAATACTGAAGTCTCAGATTATCCCTATGTGAGGGTTGATATGTGATTTAAGCTATACAAAGTGTGCTTCTTTTATAATTGTGGGTATTCATGTGATTGGTTCATAAAGGTTAAGAAATGCAATCTACTCTTGTTTGATTTTTTTTTCTACAAGTGTATTGTGTCCTTTTCTATACTTCATTGTTATCTTCAGTTTGGAGATTATTTTGTCAGATATTAAATTGGCTACACCAGATTGTTTCTTTAACCCTTTTGCTTGGAATATCTTTCCTTTTTTAAAATCCTGAGGTTATCCCTATCCTTGATATGAGGTGAGCTTTTAGGATAGAGCAAAAGAATGGATCCCATTTTCTAATTCCGTCTATTTGTGTTATTATTTATGTATTCTTTAATCATTTTTTACAGTCCAGACTTTATCCTACTCCAATCCATCCTCCAACTGTTCTATATCTCACACCTCTTTCCTTCTCATGTCCAAGAGGATCTCTCCACTCCACCAGACTTCTCCACTCCCTGGAGCCCCAAGTCTCTCGAGGGTTAGGTATATCTTCTATAAGTCCAGGCCTTGCAGGCCTCTGGTGTGTATGTGTTGGGAGCCTCATACCAGCTGGTGTATATTGCCTTGTTGGTGGCTTAGTGTCTCAGAGATTCCTGGTGTCCAGGTTAGTTGAGACTGCTGGTCTTCCTATAGGGTCACCCTCCTCCTTACCTTCTTCCAACATTTCCCTAATTCAGCCACAGGGGTCAGCAGCTTCTGTCCATTGGTTGGGTATAAATATCTGCATCTGACTCTTTCAGCTGCTTGTTGGGCCTTTCAGAGGGCAGACATGATAAGTCCCTGTTCATAAGCACACTATACCATCAGTATCAGTGTGCCATTAGTAGTAGTATCAGTATTAGTATCAGGGGCCTTCCCCTGAGACGGATCATAATTTGATCCTTTTCTTCAGGCTCTTTTTTATTTTCGTCTCTGTAGTTCTTTCAGACAGGAACAATTCTGAGTTGGAGTTTTTGACTGTGGGATGGCAATCCCATCCCTTCCACTAGATGCCCTGTCTTTCTACTGGAGGTGGGAACTACAAGTTACCTCTCTCTACTGCTGTGTCTTTCATCTATGAGTCCTGAGAATCTTCACCATTGAGTCCTGAGAGTCTTTCACTTCCCAGGTCTCTGGTATAGTCTAGAGGGTCCAACTACCTCCTACTTTCTGAGGTTTCCTGTTTCTATTCTTTCTGCTGGCCTTCAGAGCTTCAGTTCTGTTCCAAACTCCACTCCATTCCACCCCTGAAATCCCTGATCATGTTCCATTCTTCCTCTTCCTCTCTATGTACCAACTCAGGTCCCTCCCATTCTTCCCCCTTCCTATGATTGCTTTCTTCTCCCTCTCCCTAATGGCATTGAAGCATTATCACATAGGCCCTTCAGATTGTGAGCCTCTTTAATTCTGTGGATCATATCTATTTGTGTTTTTTTATTGTAGAATTGAGACCATAGATAATGAAAATTTTCAATGGGCAGTTTTTATTGATTCATGTTATGTTGTTATATTAGTGTTGCAGTGTGTGTGTATGTGTGTGTGTGTGTCTGTCTAACTGTCTGTCTGTCTGTCTGTCTGTGTTTGTATTTTCCTGTTTTGATTTGTCCCTCTGAGATTATTTATTCTTTATATTTCCTTGAATGTTATTGTCTTCTTTCTGTTGAAGGTTTTGTTCCCTGTTGTTGTTGTAGTTGTTTGTTTTGTTTAATTTTTTTCTAGCCTTTTCTGTCAGGCTGGATTTGTAGATAGATAATGTTTATATTTATTTCTATCACAGAATACCTTATTTTATGTAACTTTTGTGATTAAATTGTTAGAAATATTATTGAAAATATTTTATCTAATAGATGTATATTGTACTGACTGATATTGATTGGTTTAAACCAAAAGCTATTTGTAGGGGTTTGAATGATTGGAATTCAGGTGCTGAGATCTAGTCTTGTCTTCACTGGGTAACTGCTTATTTCTTTGATTCTTTTGCCTTCTTTGTTTCTTATGAGGATATTTTAGCTGTGTCCTGCCTGTTCAGAAATTTTTCTGGGGTTCTTTCAGATTTGGGCACTGGAGATTCCTGGAAAAATGTATTGGCATTTACACTTAATTGTGATGTCCTGGAAGGAAGTCATCTAAGTGGATCAAAGAAGATGGGAAGCATGTTGTTTTACCAAGATGACTTGGCCCCTTTGGAAACTGGGTCAAAAGCTACAGCATGTAGACTGCTACAGCTCTGGTGATAAAACTATGGAATTGAATTTGGGCAAGAAGAGGGAGAGTGAAGCTTTGAAGCTTGTCTGTTTTCCCTGCCTAATTGTTTCTCTGGCAGACATGCCTGGTGTGATATAGCAAATGATTGCCAGAATTTAGGGTTGGGGATTTCAGAATGAGTGGGAAGAAAGGTTCAAGGAGACAATTTGAGTGATCCACTGGGAATGAATGCAGAGAGAAAGGAGAAACCCCAGTAGTTGATCTGCTACAAATTTAGGGGTGATGTTTTTGGGTATAGATTTTGAGGAGTGAGATACGATTTTCTTTTTAAGGATACTTGGATCACTTCTCGGCCTTTTGGCTAAGATCAAGTGTAGGATACTTGGTTTTACAGTTGTAGAGGTCTATATGCTTCCATGAAATGTATTCTGGAGTTGAGGGATGAGATTAAACAATGAGTGGAAGGAAGGTTGGAGTGGAAGATCTTTGTGATCTACAAGAAATAAGATCAGAGAGGAGTTCACAGGTAGTCTTCTATAGAGTTGAGGGTGAGAATGGAGAATTAGATTTAGAGGTGAGGAGTAAGAAATGAAGGCCTGCTGTTATCCTACTTGCTGCAGAGTGGTGTTTACATATACCTTACTTCCTAAAATTTGGGTTTATCAAGATCAGGTCTAAAGTTGTGTCTAAAACTTGGAATCATGATGCTCATTGTTTTATTCTTAATAGGCAAAAGAACTTAACTACTATTTGCACAAAATATATAAATAGTTTGTTTATATTAAAATATTGGATGAAGATTCACTCATTAAAAATTATCAAATCATTGATTAGATTTCAACTGGTTAATAGCATAGATCTATAATTTTAAATATAATGCTGAATCAGGAGATATATTGCAGCAAAATATACAGATTTCTTCTCACATACCAATATCTAGATTTTTTCTTTAGAAAGCCTTCCTTTCGGTTATTCTGTCCCTTTACTTTTATGTATTCATATGTTTGATACCGAACTGAACACTAAAAAGTCATAGTTAAAATTCTTCTTGTGAATTAACTCTATGAATGCAACAAAATATTGTAGGACTGACTTCTGTGCATTTTTTCTTCATGTCCTTTTAATTTTTTGTTTTGACAAAATTCTTGATTTCCTTCTTATCTACTTGATTTTCTGCTTGAGTTTGTTAAATCTACATTAACAATTATTGCTATTTATTCTATAAACTAAGGTTTATATGTGGTTAATGGAATATCTAAAATCACTGGTTTATATGAAATTCTGATATCCAGTGGGGAAAAGTCATCTTTTTTTCTGTAACTCCATTTTCATCATTAATATTTGTTTGAAATTTTTGGAATCTATAAATACTCTAGTTGCCTTGTATTAGCAGATATTTACTACTAAATGTGTCATTCAATGGTAATTGTTTATTAAATTACCTTAAAATTTAAGCTCAAATATGTATCTCCTAAGTGAATAAAATGAAATAATTGACTAGATTATGTGACTAGATAAAAACACTGATGCTTTTAAATTGTGCTTTTGTTAGTTTCCAGTATCCTCACTATAGAAATACTGTGATGTCATAAGACAAACATATTTGTGGCTTCATAGAACAAGTTGGGTAGTGTTTCTTCTGTTTCTATTTTGTGGAATAGTTGGAAGAGTATTGGTGTTAGGTCTTCTTTGAAAGTCTGATAGAATTCTGCACTAAAACCATATGGTCCTGTGCTGTTTTTGGTTGGAAGACTTTCAATGACCACTTCTATTTCTTTAGGGGTTATGGGATTGTTTAGATGGTCTGTTTGATCCTGATTTAATTTTGGCATTTGGTATCTGTCTAGGAAGTTGTCCACTTCCTCCAGATTTTCCAGGTGTGTTGAGTATAGGCTTTTGTTGTAGAATCTGATGATTTTTAAATTTCTTCAACTTCTGTTGTTGTATCTCCCTTTTCATTTCTGATTTTGTTGATTTGGATACTGTCTCTGTGCCCTCTGGTTAGTCTGGCTAAGGGCTTATCTATGTTGTTGATTTTCTCAAAGAACCAGCTCCTGGTTTTGTTGATTCTTTGTATGGCTCTTTATGTTTCTGCTTGATTGATTTCAGGCTTGAGTTTGATGATATCATGATTTCTACTCCTCTTGGGTGTATTAAATTCTTTTTGTTCCAGAACTTTCAGGTGTACCATTAAGCTGCTAATGTATGCTCTCTGCAATTGCTTTTTGGAGGTCCTCAGGGCTATGAGCTTTCCTCTTAGCACTGCTTTCATTGTGTCCCATAAGTTTGGGTATGTTGTGCCTTAATTTTAATTAAATTCTAAAAAAACCTTTGATTTCTTTCCTAATTTCTTCCTTGACCAAGGTATCATTGAGTAGATCATTGTTCTGCTTCCACATGTATGTGGACTTTCTGTTGTTTTTGTTGCTATTGAAGACCATCCTTGCTCCATAGCGATCTGATAAGAGGCATGGGCTTATTTCAAAAGTCTTATATCTGTTAAGGTCTGTTTTGTGACCAAATATATTATATATAATATTATAATATATATGTATATGTATATATATGTTAGATCCATATGGTCCAAAACAAATTAGATTCACTGTGACTCTGTTTAGTTTCTGCTTCACTGATCTGATCGGTCCATTGAGTAAAGTATAGTGTTGAAATCACCCACAATTATTGTGTGAGTTGCAATGTGTGCTGTGAGCTTTAGTAAAGTTTCTTTTATAAATGAGGGTGCCCTTGCATTTGGAGCATAGATATTCAGAATTGAGAGTTCTTTTTGGTAGATTTTTACATTGACCCGTATGAAGTGTCCTTCTGTGTCTTCTTTGATGAATTTAGGTTGAAAGTAAAATTGGTCTGATATTAGAATGGCTACTCCAGATTTTGTCCTGGGACCAATTGCTTGTAAAATTGTTTTCCAGCCTTTTACTCTGAGGTAGTGTTAAACCACACAAAGATCCAACAAAGAAAAAGAACTTCAGACCAAGTTCCCTTATAAATATCTGTGCAAAAATACAGAATAAAATTCTTGTCAACCAAATCCAAAAACACATCAAAAGGATCATTCACCACAATCAAGTAAGCATCATCCCATGGATGCAGGGATGGTTCTATATAAGGAAGTCCATCAATGTAATCCACTATATAAACAATCTAAAAGAAAAAAAAGGAAACACAAAAATTGCTTCAAGAAATGCAGGAGAATATGGATCAACAGATGGATTCCCATGAGGAGGAAACACAAAAATCACTCAGAGAAATGCAGGAGAACGTGGGTCATCAGGAAGAAATCCTGAAAGAGGCAATGCAAAAATACCTTAAAGAAATGCAGGAAAATACAAACAAACAAGTGAAGGATCCCAACAAATCCATCCAGGAACTAAAAAAGGAAGTAGAAACAACTAAGAAATCACAAAGGGAGACAACTTTGGAGATAGAAAACCTTGGGAAGAAATCAGGAGTCATAGATGCAAACATAAACAATAGAATACAAGAGATGGAAGAAAGAATCTCAGGTGCTGAAGACTCCATAGAAAGCATCGACTCAACAGCCAAATAAAATGCAAAATGCAAAAAACGTGTAACCCAAAACATCCAGGAAATCCAGGACACAATGAGACGACCAAACCTAAGGATTATAGGTATAGATGAGAGTGAAGATTTTGCAACTTAAAGGGCCAGTAAACATCTTCAACAAAATTATGGAGGAAAACTTCCCTAACTTAAAGAGAGAGATGCCGATGAACGTACAAGAAGCCTACAGAACTCCAAACAGACTGGACCAGAACAGAAATACCTCCCGTCACATAATAATCAAAACACCGAATATTCTAAACAAAGAAAGAATACTAAAAGCAGTAAGAGAAAAGGGCCAAGTAACATACAAAGGAAGACCTATCCGAATCACATCAGACTTCTCACCAGAGACTATGAAAGCCAGAAGATCCTGGGCAGATCTCATGCAGACACTAAGACAGCACAAATGCCAGCCTAGACTACTATACCCAGCAAAACTCTCAATCACCATAGATGGAGAGACCAAGATATTCCATGATAAAAACCAAATTTTCACAATATCTTTCCACAATCCAGCCCTGAAACGGATAATAGGTAGAAACCTCCAATACAGGGAGAGAAACAACACCCTGGAAAAAATGAGATAATAACCTTCTTGAATCAAACCCAAAAGTAGATAACCACTCAAACATAAAGATAGTGTCAAGAATGGCAGATGGCAATAATCACTATGCCTTAATCTCTCTTAATATCAATGGTCTCAATTCCCCAATTAAAAGACATAGACTAGCAGACTGGATACGTAAACAGGACCCAGCATTTTGCTGCATGCAGGAAACGCACCTCAGTGTCAAAGACAAAAACTACCTCAGAGTAAAAGGCTGGAAAACAATTTTACAAGCAAATGGCCCCAAGAAATGAGGTGGAGTAGCCATCCTAATATCGGATAAAATTGATTTTCAACCTAAAGTCATCAAAAAAGACACAGAAGGACACTACATATTGATTACGGGAAAAATCCACCATCAAGAACTCTCAATTCTGAATATCTATGCTCCAAATGCAAGGGCACCCTCATTCGTAAAAGTAACTTTACTAAAACTCAAAGCACACATCGCACCGCACACAATAATAGTGGGTGACTTCAACACCCCGCTCTCTGAAATGGATCTTTCAGGAAAGCAGAAACTAAACAGGGACACAGTGAATCTAATTGAAGCCTTGGACCAAATGGAACTAACTGATATATATAGAACATTTCATCCTAGAGCTAAAGAATACACCTCCTGCTCAGCTCCTCATGGTACCTTCTCCAAAATTGACCATATAATTGGTCACAAATCAGTCCTCAACAGATACAAGAAGATAGAAATAATCCTATCAGATCACTATGGAATAAGGGTGGTCTTCAATGGCAACAAAAACAAAAGAAAACCCACGTACACATGGAGGCTGAACAATGCTCTACTCAATGATAACTTGGTCAAGGTGGAAATAAAGAAAGAAATCAAAGACTTTTTGAAAGTTAATGAAAATGAAGGCACAACATACCCTAATTTATGGGACACAATGAAAGCAGTGCTAAGAGGAAAATTCATAGCCCTGAGTGCCACCAAAAAGAAACGGGAGACAGCATACACTAACAGCTAAATGGCACACCTGAAAGCCCTGGAACAAAAAGAAGCAAATACACCAAAGAGGAGTAGAAGGCAGGAAATCATCAAACTCAGGGCTGAAATCAATCACGTAGAAACAAATAAAACCATACAAAGAATCAACAAAACGAGGAGTTGATTCTTTGAGAAAATCAACAAGATAGATAAGCCCTTAGCCAGACTAACCAGAAAGCACAGAGATAGTATCCAAATTAATAAAATCAGAAACGAAAAGGGAGAGATAACAACAGAAACTGAGGAAATTCAAAAAATCATCAGATCCTACTACAAAAATCTATATTCAACACAACTAGAAAATCTTGAGGAAATGGACAACTTCCTTGACAGATATCAAGTACCAAAATTAAATCAGGATCAAATAGACCATCTAAACCGTCCTATAAGCCCTGAAGAAATAGAAGTTGTCATTGGAAGTCTTCCAACCAAAAAAAGCACAGGTCCAGATGGTTTTAATGCAGAATTCTATCAGACCTTCAAAGAAGACCTAACACCAATACTCTTCAAATTGTTCCACAAAATAGAAACAGAAGGAACACTACCGAACTCGTTCTATGAAGCCACAATTACACTAATACCAAAAGCACACAAAGATCCGACAAAGAAAGAGAATCTCAGGCCAATCTCTCTGAGGAATATCGATGCAAAAATACTCAATAAAATTCTTGTCAACCGAATCCAAGAACATTTCAAAATGATCATCCACCACGATCAAATAGGCTTCATCCCAGGGATGCAGGGATGGTTCAATATAAGGAAATCCATCAATGTAATCCACTACATAAACAATCTCAAAGAAAAAAATCACATGGTCATCTCATTAGATGCTGAGAAAGCATTTCACAAAATTCAGCATCCTTTCATGCTAAAGGTCTTGGAAAGATCAGGAATTCAAGGCCCATATCTAAACATAGTAAAAGCAATTTACAGCAAACCGGTAGCCCGCATCAATCTAAATGGAGAGAAACTTGAAGCAATCCCACTAAAATCAGGGACTAGACAAGGCTGCCCTCTCTCTCCATATCTTTTCAATATAGTACTTGAAGTTCTAGCTAGAGCAATTAGACAACAAAAAGAGGTCAAAGGGATACAAATTGGAAAGGAAGAAGTCAAACTATCACTATTTGCAGACGATATGATAGTATAATTAAGCGACCTAAAGAACTCCACCAGAGAACTCCTACAGCTGATAAACGACTTCAGCAAAGTGACCGGACATAAAATCAACTCAAGCAAGTCAGAAGCCTTCCTATACTCAAAGGATAAGCAGGCTGAGAAAGAAGTAAGAGAAATAATACCCTTCACAATAGCCACAAACCATATTAAGTATCTTGGCGTGACTCTAACCAAACAAGTGAAAGATCTGTATGACAAGAACTTCAAGTCTCTGAAGAAAGAAATTGAAGAAGACCTCAGAAGATGGAAAAATCTGCCATGCTCATGGATTGGCAGGATTAATATAGTAAAAATGAGCATCTTACCAAAAGTAATACACAGATTCAATGCAATCCCCATCAAAATCCCAACTCAATTCTTCATAGAGTTAGAAAGAGCAATTCAAAAATTCATCTGGAATAACAGAAAACCCAGAATAGCTAAAACTATTCTCAAGAGTAAAAGAACCTCTGGGGGAATCAGTATCCCGGACCTCAAGCTGTACTACAGAGCAATAGTGTTAAAAACTGCATGGTATTGGTACAGTAACAGACATGTAGAACAATGGAACAGAATTGAAGACCCAGAAATGAATCCACACTCCTATGGTCACTTGATCTTTGACAAAGGAGCTAAAACCATCCAGTGGAAAAAAGATAGCCTTTTCAACAAATGGTGCTGGCTCAGCTCGAAGTCAACATGCAGAAGAATGCAAATTGACCCATCCTTATCTCCTTGCACTAAGCTCAATTCTAAGTGGATCAAAGATCTCCACATAAAACCAGACACACTGAAACTAATAGAAGGAAAACTAGGGAAGAACCTTGAACATATGGGCACAGGGGAGAATTTCCTGAACAGAACTCCAATAGCTTATGCTCTAAGATCAAGAATAGACAAATGGGACCTCATTAAATTACAAAGTTTTTGCAAGGCAAAAGACACTGTCAAAAAGACAAAGCGGCAACCAACTAACTGGGAAATGATCTTTACCAACCTTACATCCGACAGAGGGCTAATATCCAAGATATACAAAGAACTCAAGAAGTTAAACTCCAGAGAGGCAAGTAACCCTATTAAAAAGTGGGGTACAGAGCTAAACAAAGAGTTCTCACCTGAAGAATATCTAATGGCTGAGAAGCACCTAAAGAGATGTTCATCATCCTTAGTCATTAGGGAAATGCAAATCAAAACAACCCTGAGATTCCATCTCACACCATTCAGGATGGCTGAGATCAAAAACACAGGAGACAGCAGTTGTTGGCGAGGATGTGGAGAAAGAGGAACACTCCTCCACTGCTGGTGGAATTGCAAGCTGGTACAACCACTCTGGAAAGCAGTCTGGCGGTTCCTCAGAAAACTGGGCATGACACTCCCGGAGGATCCGGCTATACCACTCCTGGGCATATACCCAGAGACTTTACCTGCATGCAATAAGGACACATGCTCCACTATGTTCATAGCAGCCTTATTTATAATAGCCAGAAGCTGGAAAGAACCCAGATGTCCCTCAACGGAGGAATGGATTCAGAAGATGTGGTATACTTACACAATGGAATACTACTCTACAATTAAAAACAATGAATTCACGAAATTCCTAGGCCAATGGTCAGATCTTGAAAATATCATCCTTAGTGAGGTAACCCAATCACAAAAGAACACACATGGTATGCAGTCACTGATAAGGGGATATTGACCCAGAATCTCGGAATACCCTAGACACAATCCGCATATCAATAGATTTCTAAAAAGATGGTAGGAGAGACCCCTTGTTCTGGAAAGACTGGATGTAGGGGAACACCAGGACAGAGTAACGAGAGGGGGTTGAATGGAGAAAAGAGGGAGGGAAGGGGGCTTTTGGGACTTTCAGGGAGGGAGAAAACGGGAAAGGGGAAGTGATTTGGAATGTAAATTAAAAAATAAAATAAAAAAAAAGAAAAAAAATAAAATAAATAATAAAAAAAATAAAAAAAAAACCCACATGGTCATTTCATTAGATGCTGAGAAAACATTTGACAAAATTCAGCATCCTTTTATGCTAAAAGTCTTGGAAAGATCAGGAATTCAAGGCCCTATCTAAACATAGTAAAAGCAATATACAGCAAACTGATAGCCAACATCAAACTAAATGGAGAGAAACTTGAAGCAATCCCATTAAAATCAGGGACTAGACAAGGCTGCCCTCTCTCTCCATATCTTTTCAGTATAGTACTTGAAGTTCTAGCTAGAGCAATTAGACAACAAAAAGAGTTCAAAGGGATACAAATTGGAAAGGAAGAAGTCAAACTATCACTATTTGCAAATGATATGATAGTATATTTAAGCGACCCAAAAAACTCCACCAGAGAACTCCTACAGCTGGTAAACAGCTTCAGCAAAGTTGCCGAATATAAAATTATCTCAAACAAATCAGTAGCCTTCCTATACTCAAAGGATAAGCAGGCTGAGAAAGAAATTAGGGAAATGACACCCTTTACAATAGCCAAAAACAATATAAAGTACCTTGGTGTGACTCTACCCAAACAAGTGAAAGATCTCTATGACAAGAACTTCAAGTCTTTGAAGAAAGAAATCGAAGAAGACCTTGGAAGATGGAAAAATCTTCCTTGCTCATGGATTGGCAGGATTAATATAGTAAAAATGACCATCTTGCCAAAAGCAATTTATAGATTCAATTCAATCCCCATCAAAATTCCAACTCATTTCTCAATTCAAATATTCATCTGTAATTACAAAAAACAAAAACAAAACAAAACAGGATAGCTAAAACTATTCTTGACAGTAAAAGAACTTCTGGGAGAATCAGTATTCTGTACCTCAAACTGTACTACAGAGCAATAATGTTAAATACTGCATGGTATTGGTACAGTAACAAGCAGGTAGATCAATGGAATGGAAGACCCAGAAATGAACCCACACTCCTATGGTCACTTTATCTTTCACAATGGAGCTAATACCATCCAGTAGAAAAAAGATAGTCATTTCAACAAATGGTGCTGGTTCAACTGGAGGTGAGAATGCAGAAGAATGCAAATCAATCCATTCTTATCTCCTTGTACTAAGTTCAAGTCCTAGTGGATCAAGGACCTCCACATATAATCAAACACACTGAAACTAATAGAACAGAAACTGGGGGCAAGCCTTGAACACATGGGCACAGGGAAAAATTTCCTAAACTGATCACTAATAGTTTATGCTCTAAGATCAAGAATTGACAAATGGGACCTCATAAAATTACAGTTTCTGTAAGGCAAAGGACACTGTCAATAGGACCAAACGGAAATCAACAAATTGGGAAAAGATCTTTCCCAACCCTATATCTGACAGAGGGTTAATATTCAATATATACAGAAAACTCAAAAATGTAGATTCCAGAGAGCCATATAACCCTATTAAAAATGGGGTAGTGATATAAACAAAGAATTTTCATCTGAGGAATATCAAATAGCTGAGAAGCACCTAAAGAATTGTTCAACATCCTTAGTCATTTAAGGAAATGCAAATCAAAATAACCATGAAATTTCACCTCACACCAGTCAGAATAACTAAGATCAGAAACTCAGGTGAGAGCAGTTGTTGGTAAGGATGTTGAGAAAAAGAAACACTCCTCCATTGCTAGTGGGATTGCAAGTTGGTACATTTACTCTAGAAATCAGTCTGGTAATTCCTCAGAAAACTGGGCATGATACTACCGGAGGACCCTGTTATACCACTCCTGGGAATATACCCAGAGGATTCTCCAGCATGTAATAAGGACACATGCTCCGCTATGTTCATAGCAGTCCTTTTTATAATAGCCAGAAGCTGGTAAGAACCCAGATGTCCCTTAGTGGAGGAATGGATACAGAAAATGTGGTATATTTACACTATGGAATGCTACTCAGCTATTAAAAACAATGAATTTATGAAATTCTTAGGCAAATGGATGGAACTGGAAAATATCATCCTAAGTGAGGTAACCCAACCACAAAAGAACATACATGGTAGCACTCACTGATAAGTGGATATTTGTCCAGAAGCTCAGAATACCCAAGACACAATTCACATATCAAATGATGCCCAAGAAGAAGGTAGGAGAAGCTCCTGGTCCTGGAAAGGCTTGATGCAGTCATTTAGGGGAATACCAGGACAGGGAAGCAGGAATGGGTTGATTGGGGAACTGGGGATGGAAGAGAGTTATGAGACTTTCAGGGACGGGGGAACCAGGAAAGGGGAAATCATTTGAAATGTAAATAAAGAATATATCTAATAAAAAAGACAAATATTTTACTTCAAGTGTCATTGGCTTCATTCATTAGTATAATAGTAATAAGTAAAAACAATAATATGAAAATCATGAACAATGAGATCTTAAAAGATACCTAATACCTGAAGAAGGAAAACATGTTTTACATATTTGAATAGAGGAAGAACATAAAGTATAATGAGAAAATTAATATCAAACAAAATATTTTAGCAGTCTAAATTTAGAGAATGGGGACAATTACATAATAATTAATGTAAAACAAACAGTATCTCTTGAAGATCGAGAATTTAAAAGGAATCTATCTTTATTGATTAATTTCAGTAGATAAGTTTTTAACTGTCCACTCCATTTTGGTCATGTAAGTAGAATGTTGGATTAGGTCCTTTCATCTGAGTGAGGAGAATTGAATTTGACAAGGGAGAAGGAATGAGTTACTATATGGTAAATTGCCTCTTCAAGTGTAATTATCTATTCAGGACATAAATCCAATACAATTCTCTTTGGTTTCTTCTCTATAACATTTTTCTTTCATTGTTTGGCTCACCACATAGAATCTATTTTACTTATATAAAAATTACCTTCTTTTCAATCTCTTTAGATATTTGAATTGAATACTAAAAGAATTTTCCCCTTTGAATGATGGAATATACTTACATAACCTTTTTTTATACCATAAATCTTTGTGGCAAACTGGAATATGTAGCTTAATGAATATAAATATTTTTAGACTAATATTTAAATCTGCATTAGAATTTTTCTTCATTAGTTTATTTTATCTTTTTCCATCTGGAACTCTGCTCCCCTCCTGGTGTTCCCATTACAGAGTACCCCTGCCAATTCCCTCTCCCCTTCTCCTCTGAGAAGGTGGGAACCACACCCTGGATATTTCCACTTGTCTCTCATAACCTTCAGCATCAGGTCTCTTCAGGGTTAGGTGTATACTCTTCTACTGAGGGCCAACAATGTAGCTCAGTTGGAAAAATGATTCCACAGACAGGCAACAGCTTTATGGAAAGTTGCTGCTGTAGATGATAGGGGACACATGTTACATCTGATACATATGTTCTAGGGTCCTTGGTCCAATCCCTGTATGCTTTTTTATTGGTAGCCCAGTCTCAGGGTCCCCAAGGTTAGTTGATTCTTTTGGCCTTCCTGTGGGGTTCCTGCAGGGACTTCTATTCTTTCTCCAACTCTTCCATGAGAGTCCCTAGCCCCTTCCAATGTTTTGCTGCGCATTTCTGCATATGTTTCAGTCAGCTGCTGGGTGAAGGCTCTCAGAGAACAGATATGCTAAGCTCCTTCCATGTATGTCCTTTTGGATCTGGGTCACCTCACTTAGGATGTTATTTTCTAGTTCCACCTTGCTTGCAAAAATTCATGATATCCTTGTTTTTAATAGCTGAAGAGTTCTCCACTGTGTAAATCAATTACACTTTCTGAAACCATTCTTTGGTTAATGGACATTTGTGTTGTTTCCAGTTTTGGGTTGTTATGAATAAAGCTGCTACGACCAGAGTAGAACCTGATCTCAAGCTTATTACAGAAAAATAAGGTTAAAGACTGCGTGGTGCTGGTATAGAAACAGATGTGTTGATAAATGGAATCATATAGAAGACCCAGAGACTGGTCGAAAAATCCAAAACCATAAAATGAAATAATCTTCAACAAATGATGCTGGTCTAACTAGATGTCTACATGAAGAAGGCAAATATATTCATATTTAGCACCTTCACAAAATTAAATTCTAAGTAGATCAAAGACAACATAAAATTGGATATACTAAATCTAATAGGAAAGAAAGTGAGAAATAGCCTTGAATATGTTATTACAGGAGACATTTTTGCCAAACAGAACACCAATGGCTCAGGCTCTAAGATCAACAGTTGATAAATGAGATCTCATGAAACTGAAAAGCTACTGTAAGACAAAGGACACTTTAATTAAAGCAAAATAACAGTCTATACACATGGAGAAGATCTTCACTAATCCTATACCTGACAGAGGGCTAATGTCAAAATTATATAAAGAACTCAAGGAATTGGATATCAATAACTCAAATAGCACAATTCAAAATAGGGTACAGAGCTAAACAGCAAATTGTCAACAAAGGAATCACTAATGACTGAGAATCCCTTAAGGAGATGTTCAACATTCTTAGTTATCAGGGAATTGCAAATCACAACAACCCTGAGATTCCACATTCAACCCATCAGAATGTCTAAAAGCAAAACTCAATCAATTATATATGATGGCTAGGGTGTGGAGAAAGAGGAACTCTCCTCCATTGTTAGTGAGATTGCAAACTAGTACTACCACTCTGGAAATCTGGCAGTTTCTCAAGAAATTGGAAATAATGCTGCCTGAAGAGCCAGCTATACCACTCCCAGCATACACCCAAAAGATGCTCCAGCAGGTTACAAGGGCATGTGCTCCTCTAGAATGCTTTTTTTTTTAAACATCATCTTTAAAGTAGATACATGGTATATCTTGGTCTCTCCATCTATGGTGATTGAGAATTTTGCTGGGTATAGTAGTCTAGGTCAGAATGGCTAAGATCAAAAACACAAAAGACAGCAGTTGTTGGTGAGGATGTGGAGAAAGAGGAACTCTCCTCCACTGCTGGTGGAATTGCAAGCTGGTACAACCACTCTGGAAAGCAGTCTGGCAGTTCCTCAGAAAACTGGGCATGACACTCCCGGAGGATCCTGCTATACCACTCCTGGGCATATACCCAGAGGCTTTACCTACATGCAATAAGGACACATGCTCCACTATGTTCATAGCCGCCTTATTTATAATAGCCAGAAGCTGGAAAGAACTCAGATGTCCCTCAACGGAGGAATGGATTCCGAAGATATGGTATATCTACACAATGGAATACTACTCTGCAATTAAAAACAATGAATTCACGAATTTCCTAGGCAAATGGTCAGAACTTGAAAATATCATCCTTAGTGAGGTAACCCAATCACAAAAGAACACACATGGTATGCAGTCACTAATAAGGGGATATTAACCCAGAATCTCGGAATACTCTAGACACAATTCGCATATCAATAGATTTCTAAGAAGATGGAAGGAGAGATCCCTGGTCCTGGAAAGACTGGATGTAGGGGAATGCCAGGACAGAGAAGCGAGAGGGGGTTGAATGGGGAAAAGAGGGAGGGAAGGGGGCTTATGGGACTTTTAGGAAGGGAGGAAACGGGAAAGGGGAAATGATTTTGAATGTAAATAAAAAAAAACTTAGAAAATAAAATAAAATAAAAATAAAGTAGATACATGTACATTGGTGGTAGATACATGTAAACCTTAGGTTGAGGCAGGTATTCTGGGAGTTCAATGCTTATCAGGGCTTTCATGACAACTTAAAGCTACCTTTGACAATTTAATGAAATTATGTTTCAAAATAAAGAGATGACTTGTGTCTGGAGATATAGCACATAAGTCTATTGTTTACCTAGTATAAGCAAGGTCCTCTGTCCTAAGTCAAGTAAAATAGTATACAGTTTATCTCCTTTCAGATTAAGATAAATTCTTATCCATTAATCAAGATTTAAACAAAGAAATATACCCACTTTCATGTACAAGTAACCTGAGTAAAGTCAGTGAAGTGATCCACAGTTAACATGAGACATATGCATAGCATAAGCCGTTCTGATTCCCATAAGTTTATTTCTGAGAACAACTATGGTTCAAATATCAGTATTTTATAGAAAACATAAAAGCTATAAACACAGTCCCTGATAGCTATTCTTGGTTGTCTCCTTGACTATATCTGGAACTAACTATAATGTATGGCTCTTGACACACCTGTGAGGGACTTTACTTAATTCAATCAGTTGAAGTGGGAAGAACCACTTTAAATCTAGATCTTTTGAGGTTGGAAGATAGAATTTTAATCTGGCACATACTTTCTGGTGGCATCCTATATAAATATCCTGGAAGAAGAAATCTTTCTGTCTTGAAAGGCCATTGCTTCCCTGGCATTCCACCCTACTTCTTTAGGATTTTGGTGTATATTGAAAACCAGTGGAGAATTCTAGTCCGTGGACTGAACAAACACTGGAGTCTTGAATTTTCGTTTTTTTTTGTCTTGAATTTTCTGTTTGCAGATAGCCATTGTACTAGTTAGACTAAAACCTATAAGTCATTCTAATAAATGTAAAAAACTCTCTGATACATATATTATATATAATATATAGATTTATATGTATGAATTATATATTAAAATTATATATTAAATATATGATATACTTGTATATTTATATATGATATAATATATTAAAATAGAATTCAATCATATATATATATATATTTATGTATATGTATATTCTCTAAGTTTTGTGCCTCTAGTCATACCTATCTAGTACTCAGTTACATGTTACTGTTTATGATACACTATACATCATGTGATTTGTTAAGTGTTTATATGACTGTGAACACAGTTGTTTTGCTTCTGGCAACATCAATATAAATACCAAAGACAAGTTGGTTAATACTCCTCAAAATATTCCATAAAATAAAAAGAGAAGGAACACTACCTAATTCATTCTATTAAGCAACAATTACTCTGATATCTACACCACACAAGGGCCTAACCACACAAAAGAGAATTTCACACCAATTTTGCTTATGAATATCGATACAAAAATACTTACTAAAATTCTCTCGAACTGAATCCAAGAACACACCAAAAACATGATTCACCACAGTCAAAAGGCTTCATCCCAGGGATACAAGGTTGGTTCATTGTATGAGAATACATTAACATAATCCACTATGTAAATAAACTCAAAGAAAAAAAATCACATGAATATCTCATTAGATCCTGAAAAATCATATGACAAAATACAACACCCCATCACATTAAATGTATTGGAGAGATCAGGAATTCAAGGATCTTGCCTAAACATAATAAAAGCAATATACAGCAAACCAAAAGCCAACATCAAATTAAATTGAGAGATACTTGAAGTAATCCCAATGAGATTAGGCGCAAGACAAGTATGTCCATTTTCCCTCTATTTATTAAATATAATACCCAAAGTTCTAGCTAGAGCAATAAGACAACAAAAGGCGATCAAGGGACTACAAATTGGTAAAAAAGGTCCAAGTTATCACTATTTGCAGATGATATGATAGTATACATAAGTGACTCCAAAACTTCTACCAGAGAACTTCTACAGCTGATAAACAACTTCACCAAAGTGGCTAGATACAATATTATCTCAAATAAATGAGTGGCCTTCCTTTATGCAAATGATAAATGAGCTGAGAAAGAAATTAGGGAAACAACACCCTTCATAATAGTCACAAATAATATAAAATATCTTGGAATAACTTTAACCAAACAAGTGAAAGATCTCTATGACAGGAACTTCAAGTTCAACAAGAAGGAAATCAAAGAAAACCTCAGAAAATGGAGGGTTCTCCCATAGTAGAATTAACATAGTAAAAATGGATATCCTTCAAATAGAAATCTCCATCAAAATTTCAACTCAATTCTTCAAAGACATGGAAAGTACAATTATCAAATTCATTTGGAAAACTAATAATTCCAAGATAACCATATCCTGAGGTATCCCAGAAAACCCACTGAACTCAAGAGTGTTTGGTAAGAACCCTTCTGAAGTCCCCCACAGCTAATGATGGGAACCCAGTAGACTCCAGGACCCATCACCCCCAAAACCCTTGCCCACTAAATACCACTCCCCTTTTGCCTGGTTCTTTCTGCTGGAACAGACTGCTATCTTGTCTGCTCCCCTGAAGATACCATATTCTGAGGCATCCCAGAAGATACACTGCAATCAGAACATTTGGTAAGAACCCTGCCAAAGTTCCACAACTCCTGCTGAGAGTCTAGTGGACTCCAGGACCTATAGCCCTACCAAAACTCCTGCCTGCGGAATTCCACTTGCCTTCTGCCCAGTCCTTTCTGCTGGGATTGACTGCTAGCTAGTCTGCTCCCCTGAAGATAAAACATCTTGATGCTTCCTAGGAGATCTGCTGCACTCAGGATGTCTGACACCACAGCCTAAGATATTCCTGGGTATTCGCTGCACTCAGGGTAACTGACACCACTGCCTGAGGCATCCCAATAGAACCACTGCACATGGGGCAACTTCTCAACTCATCACCAGCTTGTTGACTCCTCTGAAGACACCACAGCTTGAAGGAACTCCAGGAGTACCTCTGTACACAGGAGAGCTAGGCAACTGACATCACAGTCTGAAGACTTCGTGGGGGCTCTGTGGCTTGTAGGGCAACTGAACCAACAGACTGAAAGCCTCCCTGGGGTTCTTCTACACAAAGGGGAAAAGAAACCACAGTCCATAGACCCCTGTGGAGAACAGCTTCACACAGGACAAGAGCTTGACTACTCCTCTGAAGACCTAACATTCTGAAGACCTAACATTCTGAAGACCTCCCTGGATATCTACAGCAGGCAGGGTAACAGATCAACAGCTTCTCTGCCCATCTGAAGAGAACCCAGTTGGAAGGTCCCAACGGAGGTCTACAGTCAAGGCTACCAGCAGACCTGAAGCAACCCAGGGACAAAAGAGGCAGACTCCAGACAGTCACTCAGGCCAGCAAACACCAGGGAAAAAAACATGGTGAGAGACAAGCACACAACTAAAAGCAACAAAAGCCAATATATGTGGGCATCATCAGAAACCAGTTCTCCCACCACAGCAAGCCCTAAATACACCAACACACCTGAAAATCAGAAAGCTGACCTAAATCCTATCTCATGAAGATAATAGTGTCCTTTAAGGAGGTTATGAATAATTCACTGAAAGAAATACAGGAAAAAAAAACAAGTAAATAAGTAGAAGCCCTTAAAGAGGAAACAAATCAGAGGAAACAAATAAATCCCTTAAATAAATACAGGAAAACACAATCAAACAGGTGAAGAAATTGCATAAAGTGGTCCAAGACCTAAAAGTAGAAGTAGAAACAATAAAGAAAATACAAATGGAGGCAAATCTGGAAATGGAAAACCTAGGAAAGAGGACAGGAATTACAGATGTAAGTATAATCAACAAAATACAAGAGATAGAAGAGAGAACCTCAGGTGTAGAAAATACAATAGAAGAGATTGACACAAATGTCAAGAAAAATTCAAAACAAAAACCTCCTAAGCCAAGCATTGAGGAAATTTAGGACACAGTGAAAAGACCAAATCTGAGAATAATTGGAATAGAGAATGATGATTCTCTACTGAAAGGACATGAAAACATCTTCAACACAATCTTATAAGAAAACTTCCTCGACCTAAAGAAAGAGATGGCCAGAAATGTACAAGAAGCATATAGGAAGCCACATGGACAACAAATGGGACCAGAAAAGAAAATACTCTCGGTACATAATAATCAAAACTTTAAATGCACACCATAAAGAAAGAATATTAAAAGCTGTAAGTAAAAAGGCCAAGTAACATACAAAAGTAGATCTATCAGAATTACACCAAACTTCTCAACAGAGACTACAAAAGCCAGAAGAGCATGGTCAGAGGATATGTAGATTCTAAGAGAACACAAGTTTCAGCCCAGACTACTACACTCAGCAAAACTCTCAATCAAAATAGATGGAGAAACCAAAATATTACAAAATAAAACTAAATACAATCAGTATCTATCCACTAATCCAGCTCTACAAAGGATCCTAGAAGGAAAACTCCAACACAAGGAAGGAACCTGCACCAAAGAAAAGACAAGATATTAAGCATCACACAACAAAGCCAAATGGAGAGAAATAGAACCACATAAAGCCACCTACAAAAACAAATATAAGAGGAACCAACTGTCATCTGTCTTTAATATCTCTCAATGGATGTAAGCAACTCACCTATAAAAGACTTAAGCTAACAGATGGGTATGCAAACAAAATCCAGCATTTTTTTTTCCTGTTCTTTAAACCATTTTAATGCAAATGGCTCATGATTCATTTCTTTTTTTTTTTAATTTAATTTTATTTTATTTTTTTAATTTACATTCCAAATCACTTCCCCTTTCCCGTTTCCTCCCTCCCCGAAAGTCCCATAAGCCCCCTTCCCTCCCTCTTTTCTCCGTTCAACCCCCTCTCATTACTCTGTCCTGGCGTTCCCCTACATCCAGTCTTTCCAGGACCAGGGGTCTCTCCTTCCATCTTTTTAGAAATCTATTGATATGCTGATTGTGTCTAGGGTATTCTGAGATTCTGGGTCAATATCCCCTTATCAGTGACTTCATACCATGTGTGATCTTTTGTGATTGGGTTACCTCACTAAGGATGATATTTTCAAGTTCTGACCATTTGCCTAGGAATTTCGTGAATTCATTGTTTTTAATTGCAGAGTAGTATTCCATTGTGTAAATATACCACATCTTCTGAATCCATTCCTCCGTTGAGGGACATCTGGGTTCTTTCCAGCTTCTGGCTACTAAGCTCAATTCTAAGTGGATCAAAGATCTCCACATAAAACCATACACACTGAAACTAATAGAAGGGAAACTAGGGAAGAACCTTGAACATATGGGCACAGGGGAGAATTTCCTGAACAGAACTCCAATAGCTTATACTCTAAGATCAAGAATAGACAAATGGGACCTCATTAAATTACAAAGTTTTTGCAAGGCAAAAGACACCGTCAAAAAGACAAAGCGGCAACCAACTAACTGGGAAATGATCTTTACCAACCTTACATCCGACAGAGGGCTAATATCCAAGATATACAAAGAACTCAAGAAGTTAAACTCCAGAGAGGCAAGTAACCCTATTAAAAAATGGGGTACAGAGCTCCACAAAGAGTTCTCACCTGAAGAATATCTAATGGCTGAGAAGTACCTAAAGAGATGTTCATCATCCTTAGTCATTAGGGAAATGCAAATCAAAACAACCCTGAGATTCCATCTCACACCAGTCAGGATGGCTAAGATCAAAAACACAGGAGACAGCAGTTGTTGGCGAGGATGTGGAGAAAGAGGAACACTCCTCCACTGCTGGTGGAATTGCAGGCTGGTACAACCACTCTGGAAAGCAGTCTGGCGGCTCCTCAGAAAACTGGGCATGACACTTCCGGAGGATCCGGCTATACCACTCCTGGGCATATACCCAGAGACTTTACCTGCATGCAATAAGGACACATGCTCCACTATATTCATAGCAGCCTTATTTATAAAATCCAGCATTTTATAGCATAGAAGAAACAGCACAATAAGAACGACAGTCACTCTCTCAGAGTAAAAGGATGGAAAATGACCTCCCAAAAAAATGGTCCCCCAAACAAGCTGGAGATGGCATCCTACAACTTCAGCAAAGTGGTCAGATATAAAATTAACTCAAATAAATCAGTAGCCTTCCTTTATACAAATGATAAACAGGCTGAGGAAAAAATCATGGAAACAACTCCTTTCACAATAGCCAAAAATAACATGAACTATCTTGAGATAAAGCTAACTAAACAAGTGAAAGATCTTTATGACAATAACTTGAAGTCTCTTAAGAAAGAAAGAAGATCTCAGAAAATGGAGAGAGCTCCCATGCTCATGATTTGTCAGAATAAACATAGAAAAAATGGTCACCCTACCAAAGGCAATCTACAGATTTAGTGCAATCCCCATCAAAATCCCAAAACAAGTCTGCAAAAACATGGAAAAAGCAATTCCTCAATCTTATCGATAAAATAGAGACAGAAGGAATACTACCTAATTCATTCTAGGAAGTCACAATTACTGATTCCTAAATTATCCAAAAATATAAATTTTCAACCAAAATTTATCAAGCATGATGCAGAAGGACACTTCATATACATCAAAGAGAAAATCAAACAAGAAAATTTCTCTATTCTGAACACCTATGCCCCATAAGAATTCATTTATGACATTCATAAAGGAAACTTTATTAAAGCTCAAAATACACGTTGAACCCCACACAATAATAGTGGGAGACTTCAACACCCCTCTCTCACCAATGGACAGGTCATTGAAACAGAAAATAAACAGAGAAACGATTAGAGGTGAACCAGATGGTATTAGCATATACCTACAGAATATTTCACCCTAAAACAAAAGAATACACTTTTTTTTTCAGCACCTCATGGTACCTTCTCCAATACTGACCATATAATTGGTACCAAAACAGGCCTCAACAGATGCAATAAGATTGAAATAATCCCATGCATCCTATTCGATCACCATGGCAAAAGATGGTCTTCAACAACTGGAAAAACAACAAAAAGCCCACATATACATGAAAACTGACCAATTCTATACTCAATGATAGCTTGGTCATGGAAGAAATAAAGAAAAAAATTAAAGACTTCCTGGAATGTAATGAAAATGTTGACACATCATTCCAAATTTGTGGAACACAATGAAAGAAGTGCTAAGAGGAAAGTTCATAGCACTAAGTGCCCTGGTAAAGAAACTGGAAAGATCTTACACTAATGACTTAACAGCATACCTGTGAGCTCTAGAACAAAAAGAAGCAAACTCACTGAAGAGGAGTAAAAGTCAGGAAATAGTCAATAGGAAATAGTCTCAGGGCAAAAACCAACCAAATAGAAACAAAGAAAACAAATCAAAGAATTAACAAAACCAGAAGCTGGTTCTCTGAGAGAATCAAGGAGATAGATAACCCCGAGTCAAACAAAATAAAGACAGTATCCAAATTAACAAAATCAGAAATGAAAAGGAGGATATAACAACAGAAAAAAATCACCAGTTCCTACTATAAAAGCCTATACTCAACAAAACTAGAAAATCTACATGAAATGAATGATTTTCTAGAAAGATACCACATACAAAAGTTAAATCAAGAGCAGGTAAAATACATAACAGGCCCTTATTGTACAAGGAAATAGAAGTCATTAAAAGCCTCCCCACCCAGTTTTCTGAGGAACCGCCAGACTGCTTTCCAGAGTGGTTGTACCAGCTTGCAATCCCACCAGCAGTGGAGGAGTGTTCCTCTTTCTCCACATCCTTGCCAACAACGGCTGTCCCCTGTGTTTTTGATTTTAGCCATTCTGACTGGTGTGAGATGGAATCTTAGGGTTGTTTTGATTTACATTTCCCTAATGACTAAGGATGATGAACATCTCTTTAGGTGCTTCTCAGCCATTAGATATTCTTCAGGTGAGAACTCTTTGTTTAGCTCTGTATCCCATTTTTTTATAGGGTTACTTGCCTCTCTGGAGTTTAACCTCTTGAGTTCTTTGTATATTTTGGATATTAGCCCTCTGTCGGATGTAAGGTTGGTAAAGATCATTTCCCAGTTAGTTGGTTGCCGCTTTGTCTTTTTGACAGTGTCTTTTGCCTTGCAAAAACTTTGCAATTTAATGAGGTCCCATTTGTCTATTCTTGATCTTAGAGCATGAACTATTGGAGTTCTGTTCAGGAAATTCTCCCCTGTACCCATATGTTCAATGTTCTTCCCTAGTTTCCTTTCTATTAGTTTCAGTGTGTCTGGTTTTATGTGGAGGTCCTTGATCCACTTGGAATTGAGCTTAGTGCAAGGAGATAAGAATGGGTCAATTTGCATTCTTCTGCATGTTGACCTCCAGTTGAGCCAGCACCATTTGTTGAAAAGGCTATCTTTTTTCCACTGGATGGTTTTAGCTCCTTTGTCAAAGATCAAGTGACCATAGGAGTGTGGATTCATTTCTGGGTCTTCAATTCTGTTCCATTGATCTACATGCCTGTCACTGTACCAATACCATGCGGTTTTTAACACTATTGCTCTGTAGTACAGCTTGAGGTCCGGGATACTGATTCCCCCAGAGGTTCTTTTACTCTTGAGAATAGTTTTAGCCATTCTGGGTTTTCTGTTATTCCAGATGAATTTTTGAATTGCTCTTTCTAACTCTATGAAGAATTGAGTTGGGATTTTGATGGGGATTGCATTGATTCTGTGTATTACTTTTGGTAAGATGGTCATTTTTACTATATTAATCCTGCCAATCCATGAGCATGGCAGTTTTTTCCATCTTCTGAGGTCTTCTTCAATTTCTTTCTTCCGAGACTTGAAGTTCTTGTCATACAGATCTTTCACTTCTTTGGTTAGAGTCACGCCAAGATACTTTATATGGTTTGTGGCTATCGTGAAGGGTATCATTTCTCTTACTGACACTCCCGGAGGATCCGGCTATACCACTCCTGGGCATATACCCAGAGGCTTTACCTGCATGCAAAAAGGACACATGCTCCACTATGCTCATAGCAGCCTTATTTATAATAGCCAGAAGCTGGAAAGAAACCAGATGTCCCTCAACGGAGGAATGGATTCAGAAGATGTGGTATATTTACGCAATGGAATGCTACTCTGCAATTAAAAATAATAAATTCACGAAATTCCTAGGCAAATGGTCAAAACTTGAAAATATCATCCTTAGTGAGGTAACCCAATCACAAAAGAACACACATGGTATGCAGTCACTGATAAGGGGATATTAACCCACAATCTGGGAATACCCTAGACACAATTCGCATATCAATAGATTTCTAAGAAGATGGAAGGAGAGACCCCTGGTCCTGGAAAGACTGGATGTAGGGGAACGCCAGGACGGAGAAACGAGAGGGGATTGAATGGGGAAAAGAGGGAGGGAAGGGGGCTTATGGGACTTTCGGGGAGGGAGGAAACGGGAAAGGGGAAATGATTTGGGATGTAAATAAAAAAAACTTAGAAAATAAAAAAATAAAAATAAAAATAAAACCTCCCCACCAAGAAAAGCGAAGGGCCAGATGGACTTAGTGCAGAATTCTACCAGACCTTCAAAGAAGACCTGGTACCAATATTCCTCAATCTTATCGATAAAACAGAAACAGAAGGCATACTACCTAATTCATTCTAGGAAGTCACAATTACTCTGATTCCTAAAGTATATAAGCATCCACCCATAAAGAGAACTTCAGACTAATCTCGTTTATGACTATCAATGAAAAATTACTCAGTGAAATTCTTGCAAACCAAATCCAAGAACACATCCAAACCATCATTCACTGTGCTCAAGTAGGCTTCATTCCAAGGATGCAAGGTTGGTTCAACATATAAAAAGTTATTAATATAATCCACTATATAAACAAAGTTAAATAAAAAAAAATCTCACCATCATCTCATTAGATGCTGAAAAATAATTTGATGAAATACAACACCCCTTCACATTAAAAGTATTAGAGAGATCAAGAATTCAAGACCCATACCTAATCATAATAAAAGTAATTTAATGCAAATCAACAGCCAATTTCAAATTAAATGGAGAGATACTTGAAGCAATCCCACTAAAATCGGGGACAAGACAGGGATAGAGGTATGCCCACTCTCACTATATCTATTCAATATGGAACTTGAAGTGCTAGCTAGAACAATACAACAGCAAAAAGAGATCAAGGGGATACAAATTAGCAAAGAAGAAATAAAGGTATTGCTATTTACAGGTGATTCGTAAGCAACCCACAAAATTCTACTAGAGAACTCCTAAAGCTGATAAACAACTTCAGCAAAGTGGTCAGATATAAAACTAACTCAAATAAATCAGTAGCCTTCCTTTATACAAATGATAAACAGGCTGAGGAAAAAGTCAGGGAAACAACTCCTTTCATAATAGCCAAAAATAACATGAACTATCTTGAGATAAAGCTAACCAAACAAGTGAAAGATCTATATGACAATAACTTGAAGTCTCTTAAGAAAGAAATTGAGACCTCAGAAAATGGAGAGATCTCCCATGCTCATTGTTTGGCATAATAAATATAGTAAAAATGTTCATCCTAACAAAGGCAATCTACAGATTCAGTGCAATCCCCATCAAAATCCAAAAACAAGTCTGCAAAAACATGGAAAAAGCAATTCTAAAATACATCTAGAAAGGCAAACAAAACAAAATAAAACAAAAAACAGAATAGGGAAACAATTCTTAAAAATAAAAGATGGGCTCAGGGAAATCACCATCTCTGATCTCAAGCTCTAGTACAGAGCAATAGTGATAAAAAGTTCATGGTATTGGTACAGAGCCATGCTGATAAAATAGAATTGAAAACCCAGAAATAAAACCACACACTTTTGCACACTTCATCTTTGACAAAGAAGCCAACAATATACAATGGAAAAAAACATCTTCAATAAATGGTGCTGGTCAAATTGGATGTCATTACGTAGACAAATGAAAATAGACTCATATTTGTTACCTTTAACAAAGTTCAAGTCCAAGTGGATCAAGAACCTCAACATAAAACCAGTTAAACTCATTCCAATAGAAGAGAATATAGGAAAGATCCCTGAACTCATTGACACGGGGGGGGGGGGGAGTTTCCTAAACAGAATTCCAATGGCCCATGCTCTAAGATCAAGAATTGGTAAATGAGACCTCAAGAAACTGGAAACATTCTGTAAGGCGAAGGACATAGTCAATAAGGCAAACCAGGAACCTACAGATTGGAAAAAATATCACTAGCCCCATATCCAAATAGGGCTAATATCCAAAATATATAAAGAACTCAAGAAGTTAACAACAACCCAATCAAAAACTGAGGTATTGAACTAAACCAATATTTCACTACAGAGGAATCTCAAATGGCTGAGAAGCACCTAAATAAATGTTCAAAGTTCTTAATGATCAGAGAAATGCAAATCAAAATGACCCTGAGATTCCATCTTAGACCAATGAGAATGACTAAGATCAAAACATCACGGGATAATACATGTTGGCTGTCAAGGAC
The DNA here is from genome assembly GCA_036184795.1 of Tokudaia tokunoshimensis. NCBI lineage: Eukaryota > Metazoa > Chordata > Mammalia > Rodentia > Muridae > Tokudaia > Tokudaia tokunoshimensis. Next base: position 12,682,313 of record BTHU01000011.1, on the reverse strand, counting down.
GTGAAAAAAGAGGATTGCTGGTAGGATTGCAAACTGGTAAAACCACTCTGGAAATCAATCTGGAGGTTCTCCAGAAAAAACAGAAATAGATCTACCTGAAGACCCAGCTGTAAAACTCTTGGGAATATACCCAAAAGATGCCCCACGATGCCACAGGGGCAACTGTTCCACTATGTTCATAGTTGCCTTATTTGTGATAGCCAGAAGCTGGAAACAACACAGATGTCCAAGGACAGAATGGGTACAGAGAATGTGGTTCATTTATACAATGGAATACTACTCAACTATTAAGAATGAAGACATCCTGAGTTTTTCAGGCAAATGAATGGAATTAAGAAATATTATCCTGGGTGAGAATGAGATAACTCAGTCCCAAGCAAGAGGGAATTGAATGGGGAACAGAGGGAGGGAAGGGGGCTTATGGGACTTTCAGGGAGGGAGGAAACGGGAAAGGGGAAATCATTTGGAATGTAAATAAAAAACTTAAAAAAAAAGAACATGCATGGCATGTACTCACTAATAAGTGGATATTAGCCCCTCTCCTCAAATACAAAATACTTAAGATACAGACCACAGAACTCAAAAAGGTCAACAAACTGAAGCGCCCAAGTGAGGATGTGTCAGTGCCAGTTGGGAGGGAGAAGAGAGCAATCACAAGGGGGAAGGGAGGGAGAGATCTGGGAGGGAAATGGCAAGCTGGTGGGGAAGACAGAAGATGATCTAGTATTGCATGAGGGAAAAGGACTGAAGCCCTGAGGGTCAGTAGAAAGAATGGAAACTGGCAACTTCGGAAGTTAGGAGGTTGAGGGGACCCTCCAGAATGGACCAGAATCCTCAGAGTTGAGTGTCTCCGAACTCAATGAGAGGGACACTAGACAAATGCCCTGTAGTGGGGAGAGGAAGCTTATAGAGCCCACCTTCAGCAGAAAGACAGGGTTTCAAGTGAGGGATGGAGTTGCTATGCCACAGTTAAAACACTGACCCATAATTGTTGCTGTCTGAAAGAACTGAAAGGGTAGAAGTGGAAAAGAGAGTTAGGAAAAGAGGGCTCAAAGTGGGATCCAGCGCAAATGGAGGCCCCAAGGTTTGAAACTATTACTGAGGCTAAAGAGCACTTACAAAAAAGGGATCTCCCATTATTGCCCTCCAAAAGACCCAAAAAGCAGTTGAAAGAGTCAGATGCAGATATTTGCTCTTAACCAATGGACAGAAGCTGTTGACAACTGCGGTTGAACTAGGGAAAAGATGGAAGAAACTAAGGAGGAGTCTCAATTAACCTGGAACCCCAAGATCTCTCAGACACTGAATCACCAACTAGGCAGAATTTACCAGCTGATATGAGGCCCCTAACTCATGTACAGCAGGGGACTGCCAGGTGTGGGTTCAGTCAGAGAAGATGTACCTAACTCTCAAGAGACTGAAGGCCCCAGGGAGTTTAGAACTTGGGTGGGGAGTCTTCATGGAGACAGGGAAGAGGTATAGAATGTGGAAAAGTCAGAGAGTGACCTGTGAGGGGAGTTAAATGTGTGGTATAAAGAAAAAAGATAAATAAATAAATAAATAAATAAATAAATAAATAAATTAAATACCAGGATAGTAAAAACATATCTTAACAACAAAAGAACTTCTGGGGGAATCACTATACCTGACTTCAACCTATACTACAGAGCAATAGTAAAAACTGGATGGCATTGGTACAGAGACAGACAGGTTGATCAACGGAATAGATTTGAAGCCTCAGAAATAAAACCACACACTTAAGGACACTTGATCTTTGACAGAGGAGCCAAAAATATAAAAGGGTAAAAAGAAAGCATCTTCAATAAATGGTACTGATCTAACTGGCAGTCAGTATGCAGTAAAATGAAAATAGATTCATATTTGTCACCTTACACAAAACTCAAGTCGAAATGGATCAAGGACCGCTACATAAAACCAGATTTGCTGAATCTAGTAGAAAAAAAAAAAGTGGCAAAGAGTATCAAACTCATTGGCACCCACGGAGTGGGGGCAGAATTCCTAAACAGAACACACATGGCTGAGGCTCTGAGATCAAGAATTGATATATGAGACCTCATGAAACTGAAATGTTTCTGTAAGGCAAAGGTTATAGCCAATAAGACAAATCAACAACCTACAGATTGGGAAAAATAAATCTTCACTAACACTACATCTGAAGCTAACCACAAAAAAAACCCAAACAACCCAATCAAAAAATGGGGTATAGAACTAGACAGAGAATTCACAACAGAGGAATCTTGAATGACTGAGAAGCACTTAAAGAAATGTCCCAAGTTTTTAGTGACCAGGAATGCAAATCAAAATGACTTTACACCAATCAGAAAGGCTAAGATCAAAATTCAGGTGACAGAACATGTTGGTGAGAATGTAGCAAAAGAGAAACACTCCTCCATTGCTGGTAGGAATACAATCTTCCACAAGCATTCTGGAAATCACTATGGAGGATCCTGAAATAATTGGAAATAGATCTAACTGAATACTGAGCTATCTCTTGTGCATATACCCAAAAGATGCTCCACAGTGCCATAGGGCATACATTCTACTATGTTCATATCGGTCTTATTTTTGATAGTCAGAAGCTATAACACAAATGTCCCACAATAGAAGAATGGATACAGAAAATGTTCATTTACACAGAGGAAATATAATCATCTATTAAACACGAAAACTGATGATTTTTGCAGGCTAATGAATGGAACTACAACATATAATTTCTGTTATAATGACATTAATTTATGTATTGTTGAGTTTTTATTGGTCATTTTATTTATTTACATTTCAAATTATCCCTCTTCTCAGGTTCCCCTCTGCAAACCCATCTACTACTGCTCTCCCATGTTTCTTTGAGGGTACTCCCCCACCCACTCACCTACCCAATCCCACCTAAACACCATTGTATTTGCCTATGTGGGGCATCAAGCCTTCACATGGCCAAGGTCCTCCACTCCCACTGATGCCAGATAAGACCATTCTCTGCTAGATATGCAGCTGGAGCCATGAGACCCTCCATGTATATTCTGGGACCTCTGGGGGCTCTAGTTGGTTGATATTGTTGCTCTTGAAATGGGATTGCAAACCTCTTCACCTCCTTCAGTTCTTCCCCTATGTATTCCATTTGGGACCTTGTGCTCAGTTCAGTCCTTGCCTGTGAGCCTCTGCATTTGTATTGGTCTGGCTCTGACAGAGCTTCGCAGGCTCCTGTCAACAAGCACTTCTTGGAATCAACAATATGTCTGGGCTTGGTGACTGCAGATGGGATGGACACATAGGTGGGGTTGTCCGTCAGTCTCTGCTCGACTTTTTGTGCCTGCATTTGCTTTAGACATATGCACATTAATCAACAGTCATTGAATTGTGCATGCTAAAATTCATTCTGACGAAAACCAACATTGTGTTTTATGAAAATGATGTAAATGTTGACATTCAGGTTATAGTACCTTAAAAAAAGCAAAATTCACCTAGATCTAGGGTTGCATCTACTTAAGAAATTCAAGGCTGAATCTGACATTGATATTGCAGTAAGAATATATACAATTTTTGTAAGGATCAAGCCGTGAGCAGTCACAGGAGCCATCAATCTGGTCTTAGTGTTTAACATATTTGGCTGCTGATTGGCTGTCAAATAGAATTCTAGAAAGATATAGCAAAAACATACCAGAAATGAGAATTTAGAGAGGGTATAGTATAAATTAAGGATGCTGTCTGCAATGAACACATATAACTTGATGAATTTTGTAGTTCTATGTCAATGATACAATGAAGAAAAAGGGTGAAATAAGTATATTCTGTTTGAGTGAATCTTTTTTTTTTTTTATTTTCTAAGTTTTTTTTTTTTTATTTACATTCCAAATCATTTCCCCTTTCCCGTTTCCTCCCTCCCGGAAAGTCCCATAAGGCCCCTTCCCTCCCTCTGTTCTCCATTCAACCCCCTCTCGTTTCTCTGTCCTGGCGTTACGCTACATCCAGTCTTTCCAGGACCAGGGGTCTCTCATTCCATCTTCTTAGAAATCTATTGATATGCGAATTGTGTCTATGGTATTCCTAGATTCTGGGTTAATATCCCTTTATCAGTGACTGCATATCATGTGTGTTCTTTTGTGATTGGGTTACCTCACTAAGGATGATATTTTCAAGTTCTGACCATTTGCCTAGGAATTTCGTGAACTCATTGTTTTTAAATGCAGAGTAGTATTCCATTGTGTAGATATACCACATCTTCTGAATCCATTCCTCCGTTGAGGCACATCTGGGTTCTTTCCAGCTTCTGGCTATTATAAATAAGGCTGCTATGAACATAGTGGAGAATATGTCATTATTGCATGCAGGTAAAGCCTCTGGCTATATGCCCAGGAGTGGTATAGCCGGATCCTCCGGGAGTGTCATGCCCAGTTTTTTGAGGAACCGCCAGACTGCTTTCCAGAGTGGTTGTACCAGCTTGCAATTCCACCAGCAGTGGAGGAGTGTTCCTCTTTCTCCACATCCTCACCAACACCTGCTGTCTCCTGTGTTTTTGATCTTAGCCATCCTGACTGGTGTGAGATGGAATCTCAGGGTTGTTTTGATTTGCATTTCCCTAATGACTAAGGATGATGAACATCTCTTTAGGTGCTTCTCAGCCATTAGATATTCTTCAGGTGAGAACTCTTTGTTTAGCTCTGTACCCCATTTTTTAATAGGGTTACTTGCCTCTCTGGAGTTTAACTTCTTGAGTTCTTTGTATATATTGGATATTAACCCTCTGTCAGATGTAAGGTTGGTAAAGATCATTTCCCAGTTAGTTGGTTGCCGCTTTGTCTTTTTGACAGTGTCTTTTGCCTTGCAAAAACTTTGTAATTTAATGAGGTCCCATTTGTCAATTCTTGATCTTAGAACATAAGCTATTGGAGTTCTATTCAGGAAATTCTCCCCTGTGCCCATATGTTCAAGGTTCTTCGCTAGTTTCCTTTCTATTAGTTTCAGTGTGTCTGATTTTATGTGGAGATCCTTGATCCACTTGGAATTGAGCTTAGTGCAAGGAGATAAGAATGGGTCAATTTGCATTCTTCTACATGTTGACCTCCAGTTGAGCCAGCACCATTTGTTGAAAAGGTTATCTTTTTTCCACTGGATAGTTTTAGCTCCTTTGTCAAAGATCAAGTGACCATAGGAGTGTGGATTCATTTGTGGGTCTTCAGTTCTGTTCCATTGATCTACATGCCTGTCACTGTACCAATAACATGCGGTTTTTAACACTATTGCTCTGTAGTACAGCTTGAGGTCCGGGATACGGATTCCCCCAGAAGTTCTTTTATTCTTGAGAATAGTTTTGCCTATCCTGGGTTTTCTGTTATTCCAGCTGAATTTTTGAATTGCTCTTTCTAACTCTATGAAGAATTCAGTTAGGATTTTTATGGGGATTGCATTGAATCTGTATATTGCTTTTGGCAAGATGGTCATTTTTACTATATTAATCCTGCCAATCCATGAGCATGGCAGATTTTTCCATCTTCTGAGGTCTTCTTCAATTTCTTTCTTCAGAGACTTGAAGTTCTTGTCATACAGATCTTTCACATGTTTTGTTAGCGTCACGCCAAGATACTTTATATGGTTTGTGGCTATCGTGAAGGGTATCATTTCTTTTACTTCTTTCTCAGCCTGATTATCCTTTGAGTATAGGAAGGCTACTGACTTGCTTGAGTTAGTTTTATATCCGGCCACTTTGCTGAAGTCCTTTATCAGCTGTAGGAGTTCCCTGGTGGAGTTCTTTGGGTCGCTTAAGTATACTATCATATCGCCTGCCAACAGTGATAGTTTGACTTCTTCCTTTCCAATTTGCATCCCATTGACCGCTTTTTGTTGTCTAATTGCTCTAGCTAGAACTTCAAGTACTATATTGAAAAGATATGCAGAGAGAGGGTAGCCTTGTCTAGTTCCTGATTTTAGTGGGATTGCTTCAAGTTTCTCTCCATTTAGATTGATGCGGGCTACCGGTTTGCTGTAAATTGCTTTTACTATGTTTAGATATGGGCCTTGAATTCCTGATCTTTCCAAGACCTTTAGCATGAAAGGATGCTGAATTTTGTCAAATGCTTTCTCAGCATCTAATGAGATGACCATGTGGTTTTTTCTTTGAGATTGTTTATATAGTGGATTACATTGATGGATTTCCTTATATTGAACCATCCCTGCATCCCTGGGATGAAGCCTACTTGATCATAGTCAATGATCGTTTTGATATATTCTTGGACTCGGTTGGCAAGAATTTTATTGAATATTTTTGCATCGATATTCATAAAAGAGATTGGCCTGAAATTCTCTTTCTTTGTCGGATCTTTGTGTACTTTCGGTCTTAGTGTAATTGTGACTTCATAGAACGAGTTGGGTAGTGTTCCTTCTGTTTCTATTTTGTGGAACAGTTTGAAGAGTATTGGTGTTAGGTCTTCTTTGAAGGTCTGATAGAATTCTGCACTAAAACCATCTGAACCTGTGCTTTTTTTGGTTGGAAGACTTCCAATGACAACTTCTATTTCTTCAGGGGTTATAGGACGGTTTAGATGGTCTATTTGATCCTGATTTAATTTTGGTATTTGGTATCTGTCAAGGAAATTGTCCATTTCCTCAAGATTTTCTAGTTGTGTTGAATACAGGTTTTTGTAGTAGGATCTGATGATTTTTTGAATTTCCTCAGTTTCTGTTGTTATCTCTCCCTTTTCGTTTCTGATTTTATTAATTTGGATACTATCTCTGTGCCCTCTTGTTAGTCTGGCTAAGGGCTTATCTATCTTGTTGATTTTCTCAAAGAACCAACTCCTCGTTTTGTTGATTCTTTGTATGGTTTTCTTTGTTTCTACTTGATTGATTCCAGCCCTGAGTTTGATGATTTCCTGCCTTCTACTCCTCTTTGGTGTATTTGCTTCATTTTGTTCCAGGCCTTTCAGGTGTGCCATTAAGCTGTTAGTGTATGCTGTCTCCCGTTTCTTTTTGGAGGCACTCAGGGCTATGAATTTTCCTCTTAGCACTGCTTTTATTGTGTCCCATAAATTAGGGTATATTGTGCCTTCATTTTCATTAACTTTCAAAAATTTTTGATTGTTTTCTTTATTTCCACCTTGACCAAGTTATCATTGAGTAGAGCATTTTTCTGCCTCCATGTGTATGTGGGTTTTCTTTTTTTTTTTTTTTTTTTTTTTGTTGCCATTGTAGACCATCCTTATCCCATAGTGATCTGATAGGAGGCATGGGATTAGTTCTATCTCCTTATATCTGTTGAGGTCTGATTTGTGACCAATTATATGGTCAATTTTGGAGAAGGTACCCTGAGGTGCTGAGAAGAAGGTGTATTCTTTAGCTCTAGGATGAAATGTTCTATATGTATCTGTGAGTTCCATTTGGTCCAAGGCTTCAATTAGATTCACTGTGTTCCTGTTTAGTTTCTGCTTTCCTGAACAATCCAATTCAGAGAGCGGGGTGTTGAAGTCACCCACTATTATTGTGTGCAGTGCGATGTGTGCTTTGAGCTTTAGTAAAGTTTCTTTTACAAATGAGGGTGCCCTTGCATTTGGAGCATAGATATTCAGAATTGTGAGTTCTTGATGTTGGATTTTTCCCTTGATCAGTAAGTAGTGTCCTTCTATGTCTTTTTTGATGACTTAGGTTGAAAATCAATTTTATCTGATATTAGGATGGCTACTCCACCTCGTTTCTTGGGGCCATTTGCTTGTAGAATTGTTTTCCAGCCTTTTACTCTGAGGTAGTGTTTGTCTTTGACAGTGAGGTGCGTTTCCTGCATGCAGCAAAATGCTGGGTCCTGTTTATGTATCCAGTCTGCTATTCTATGTCTTTTAATTGGGGAATTGAGACCATTGATATTAAGAGAGATTAAGGCATAGTGATTATTGCCATCTGCCATTCTTGACGCTATCTTTATGTTTGAGTGGTTATCTACTTTTGGGTTTGATTCAAGAAGGTTATTATCTCATTTTTTCCAGGGTGTTGTTTCTCTCCCTGTATTGGAGGTTTCCACCTATTATCCGTTGCAGGACTGGGTTTGTGGAAAGATATTGTGAAAATTTGGTTTTATCATGTAATATCTTGTTCTCTCCATTTATGGTGATTGAGAGTTTTGCTGGGTATAGTAGTCTAGGCTGGCATTTGTGCTTTCTTAGTGTCTGCATGAGATCTGCCCAGGATCTTCTGGCTTTCACAGTCTATGGTGAGAAGTCTGATGTGATTCGGATAGGTCTTCCTTTGTATGTTACTTGGCCCTTTTCTCTTACTGCTTTTAATATTCTTTCTTAGTTTAGTACATTTGGTGTTTTGATTATTATGTGATGGGAGGTATTTCTGTTCTCGTCCAGTCTGTTTGGAGTTCTGTAGGCTTCTTGTACGTTCATCGGCATCTCTCTCTTTAGGTTAGGGAAGTTTTCCTCCATAATTTTGTTGAAGATGTTTACTGACCTTTTAAGTTGCAAATTTTCACTCTCATCTATACCTATAATCCTTAGGTTTGGTCTTGTCATTGTGTCCTGGATTTCCTGAATGTTTTGTGTTACACGTTTTTTGCATTTTGCATTTTCTTTGACTGTTGAGTTGATGTTTTCTATGGAATCTTCAGCACCTCAGATTCTTTCTTCCATCTCTTGTATTCTATTGTTGATGTTGCATTTATGACTCCTGATTTCTTCCCAAGGTTTTCTATCTCCAAAGTGGTCTTCCTTTGTGATTTCTTACTTGTTTCTACTTCCTTTTTTAGTTCCTGGATGGATTTGCTGAGATCCTTCACTTGTTTGTTTGTATTTTCCTTTATTTCTTTAAGGTATTTTTGCATTACCTCTTTCAGGATTTCTGCCTGTTGACCCACGTTCTCCTGCATTTCTCTGAGCGATTTTTGTGTTTCCTCCTCATGGGAATCCATCTGTTGATCCATCATCTCCTGCATTTCTTTAAGCAGTTCTTGTGTTTTCTTTGTAAGGGCATCTATCCGTTGATTCATTTCTTTAAGCAATTTTTGTGTTGCCTCCTTATGGGCATCCGTCTGTTGACCCATATTCTTCTGCATTTCTTTATGCAATTTTTGTGATTCCTTTGTGAGTGCATCTACCCATTGATTCATCTCGTTAAGCGATTTTTGTGTTATCTCCTTGTGGGCCTCCATCTTTTGATCCATGTTCTCCTGCATTTCTCTAAGTGATTTTTGTGTTTCCTTTGTAAGTGCTTTTAACCATTGATTCATGGTCTCCTGTAATTCTTTATTAGATTTATTTGTGTCCTTCTTGTGATCCTCTAATAGCATCATGAGAAGTGATTTTAAATCCAGATCTTGTCTTTCGGGTGTGGTGGGGTATCCAGGACTTGCTGCTGTTGGAGTGTTGGGTTCGGATGTTGCCATATTACTTTGATTTCTGTTAGTAACGTTCCTACGTTTGCCTTTTGCCATCTGGTTACCTCTGATGTTTGATTTCTGTTAGTAACTTTCCTACGTTTGTCTTTTGCCATCTGGTTACCTCTGATGTTAGTTGGTCCTGCTCTCACTGGCTGTTGGTTGGACCTCCTGTAAGCCTGCAAAGCTGTTTCTGCCCCCCCCCCCCGGTTTACCAGGATTCCCCTGGCACAGATTTCTGGGGCCTGCCCTGCTCCTGAGTGACTTTGGAGCCCTGATGTGCCTTGCCCCAAGTGATGTTATATTGGGGAGTCCTTGTACATCCAAAGGGTCAGCGTAGTGGATTCCTGGAGCAGAGGTCGCCAAAGGGAGGCTGGTAGGCTCCTGCCCTGTGCAGGGGTGTGTGATCTCTCCTAGAGTGGGGGGGAGGGGGCGTCCCTCTGCAAGGCAGAAGTCCCACAGCAGAGCTGGCGCGCTGGTTATTGCAGATCTGCCCAGGTCTTGCGAGCACTGTACACACAATCCACCCGAGACCCAAGCGATATTATGCCTGTCTGTCTTAGAGCCTGGCAGTTCCAACTTCCCGGCCACTGGAGCAAAGATGCTGGAGTGCACTCTGCACTCTGTCTGTGGCGCTGGTCACCCTGCAGAGGTGATGGCTTGCAGATCTGGCACCCAGAAGACCACAGCGCTGTCCCATTCTTGGGCGCAGGCGGAAGCCCCAACAGGCCGTGTTCCAAGCGATGTTATATTGGGGAGAGCCTGGGTACCTCTCTCTTCAGTGCAGTCTACCGGAACAGAGGTCTTGGAAGGGGTCTGAGTGAATCTTATGTTTCTGTTTTAAATATAGTTTTGTTAGAGATACAAAAGAAAGAAACTGATCAGATTGTTTTCTTGATCTACAAGTTTTGTGAAAGGTGATTTTGAGATATTGCTACCAGCAAGAAGCAAAAATAGAAAGAATTATTAATCTTGATCAATATGATACATCAAGATATCAGATGCTTAATCTGTATAGGTAATTTTAAGTTTTCATGCTCAGGGATCTCAATTGTCATTTCTCCATGGCCATCCATCAAAACAGTATTTAATCATGAACACCTTATTCAAAGACTTTCCAAGGCTCGAATAGGTAGCAGTGAAGGCTACAGGACAAAAGTCATGATGAGCAAAGTGTCATCCCTATTTGAAGGTGAACTATGGTATGTGATAGGGGCAGACTTTTCAGATTTAAAACTATGCTTTTTTCCTGTTTAGAATTAAAACATATTCTGGATATTGCAAAAATTCCTAGGGTAATGAGCAACAGACATTAGAGCACTTCACAGTAAGTGTCATCTTGTAATTATACCAGTCCTAATTCTGATTTATATAGCCAGAAGTTTAAAAAGGTAAGGTATGAGCCTACCAGGATATCCACTTAATAAAAGTGTTGGTTTCTCTGATTTGTCTTTTATCAATTATGTACATGTTATTCAACAATGGTATTTTGTCATAAAATTATGGTAGTTCCTGGAGATCACCATTCATGAAAGGCATCTATAAGTTTCAGGAAACATAAGATTTCTGTAGGGCCAGCCAATAGAAAATGTTTGATTTGATTCAGAAAGCCAGTGTGGTCTCACTTAAGATAACCTGTTCGAGTATGTGAGCTTGGCAGGTTAAAATATGCTGGTCTTACTTGCTTCTCTTGCGTTCTGATACTCACGTTTTGTATTTTAGCTAAATTGGTCTTTCCAAAATTATCAGAGTGTGCTCATCTCCATGTCAGCCTTAAAGATGACAGTCCACAAATTTTTATTTAAATTACATTACAAAAATATCTCTAAAACACTGCTAGGTAATTAACTGTAAATTAATGTCATCACAGATGTAATAAAAATAATAATATATTCAACAAATGTGGCAAAATATTTTGAATTACTTTTTACAAGTTTAACTTTTCTCATATTTTAGATAAATGATAACAAATAATTACTAGTAAAACTATAAAATGACAATCCCCTTTGACTTTTTGATAGTTCCTTATAATTTAACTACAGAGAAAATGATAATTTTGCAAACTTCTAATGAAGTTAGTTATGAATAATTAGTAATTAAAGTATATGCTTCCTGACACTTGTATAAATCTTCCAAATAAAGTTATATACATGGACCAAATGATATGTATTCCCTCAACTCATAAAATTTCACTATACTTTTAATATACACAACATTAATTGGAAAGGTTGAGGTAACCCTCCTAAGAAGTTTAAGTCCTGCTTCCTTAGAAGTGGAACAGTCTAATATTGTCTTCTTACAGCTTATATTTCACCATATAACTTTTACTTACAGCTAATGCTTTTCCTGAGATGTTTTATTACAAGTAATATGGTAAGATATTTGCAGGGCTTTTAAGATTCTGTGAAACATCTTCACAAAGAAAACATGCATTTCAAGCACTCTCAGTGCTTCACACTACCTTGTAGTCTATATCTCTTCTACCAATGGCACATGAAAACACCACTATGTTTCTACTAGGAGATTTTGTGCATCTTTCTTAAGTAAATGGAGTCCTATGATACTGAATCTTTCCTGGAAGATTATTTCATTCATGGTTTTCATATTCATCCATGCTACATGATGCAATTTATCCTTGTATTTTGCAAATTTCTATAAACATATTGTCTTTTTTTCACTCTAGAACATTGTATATGATTGAAGTAGAATATCAAAAGCATCACATTTCATATATATATGAAATATATATATTATATATTATGTAATATATATATTTATATTATGTTAATATATTTATATTGTTATATAAATATATTATATATAATATATATAATATAATATTTTATATATAAATATATAAAATTACTTGCAACACGTGTTCAGTATTGCTTTAGTTGGATTTACATAAAGTGTATGTGTGTGTGTACATGTATGTGTAATGTTTTGGAACTTGTATAGATCTATACATCTGAGAACAAGAAAGAGATTTATTCTCTGATAAATTTTTCATGCTAAATCTTCGAAACATTATTTTCCCCCACCATTTAACTCTTATCCTTGGAAAATACTATTTTTATCTTTTTCTAAAAAGGTCACTTTTCATTTGAACAGTATTTTATGAATACAAACATAGAAAAGATAATATTTTAAGATTGCTACTTTTCATGGAATTTAATAACTTTAAAATACATGCAAAATTTTCATGTTTCAACAGGCAATTCTTTTTTATAATGGAATTTTATCCCATTAAATTTGGAAATTTTTGACATAAGAATTAAAATTGTTATGAACATTTTTCTGCAAGAATTTTCTTAGGATATGGTTTCTTCATTTCTTTTCATTAAAAAATAGAAATTGAATTTTGGTATTTTGTACTATGTTTACTGAAATTATAGTCTTTAAAATCCACAAATTTTATTTCAATTTTTTGTCCATCATCATTGATTTGTCAAATTTCTTGCTATTGAGCTACTGAGTTTCAATAATTCTCATTTTTATTTGTTTTGTCTGTTCACTTGGTTAAGGTGACATTTACTCAGTAACAATTTTCATTTTGATAAAACATGGCCTCTCTCTTTCCTTTAACTTTCCAATTTAGTTTTGTGGGGTGTGACTTAAATTTTCAAATGTTAAAAGACAATTCTTACACTTTCTTCGAGAAGATTTTAATTTTTCGTTAATGTCAATGCTTGGAATAACATCCAAGCAAAAATTTACTAAAATATACGCTGGCTGCTGAAATTTAACTATCCTTGAACCGTGCAATTTATAGCAGACATTCTTTTTTAATTTTTATCCTTCCAGGCCAGAGCTGGAAGTTTATTTTTTTCAATTAGATATTTGATTTATTTACATTTCAAATGTTATACCCTTTCCTCATTAACCTTCAAAAAAAAACACCCTATTCCACCCCCTTCCCCCTGCTTATCAAACTCCTCACATACATTTTCCTAACCTGGCATTCTCCTATACTGGGGCATCCAACCATCACAGGACCAATGTCCTCTCTTCTCACTGATGTCTGAAAAGGCCATCCTCTCCTACATATGTAGCTGGAGACATGGGTCCCTCCATGTGTGCTTTTTGGATGTTGGTTTAGTCCCTGAGAGCTCTGGGGGGTACTGGTTGGTACAAACTATTGTTCCTCCTATGGGGTTGCAAACCTTTTCAGCTCCTTGGGTCCTTTCTCTAGCTCCTCCATTGGGGATCCTATATTCAGTCCATTGGTTGTCTGTGAGCCATGGGTATTTTGATCACCCTTCTAAGAAGGACCAATGTATACACACTTTGGTCTTCCTTCATCTTGAAATCTTGTGAATTGTATCTTTAGTATTCTGAGCTTTTGGGCTTATATCCACTTATCAGCAAGTGCATACCATGTGATATTTTGTGATTGGATTACCTCACATAGGATGATATTTTCTAGTAACATCCATTTGCCTAAGAATTTAATGAATTCATTGTTTTTAATAGCTGGGTAGTACGCCATTGTACAAATGTACCACATTTTCTGTATCCATTCCTCTGTTGAGGGACATCTGGGTTCCTTTCAGTTTCTTAACCTATTACAACCAATATTATCTCCTGAGCCAGAAGCAGCTAAATGCTTCAGAACTCTCTGATGCTGTGTGATAGACTGTTTATGAAATAATGCTGTCTGTTGCTTCCTGTTATTTTTGTTGTTAGAGATGGAATTATGTTTGTGTGACTTTTAGGTTTATTGAAAGAAAATTACTTTTTTGCATTTTCTAGGATGTAGTTTTCCTCCTTAATTTGGAGTTTTCCATCTAGTATCCCTTGTACGGCTGAATTTCTGGAAAGATATTGTATAAATTTGGTTTTGTCTTGGAATATCTTGGTTTCTCCATCTATGGTAATCGTGCATTTTGCTGGGTATAGTAGTGTGGGCAGATATTTGTTTTCTCTTGGGATCTGTATGACATCTTCCTAGGATCTTCTGGCTTTTAGAGTCTCTGGTAAGAAGTCTGGTATAATTCTAATAGGTTTGCCTTTGTGTGATAATTGACTTTTTTCTCTTACTGCTTTTAATATTCTTTCTTTGTTAAGTGCATTTGGTGTTTTGATTGTTCTATGCCAGGAGGAATTTCTTTTCTGGTCCAGACTATTTGAAGTTCGTTTGGCTTCTTGTATGCTCATGGATATCACCTTTACCTCATTGTTTGTGTTTTCCTGTAATTCTTTAAGGGATTTTTGTGTTTCCCTTTTAAGGGCTTCTTCCTGTTAACCCAAGATCTCCTGTATTTCTTTAAGAGATTTTTGTGTTTCCTCTTTAAAGGCTTTTACCTGTGGAACAATGTTCTCCTGTATTTCTTTAAGGGAGTTCTTTAAGTCCTTCTTGAAGCCTTCTATCAGCATCATGAGATATGATTTTAAACCTAACTCTTGCTTTTCCAGTGTGTTGGGGCATCCAGGACTTGCAGTGGTAGGAGAATTGGGTTCTGATGTTGCCAAAGTAGCTTTGGTTTCTTCTTGGTGGGGTTCCTGTACTTGCTTTTCACCATCTGGTTATCTCTCTCTCTTTTTTTCTCTCTCTTCCTTTTTTTTATTTTTATTTTTTTATTATTTTCTAAGTTTTTTATATCTACATTCCAAATGATTTCCCCTTACCCATTTCCTCCCTCCCAAAAAGTCCCATAAGCACCCTTCCCTCCCTTTGTTCCACATTCAACCCCCTCTTGCTTCTCTGTCCTGGCATTCCCCTACCTCCAGTCTTTCCAGGACCAGGGGTCTCTCCTTCCATTTTGTTCAGAATCTATTGATATGTGAATTGTGTCTTGGGTATGCTGAGATTCTGGGTTAATATTCCCTTATAAGTGACTGCATACCATGTGTGTTCTTTTGTGATTGGGTTACCTCACTAAGGATGATATTTTCAAGTTCTGACCATTTGCCTAGGAATTTCGTGAATTCATTGCTTTTAGTTGCAGAGTAGAATTCCATTGTGTAAATATACCACATCTTCTGAATCCATTCTTCCATTGAGGGACATCTGGGTTCTTTCCAGCTTCTGGCTATTATAAATAAGGCTGCAATGAACATAGTGGAGCATGTGTCCTTATTGCATGCAGGGGAAGCCTCTGGTTATATGCCCAGGCGTGGTATAGCAGGATCCTCCGGGAGTGTCATGCCCAGTTTTCTGAGGAAGCAACAGACTGTTTTTCAGAGTGGTTGTACCAGTTTGCAATCCCACCAGCAGTGGAGAATTGTTCCTCTCTCTACAAATCCTCCCCAACACCTGCTGTCTCCTGTGTTTTTGATCTTAGCTATTCTGACTGGAGTGAGGTGAAATCTCAGGGTTGTTTTGAATTGCATTTCCCTAATGACTAAGGATGTTGAACATCTCTTTAGGTGCTTCTCAGGCGTTAGATATTCTTTAAGTGAGAACTCTTTGTTTAGCTCTGTACCCCATTTTTTAATAGGGTTATTTGGCTCTCTGGAGTCTAACTTCTAGAGTTCTTTCTATATATTGGATATTAGCCCTCTGTCAGATGTAGGGTTGGTAAAGATCTTTTCCCAGTGTGTTGGTTGCCGCTTTGTCTTTTTGAACGTATCCTTTGCCTTACAGAAATTTTGCAATTTTATGAGGTCCCATTTGTCATTTCTTGATCTTAGAGCATAAGTTATTGGTATTCTGTTCAGGAAATTTTCCCCTGTTCCAATATGTTTAGGGTTCTTCCCTAGTTTCCTTTCTATCAGTTTCAGTGTGTCTGGTGTTATGAGGAGGTTCTTGATCCACTTGGAATTGAGCTTAGTGAAGGAGATAGGGAAGTCGTCATTGGAAGTCTTCAAACTAAAAAAAGCACAGGTTCAGATGGTTTTAGTGCAGAATTCTATCAGACCTTCAAAGAAGACCTAACAACAATACTCTTCAAACTATTCCACAAAATAGAAACAGAAGGAACACTACCCAACTCGTTCTATGAAGCCACAATTACACTAATACCAAAAGCACACAAAGATCCGACAAAGAAAGAGAAACTCAGACTAGTCTCTCTTATGAATATCGATGCAAAAATACTCAATAAAATTCTTACCAACCAAATCCAAGAACACATCAAAACGATCATTCACCACGAACAAATAGGCTTCATACTAGGGATGCAGGGATGGTTAAATATAAGGAAGTCCATCAATGTAATCCACTACATAAACAATCTCAAAGAAAAAAATACCACATGGTCATTTCATTAGATGCTGAGAAAGCATTTAACAAAATTCAGCATCCTTTCATGTTAAAGGTCTTGGAAAGACCAGGAATTCGAGGCCCATATCTAAACATAGTAAAAGCAATTTACAGCAAACTTGTAAAAACATCAATCTAAATGCAGAGAAACTTGAAGCAATCCCACTAAAATCAGGTACTAGACAAGGCTGCCCTCTCTGCATATCTTTTCAATATAGTACTTGAAGTTCTAGCTAGAGCAATTAGACAACAAAAGGAGGTCAAAGGGATACAAATTGGAAAAGAAGAAGTCAAACTATCCTATTTGAAGAGATAGTATACTTAAGCGACCCAAAGAACTCCACCAGAGAACTCCTACAGCTGATAAACAACTTCAGCAAAGTGGCCGGATATAAAATCAACTCAAGCAAGTCAGTAGCCTTCCTATATTCAAAGGATAGGCAGGCTGAGAAAGAAGTAAGAGAAATGATACCCTTCACGATAGCCACAAACAATATAAAGTATCTCGGTGTGACTCATAGAGTTAGAAAGAGCAACCAACTAACTGGGAAATGATCTTTATCAACCCTACATCCGACAGAGGGTTAATATCCAATATATACAAAGATCTCAAGAAGTTAAACTTTAGAGAGGCAAGTAACTTTATTAAAAAAATGGTGAACAGAGCTAAACAAAGAGTTCTCACCTGAAGAATATCTAATGGCTGAGAAGCACCTAAAGAGATGTTCATCATCCTTAGTCATTAGGGAAATGCAAATCAAAACAACCCTGAGATTCCATCTCACACCAGTCAGAATGGCTAAGATCAAAAACACAGGAGACAGCAGGTGTTGGTGAGGATGTGGAGAAAGAGGAATACTCCTCCACTGCTGGTGGGATTGCAAGCTGATAAAACCACTCTGGAAAGCACTCTGGCGGTTCCTCAGAAAACTGGGCATGACACTCCCGGAGGATCCAGCTATACTACTCCTGGGCATATACCCAGAGGCTTTACCTGCGTGCAGTAAGGACACATGCTCCACTATGTTCATGGTAGCCTTATTTATAATAGCCAGAAGGTGGAAAGAACCCAGGTGTCCATCAACAGAGGAATGGATTCAGAAGATGTGGTATATTTACACAATGGAATTAAACACAATGAATTCACGAAATTCCTAGGCAAATGGTCAGAACTTGAAAATATCATCCTTAGTGAGGTAACCCAATCACAAAAGAACACACATGGTATGCAATCACTGATAAGGGGATATTAACCCAGAATCTAGGAATACCCTAGACACAATTTGCATATCAGTAGATTTCCAAGAAGATGGAAGGAGAGACCCCTGGTCCTGGAAAGACTGGATATATGGGAGTGCCAGGACAGAGATGCGAGAAGGGGTTGAATGGGGAAAAGAGGGAGGGAAGGGTGCTTATGGGACTTTTGGGGAGGGAGGAAATGAGAAAGAGGAAATGATTTGGAATGTAAATAAAAAAACTTAGAAAAAAAAGAATAGATCAATATGCATTCATCTGCATGTTGACCTACAGTTGAGCCAGCACCATTTGTTGAAAAGGCTATCTTCTTTCCACTGGATGGTTTTAGCTCCTTTGAAAAAGATAAAGTGACCATAGGAATGTGGATTCATTTGTGGGTCTTCAGTTCTGTTCCATTGGTCTACATGCCTGTCACTGTACCAGTACCAGGCAGTTTTTTTACACTTTTGCTCTGTAATACAGCTTGAGGTCCAGGATAATGATTCTCCCCAGAAGTTCTTTTACTCTTGAAAATAGTTTTAGCTATCCTGGGTTTTCTGTTATTCCAGATGAATTTTTGAATTGCTCTTTCTAACTCTATGAAGAATTGAGTTGGGGTTTTGATGGGGATTGCATTGAATCTGTATATTACTTTTGGCAAGATGGTCATTTTTACTATATTAATCCTGCCAATCCATGAACATGGCAGATTTTTCCATCTTCTGAGGTCTTCTTCAATTTCTTTCTTCAGAGACTTGAAGTTCTTTTCATACAGATCTTTCACTTCTTTGGTTAGAGTCACACCAAGATTCTTTATATTGTTTGTGGCTATCGTGAAGGGTATCATTTTTCTTATCTCTTTCTCAGCCTGCTTATCCTTTGAGTATAGGAAGGCTGCTGATTTGCTTGAGTTGATTTATATCTGGCCACTTTGCTGAAATTCTTTATCAGCTGTAGGAGTTCTCTGGTGAAGTTCTTTGGGTCGCTTAAGTATACTATCATATCGTCTGCAAATAGTGATAGTTTGATTTCTTCCTTTCCAATTTCTATCCCTTTGACCTCCTTTTGTAGTCTGATTGCTCTAGCTAGAACTTCATTTACTATATTAAAAAGATATGCAGAGAGAGGGCAGTCTTGACGAGTCCCTGATTTTAGTGGGATTGCTTCAAGTTTCTCTGCATTTAGATTGATGTTTTTACAGGTTTGCTGTAAATTGCTTTTACTATGTTTAGATATGGGTCTCAAATTCCTGATCTTTCCAAGACCTTTAACATGAAAGGATGCTGAATTTTGTCAAATTCTTTTTCAGCATCTAATGAAATGACCATGTGGTTTTTCTCTTTGAGATTGTTAATGTAGTGGATTACATTGATGGACTTCCTTATATTGAACCATAATTTTATCCCTAGGATGAAGCCTACTTGATCGTTGTGAATGATCGTTTTGATGTTTTCTTGGATAAGGTTGGCAAGAATTTTATTGAGTAGCTTTGCATTGATATTCATAAGAGAAATTGGTCTGAGATTCTCTTTCTCTGTCAGATCTTTATGTGCTTTTGGTATTAGCGTAATTGTTGGCTTCATAGAACGAGTTGGGTAGTGTTCCTTCTGTTTCTATTTTGTGGAACAGTTTGAAGTATTGGTGTTAGGTCTTCTTTGAAGGTCTGATAGAATTCTGCACTAAAACCATCTGGACCTGTGCTTTTTTTGGTTGGAAGACTTCCAATGACCACTTCTATTTCTTCAGGGGTTATAGGACGGTTTAGATGGTCTATTTGATCCTGATTTAATTTTAGTGTTTGGTACCTGTCTAGGAAATTGTCCATTTCCTCCAGATTTTCTAGTTGTGTTGAACACAGGCTTTTGTAGTAGGATCTGATGATTTTTTAATTTCCTCAGTTTCTGTTGTTATATCTCTCTTTTCACTTCTGATTTTATTAATTTGGATTCTGTCTCTGTGCCCTCTGGCTAGTCTGTTTAAGGGCTTATCTATCTTGTTGATTTTCTCATGAACCAGCTCCTAGTTTTGTTGATTCTTTATATGGTTTTATTTGTTTCTACTTGATTGATTTCAGCCCTGAGTTCCATGATTTCCTGCCTTCTACTCCTTCTACTCCTCTTCAGTGTATTTGCTTCTTTTTGTTCCAGGGCTTTCAGGTGTGCCATTAAGCTGCTAATGTATGCTCTCTCCCATTTCTTTTTGGAGGCACTGAAGGCTATGAATTTTCCTCTTAGCACCGCTTTCATTGTGTCCCATAAATTAGGGTTTGTTGTGCTTTCATTTTCATTAAATTTTAAAAAGTCTTTAATTTCTTTATTTTTTCCTTCATCAAAGTATCATTGAGTAGAGCATTGTTCAGCTTCCACGCTTATGTGGGCTTTTTGTTGTTTTGTTGTTATTGAAGACCACCTTTATTCCATAGTGATCTGATAGTAGGCATGGGATTAATTCAATCTTCTTATATCTGTTGAGGTCTGTTTTTTGACCAATTATATGGTCAAATTTGGAGAAGGTACCATGAGGTAATTAGAAGAAGGTATATTCTTTTACTTTAGGATGAAATGGATCTCTCTCTCTCTCTCTCTCTCTCTCTCTCTCTCTCTATATATATATATATATATATATATATATATATATATATATATATATATCAGAGAGCAGGGTGTTGAAGTCACCCACTATTATTGTGTGAGGTGCGATGTGTGCTTTGAGCTTTAGTAAAGTTTCTTTTACGAATGAGGGTGCCCTTGCATTTGGAGCATAGATATTCAGAATTGAGAGTTCTTGATGGTGGATTTTTCCCTTGATCAGTATGTAGTGTCCTTCTGTGTCTTTTTTGATGACTTTAGGTTGAAAGTCAATTTTTTCTGATATTAGGATGGGTACTCTGATTCGTTTTCTGGGACATTTGCTTGTAGAATTGTTTTCCAGCCTTTTACTCTGAGGTAGTGTTTATCTTTGACACTGAGGTGTGTTTCCTGCACGCAACAAAATGCTGGTTCCTGTTTATGTATTCAGTCTGTTAGTTTATTTCTTTTTATTGGGGAGTTGAGACCATTGATATTAAGAGAAATTAAGGAATAGTGATTATTGCCACCTGCTATTCTTGACGCTATCTTTATGTTTGAGTGATTATCTACTTTTGGGTTTGATGAAAGAAGGTTACTATCTCATTTTTCCCAGGGTCTAGTTTCTCTCCTTGTATTGGCGGTTTCCACCTATTATCCTTTGCAGGGCTGGGTTTGTGGAAAGATATTGTGTAAATATGGTTTTATCATGTAATGTCTTGGTCTCTCTATCTATCTCTCCTGCTAGTTGTTCTTTCTGTCTCAGGCTGGAGCTTGTCCCTCCTGTGGGCCTGTAAGCCTGTGTCCATATCCTGGGAGACCAACTTTCTTCTGGCAGGGTCTGTGCATAGAAGGCTGTGGAGCTGCCTGCCTCCCTGGTACAAATGGCAGCCTAAAGAACTATATCCCAGCTGCTCCACTAACCATATGCCCTGTGTGTTCCTAGCTGTTCTCCTAGAGAGAGGAGGTGGAGACCTCGCCTCTGTGCTCTGAAGTGAAAATGCTGCATAGCTGGGAGATTACTCTCTCCTGGAGACCTCTGCACAGAAGGCTGTGGAGTCACCTGTCTCCCTGGTGCAAATGCTGGTGTCCTAGCTGCCCCATTCAGTATTTTTTAAATATACCAACTACTTCTTTAAATTTACAGAATGCTTAGATGCATAGAATAGTCTTACTATATCAAATGCACAGATATTTATATATTATTAATATCTATCATTAGTAGTGATATTTGTTGTAATTAATTAATCATTATTAATAAAAAATATTGTGACTAAAAACCATTGCTCATTCAGCTAGCATTACAAATTTACATTGACAAGCAAACCTCTTCTTTCCTCTGGGATCAGACATGGTTTCAAATTTCTGACTGTCAAGAACATGATCACTGTTCAGATAATTTATAGAATGTCTCTAATTTGAAATTTGACTAATGTTCATGTTATGAAGTGAAAAGTTCATATATTCTAAAAATAACAAATCACTGTTGATATATAAAGCAGGTAATAAGAAAATCTGTATTTCATTCTATGTTAATGAATGTTATATAGCTTAGGTTAAATGACTACAATATTCAAAGAAAAAAATCTACTAAATTTTGTGTTAGAAACAATGTGAAACCAAGCAGAGAGCTATTATGCTATTGGTATTGAATTTTTTGTTGACATATTTCCATAAATCACATCCCAGTCCCTTTCAATGTGTCTTGATGAGCTTCATGATAGATTTAAACAAAAAAATACACAAATTGTATGTATCTTAATTACATCAATGAGAAATGATTATTTTTCTATTCATTTCATTAGCCATTCCATTTTTTGATTGCAGTATTACAAAGAAGGGAAACTATTATATCATCATAAATTTAGATATAAATATATTTAGGATGGAGTTAGTAGATCACATATAATTTTATATTAAATTGTTAGTTCACATTTAATATATAAAAATAAGTAATTTATTGTGATGTAAATAATGTCAAAAGTAGGAAATACTGCTGCATAGATACATAAAATACATTTAAGGCAATATTTCTGATCTAACCCTAAAAAATATTCTCATTAATATAAAGGATATCTTAAGATAATTCAAATTGTATTTTCATACCATCTGCATAATACACTTATAGCTGTCCCTCCTCATGTAATTCATTTTCTCCATCTTGGAAATTCATGAACCACTTGCTATTAATGTGTGATAGAAAATAAGTCTGCAAGCTGCCCATTTCATCGTATGAGAAATAATCATATTGCCTGTTTCTGCTCAGCATTTATCGTTAATTATATGGAATATTACTCTATTTAAAATGTTTATTGAAACAGCCCTATGAATTTCCTTCTGTACAATAGAGTCTTAACATCCTATGAACAAGCTCATTCAAATGCAGATTTCCCTAGCCATTATTTGACAAAAAATACATGCCAGGCATTTTAGTAGGAATTTCACACAGTATTTAGGTGGAAAATTATGACTAATATTTTTCATTGTCAGAAGAAGTACTTATTTTCTCATTTATTTATCTCTTGATAAAAAGATCAGACATAATCTGCAAATGGAGGAATTTAGCATTGGAAATACATACATAGTTTTTGCTGTTAGTCATTTAAAACTATGAAAAGTTTATCTGATAGCCATAATACTTAGAAAACATTATTTTATCTACCACATAAACCACAATGCCTGTAAAGAATATATTAATAGTAAGCCAAAAATTACCATATTAGAATTGTTACAATGAACAGGCAGTCTAAAAATGTTTTATATAAAGGATTGCTGTTATATAGGGACTTTTGGACATGCTTATATATTTTTTTCTTTTTATAACTATATTTACAGGACAAGAGTTGCCAGAGTAATGGCTAGATTAGAAGCATGTATAGATTTAGGCAATAATTGCTCTATGGAAATTGTTAGAGCACAGTGACTTTCATGTTTATTGAAAAATGGAGAAAGTATCTCAGCTCATGAGGAATCACCCAATTTATTAATCAAGAAATATGTTTTGTCTTGCTCATCTTTGGCCAAATATTTATTTATGAACTATATAATGAAGTGATATTTTATATACTAGGATCAGAAAAGGAAGCACACCCAAGAAAGTTTGAAGCAAATGCTGAACATCACCTGAGAGAATGGTACTCCCCCTTCCAATCTACCATTTGTGAAATATTGATTTTGAGGACCATTTGTAAGTTTACAAGTAGATTTTCAAAGTCTTTAAACTTGGAAATACATAGCAATAAAATCCTTGAAATTCTTTTGGTTTTCTCAAAAGAGTTAACATGAATTATGTACTAAGATTACTTCTCCATATGGCATAGAATATTCACAAAAAGTAAAACAGACAGTTGGATCATTTAAATTCATCTTTTAGCTTCAATGTTTTACTAAGACTTGGTACAAAAGTTACATTGTACGTTTTTTGTTTCCTCTATGTCTATTGTGCAATATTTTTCTAAATATTTAAGTATATTATGAAATCAATTTATTATAATTTTATGGGACCTCCTTCCAATACATATTCACATATGATGTTAAATAATATACATCTATATTATATATGCAGAACATATGTAGTATAATTTTATTAAATTAACTTACTAATGAAATCACTGAACCTTAGACTTCTGAGACTTGAAATACTGCAGAATTAGTAAAATCACTAATGTTAAATCATATTTAAGCATCTGAGATCTTTACTGTTTGCTATAAAATATATTCAGAGCTATTTCTCTCTCATCTATCAACATGATTTTAATCCCAAGTTAACATCTTATAAAAGGAATCAGAAATTATACACTGTACTTTCTACTCTCTTATTTTTATTAAGTTTCACCTTTGAGACTCTGAGGATTAAGGGAGCTTAATGCCCAAGTAACAGTCTATTTACAGGTTCCAGGCCAATAAGATATGCTCTTTCTATAAGATAGAGTGACAATACCTTCAGCAGTGGCACAAAAGATTGTCATCTGACCTCTCAATCCACATATATCATGAGCACCATTATATATTTCTGTGTTTTATGTATATATGTGTATGGGTGGTGCTGGTGTGGAGTGCATGAGTATGTGTATGTTAGTAAGTAAAAAGGAATGAAATAATTTTAAATGGAAGCATGATAAAGACAAATTTATACATACATTAAAAATGTGACTCATACCTCATTATTTGGTAACAGTTTAAAAAATAAATGGAAATAAATTTCATACAGTGACATTTATAGATACCTGAAACCACAAATTCAACATGTGTGGAAAACCTCTATAACTCAATTATTGTTTTTCCTGAGATCAGTGAACTCTAGCCACTGTAGACTAGACACTATAGCCAAGTAGGATTCTGTGCACATCACGATCTCAGGATTGCTCTATTAAACGTGTATAACAACCCCATGGCTGCCACGGAGAGAGGTTATCTTTCATTACAAGACTGTGAGGACCTTCTGACAGGGTGTCTGAAATATCTCATTGATCCTGTTACAGGCTCATTCTAGCTACTCCGTTACAACTCTGAAGTGGTTTCCTTTCCAGGCTTTCTAATAATCATGACAGAGAATTCTGAGAAAGTTGTGGGTCTGATCAAAATCTGTTTTGTGATGTCAATATGCTATAAATGACATTGGTAATTTATTAAGTCAATACTCTTCGCAATAACTTTTTTGGCTAGTGTATTGCTTTATGTTTTTGTATACATGAGAAGAGGTTTCCAAAGCTTTATAATATGTAGTATTTTCCTTTAATTATTATGTGTGTGTGTGCATGTGTAAAATATTTTTGAATTTGATTTATGCCTATAGGTTTCTATGAAATAAAATACTAAAATAATGTTGTTTTAGAATATTATAATTCAATACAGCTTGTTAAATTAATAACCATTAGCTGGAACTGTACATTAATAGTGAAAAGTGAGAGGGATAGTTCAAGGTCTGGTTTTTCCAGATCTCAACAAAACCCCTTATTAATTTTAATATTTACTTATTATGTTTAGATCTTAGTGATATACAATGTTATGTTCCTGGCTGCTATTTATGCACAGTTTGTGTTCAGACAAAATATTTATATTATTGTAAATATTTTAAAATATGCCTTTTCTTAGTTTTGTGTATATTAAAGTATGAAATGAAACATAATACTTTAAAATAATAAGTTTCATCCACATGTGCTTCTGTAGGTAGATTATTCCCATACCCTCAATTCTAATAAATTTTTAAAATTTTGAATTTGATTTAGCAAACAAATCTAGGCATTCCAAGGAGGGAACGAACAATGGAAATAGAAATACTATAATTGAGTTATGGTCATATTTTTGTTTGCCATCTGTTTAGCAAAGCAAGATTGGCTTAATTGTGGCATTGTCGGAGTAGAATTAAAAAGGTAATACCCAAAAAAACAAAATTCACATATCAATTGACTCCCAAGAAGAAAGAAGGAGAGGCCCCTGCTCCTGGAAAGACTCTATGCAGCAGTGTAGTGGAATACCAGGACAGAGAAGCTGGAGGGGGTTGAATGTGGAACAGGGGAGGGAAGAGGGCTTATGGGAATTTCGGGGAGGAGGGGAACCTGGAAAGGGCAAATCATTTGGAATGTCAATAAAGAATATAGAAAATAAAATACACAAACAAACAAACAAAAACTCTGGAGGCTGATTCTATATCTTAATGATCTGGCTAAGTGGACTTTGAAAGACCTTGGAGTCTTGAAGTCTCTGTGTTCTTCAGAAGCCTCTCACAGGGTGATCAGAATCCAGTAAAAGAAAATAAAATGCTCAGTTTCATCAAAAAAAAAAAAGGTAGCTCCACAGAAATGACAAATTCATTCCTATGATTCAGTGTTATAATGTGATATTGATGTGTTTAGAAATTCATATCACTAACACACCAAATAAGAAAGGCATGTAATTCATTCAACTTGCTTCCAGAAAATATTATTTTCTAAGTAGTAGCATGTTTTAAACTTACTCATCCAGTCATGATGGAGACAATATAGTATGAGATTCTGTATTTGCTAAGTATCAGAATAAACTCTATTATAACTGCAGTATTGAAACTGTGCTTATATGCAAATGAATATCTACATTATCTATACGTTTAGATACTGCCTACTCCAATCAACTCCAGGCCACATTTCCTTAGTTACACTGTTTTAACAATAGATTTTATTTATAGTTCTCAAACATATGATACCTATTTAGGTTAGAAAATAATTTAGTAGACTTGTTTAAATTCTTTTACTTTTATTATTAAAATCATTTTGCATCACTATTACAGCCCCACAGCCTCACTCAGTTCTCTCTTCCCAGTCTGACCGTTACAATTCCCCTCCTTGTCTCCACCCCTTCTCCTCCTTGAGTATCTCTAGGCCCAGAAGGACTAGGAACATCCTCTCCAACTGAGGTCCAAACAGCAGTTCCGGTAGGGGAAAGGGGATCCAATGGCAGGGAATAGAGACCTAGACAGCCTTGCTCCACTTATTTGGAGAACTACATGCAGATCAAGCTGCACATTTGCTATAAACATGAAGGGTGTCTGGGTCCAGTTGCTGAATGCTCTCTGATTGGTAGCCCAGATTAAAACAATCCTGAACAATAAAAAAAAAAAATTCTGATGGTATCACCATCCCCGATGTCAATCTGTACTACAGAGCAATTGTGATCTAAAAAAAAAAAAAAAAAAAAAAAAAAGAGTGCATGATATTGGTATTGGAATAGACAAGTTAATTAATAGAATCAAAGACCTTGAAATAAACCCACTCACCTATGGACACATGATTTTCGACAAATCAGCTAAAACAATACAATGGAAAAAGTAAAGCATCTTCAACAAATGTTGCTGGTCTGTCTGAATATATAGGGGTGAAAACAGATCCATATTTATCATCCTTAACAAAACTCAAGTCCAAGTAGATCAAAGACCTCAATGTTAAACCAGATACACTAAAGTTTATAGAACAGAAAGTATGGCATAGCCTTGAGCTCATTGGTACAGGAGACAACTTCCTGAACAGAACACCAGTGGCTCAGGCTCTAAGGTCAACATTTAATAAATGGGACCTCATGAAACTGCAAAGATTCTGTAAGGCAAAAGAAACCATCAGTAGGACAAAATGGCATCTACATATTGTAAAAGGATCTTCATCAAACCTAAATCCAACAGAGGGCTAATATCCCAAATATATCAAGAACTCAATAAATCAGAAACCAAATATCTAAATGACCCAATTAAAAATGGCAGAGAGAGCCAAACAAAGAATTTTTAACAGAGGAATTTTGAATGACTGAGAAACATTTAAAAATGCTCAATATCATTAGTCATCAGGAAAATGCAAATCAAAAGGACTCTGAAATTCCATCTCGTTTCAATTCTTAAACAAATTATTTAAAAATAATTTAAAATAATTTAAAAAGGTGGATGCACCTTTCTGTACACATTCATTAACAAACAAGTGAGTTTCTGTGTTTTCAAAAGGGCAAAATATGAAGCTTTAATATCTAAACCAAAACCTTAAGATATTAATGAATAAAAAGTAAGAAAATTAAAGACAAGAATCAGCTTCAGTATTGATTATTTTGAAAAAAAAAACCACTGAATCTGTAAAAGAAAAATATCTCTGAAGCAGAGCTATAGAGAATTGACTATGATAACTAGTAGATATTTCATCTGTAAGATCATATATTATATGACAAATGCATAATTTAAGTTTGTATAATTACACAATTCACAGAGTAATTAAAATTATGTATAATTACAAGTACATGTGCATAATTACAATTCTGCATAATTACATAATCATAATAATGCTCCTATTTCTGAGACATGCATCCATGAAACTGCATCAAGTATTACTTTATTTCGTTGAAAAGGAAAATCAATAAAAAATTAACAATATTAACTTATGCTGAATAAGTAATAAATATCTGGTGAGTAAATAATGAGAAGTAGGATTTTGTATTTAGATATCGGTTATTCTGATGGATCAAAAACTCAAGCTCAAAAAACCAAAAAAAAAAAAAAAACCCTCAAGCAAACTACCTTCTAAATCTACTATCTACTAAATAAAACTAAATAAACCAAATCAGTACTAAAATCACATATTTCCTTTAATATATTCTTATTTTTACACTAGAAGTCTTTGTCAAAATGCATTTCTTTAAATATTTTTGGGTGTTAGAAAGCAGATATTAAAATACAAATTTTCATTTTACATGTTTTGTTGCAGTTCAATGGTGTATTTGTACAGACTGTATTTATATAACACTTAACTTTCTAGCTTTATAACTCTTACTCAAAAAAATGACTGAATGCTGTGGCTCAAATTTCTCCTTGGGAATTGAAAACAATTCAAATTTGTCTATTAATAAATCCAAATATTTAAGAAATTGTATAATATATGTAGATTTAATGACCCAAGTGTTGCAGGATTTTCCTGTTCAACACATTAGTGCAGAGGAGGCCAACGATTGGGAAAAGGGAAAAGGGAGACACAGCGAAGAGTTGCAGGGGAAAGTGCAGAAGAGGAGAATGGAGGCCCACATGATGATTTCTTAAGATTAGAATAATTGGGATAAAGCTTTTATCATTATCATTTGGCTCTGAAATTAATGTACTGGCATCTTGTAAATTGTGATCTTATCGATACATAAATCTGATTGGTTAACTATAATTATAAGCTTTAAGAGTCTTGATTTCACTGGGTTACTGGGTATTATGGTATGCAACCATGAGGTTGGCTGTTCCACTTGGATACTAGAATGTGGGACAGAGCCAAAAACAGAGAGGGAACTAGCAGCTCTAGGGACAAGGGAATGAGAGCTGGGAACACAGCAGTCTGGCACAGTGAGGGCAGGCTGGAGAGTGTAGCTCTGCGAGAATACTCTGGTGCCAGCACTAGTGCAGTGGGATGCTTCAGTATTTTTTAATATTTCCTGCAACACCTATGCCTATTTACCTAAGTCTAAACAGTAAACACAACATGCCTTATCCTCAAATGTGTGTCTTTAATTTGGGGTTATTTTTAAGTGATTTTAGAAGACAATCTTGTTAAAATTTCTCATTATGTTTTTGCAGTATTTCCATCCCCCTACCACCAAGATGTGTTCACATGTGTCAGGAAAAAAAATATTTCTGGGTCACATAACTTGAAGATATAAAGGTTCAAGATATAAAAGTAAAGGTGGTTTTAGAAGATCAAAACTTTAGGAATGAGGTTGTGTGTGTGTTGAATGGGATCTCTACACATAAAATATATATATAATAATAGATTGATTACCAGTAGTGAAAGCTTAAACAAACATATATATATATATATATGTATATATATATATTTACTATATATTATATAAATATATTATATAAATATTTACTATATATTATATATATTATATAAATAATATATTATATATATATATTATATATATATTATATATATATATATATATATATATTACTCACTACCCAAGGGAATGGAAATATGATACATTGGAATACTTGCATCCAATTCAGAAATACAATCAGATCATGTTTACTTTCAATGATACTGGAAAATACATAGGAAAAGAAAATGAAGTTGGATCACTAAATTCTTAATTAAGGAGTTATAAATTACCTAGAAGTTTCCAAGAGTGTTGTAATAGAGATCTTTATCTCTCATTATCACTGGGATGAATGCTGAATATTCATTTCACAATCATACTTGGAAATTGATGAATTGCATAAAACTAGATTCCAAAAGATTGTATACTGAGAAAAAAATGTTACTTAAATTTTATTGAGTATACATAAGAAACTTAATCAAGCTGCTACACTGTAGTCATTTAAATCCTGATACAACATCATTGCCAAACAAAACAAAACCAGAGAGAGAGAGAGAGCTGCATACTTATGTGAAATTGTTAAATAAAATTTTAGTTGTTGTACTGGCTGTTTTTGGTTTCAACTTGACACAAGCTGGAGTTATCACAGAGAAAAGAGATTCAGTTGAGGAAATGCCTCCGTGAGATCCAGCTGTAAGGCATTTTCTCAATTACTGATCAAGTGGGGGAGGGCCCCTTGTGGGTGGTGCCATTCTTGGACTGGTGGTCCTGGGTTCTATATGAGACCAGACTGAGCA
Source organism: Tokudaia tokunoshimensis (assembly GCA_036184795.1). Lineage (NCBI taxonomy): Eukaryota > Metazoa > Chordata > Mammalia > Rodentia > Muridae > Tokudaia > Tokudaia tokunoshimensis. The sequence goes on along the minus strand of BTHU01000011.1, from coordinate 12,651,824 downwards.
AGCCAGGTGAAGAAATCCAGTAAGTAGCATTCCTCCTTGGTCTATGCATCAACTCCCGCATCCTGACCTGCTGGAGTTCCAGTCCTGACTTCCTTTGGAGATGTACAGCAATGTGGAAATGTAAGCTGAAGAAACCCTTCCCTCGCCAATTTACTTCTTGGTCATGATGTTTGTGCAGTGATAAAAACTCTACGACAGTGGTCTTTGTTAAAGTACTTATCACACACAATAATGATGATATTTTTCAGAGTCTGCTTTCATACTTTTATTGTCCTATTTGTCACAACACTCCAGTCCTACTAGTTGTTCACAGGTAACATCAGCTTGCGATCAATTAGGTAGTAAGCCAGGCTTCAAAATAATAGTAATAGCAATAGCAATAACAACAACAAAACAATAATGATGATGATGATGATAATAATCTCTTCAATCATCTAGCTCATAAAAATCATAGTAGGTATAATGAGATGGCCCTCATAAATCTTGGGAATTCCTTCCAAGACCTCTGTTCCCGTAGACTGCACTGAAGAGACCCGTACCCAGGTTATCCCCAATATAACATCGCTTGGGACACGGCCTGTTGGGGCTTCCATCTGCTCCCAAGAACAGGACAGCGCTGTGGTTGTCTGGGCGCCAGATCTGTTGTAGCCCATTGACTCTGCAGGGTGACCAGCAACACCTAGAGAGTGCAGAGTGCACTCCGCCATCTTTGCTCCAGTGGCCCAGGTTGTTGGGACCTCCAGGCTCGGAGACACACAGGCATAATATCGCTTGGGTCTCAGGCAGCTTGTGTGTACGCAGCTCCCAAGAGCTGGGCAGATCTGCAATAACCAGCGCGCCAGCTCTGCTATGGGACTTCTGCCTTGCAGAGGGACGCCCCCTCCCCCCCCACTCTGGGAGAGATCACACACCCCTGGAAAGGGCAGGAGCCTACCCACCTCCCTTTGGCGACCTCTGCTCCGGGAATCCATTAAGTTGAGCCTTTGGATGTGCAGAGACTCCCCAATATAACATCATTTGGAGCAAGGCACATCAGGGCTCCAAAGTCACTCAGGAGCAGGGCAGGCCCCAGAAATCGGTGTCAGGGGAATCCTGGTAATCCAGGGGGGGCAGAAATAGCTTTGCAGGCTCACAGGAGGTCCAACCAACAGCCAGTGACAGCAGGACCAACTAATATCAGAGGTAACCAGATGGCAAAAGGCAAACGTAGGAACGTTACTAACAGAAATCAAACATCAGAGGTAACCAGATGGCAAAAGGCAAACGTAGGAACGTTACTAACAGAAATCAAAGTAATATGGCACCATCCTAACCCAACACTCCAACAGCAGCAAGTCCTGGATACCCCACCACACCTGAAAGACAAGATCTGGATTTAAAATCACTTCTCATGATGCTATTAGAGGATCACAAGAAGGACACAAATAAATCTAATAAAAAATTACAGGAGATCATGAATCAACTGTTAGAAGCCCTTACAAAGGAAACGCAAAAATCTCTTAGAGAAATGCAGGAGAACATGGATCAAAAGATGGAGGCCCACAAGGAGACAACACAAAAATCGCTTAAAGAAATGAATCAACTGGTAGATGCACTTTCAAAGGAATCGCAAAAATTGCATAAAGAAATGCAGAAGAATATGGGTCAACAGACAGATACCCATAGGGAGGCAACACAAAAAGTGTTTAAAGAAATGAATCAACGGATAGATGTCCTTACAAAGGAAACAGGAGAACTGCTTAAAGAAATGCAGGAGACGATGGATCAACAGATGGAATCCCATGAGAAGGAAACACGAAAATCGCTCAGAGAAATACCGGAGAACTTGGGTCAACAGGCAGAAATCCTGAAAGAGGTAATGCAAAAATACCTTAAAGAAATACAGGAAAATACAAATAAACAAGTGAAGGATCTCAGCAAATCCATCCAGGATCTAAAAAAGGAAGTAGAAACAACTAAGAAATCAAAAAGGGAGACAACTTTGGAGATAGAAACTTGATGCAATCCCACTAAAATCAGGGACTAGACATGGCTGCCCTCTCTCTCCATATCTTTTCAATATAGTACTTGAAGTTCTAGCTAGAGCAATTAGACAACAAAAAGAGTTCAAAGGGATACAAATTGGAAAGTAAGAAGTCAAACAATCACTATTTGCAGACGATATGATAGTATACTTAAGCGAACAAAAGAACTCCACCAGAGAACTCCTACAGCGGATAAACAACTTCAGCAAAGTGGCCGGATATAAAATCAACTCAAGCAAGTCAGTAGCCTTCCTATACTCAAAGGATAAGCAGGCTGAGAAAGAAGTAAGAGAAATGATACCCTTCACGATAGCCACAAACCATATAAAGTATCTTGGTGTGACTCTAACCAAACAAGTGAAAGATCTGTATGACAGGAACTTCAAGTCTTTGAAGAAAGAAACTGAAGAAGACCTCAGAAGATGGAAAAATCTGCCATGCTCATGGATTGGCAGGATTAATATAGTAAAATTGACCATCTTACCAAAGTAATATACAGATTCAATGCAATCCCCTTCAAAATCCCAACTCAATTCTTCATAGAGTTAGAAAGAGCAATTCAAAAATTCATCTGGAATAACAGAAAACCCAGAATAGCTAAAACTATTCTCAAGAGTAAAAGAACCTCTGGGGGAATCAGTATCTCCGACCTCAAGCTGTACTACAGAGCAATAGTGTTAGAAACCGCATGGTATTGGTACAGTGATAGGCATGTAGATCAATGGAACAGAATTGAAGACCCAGAAATGAATCCACACTCCTATGGTCACTTGATCTTTGACAAAGGAGCTAAAACTATCCAGTGGAAAAAAGATAGCCTTTTCAACAAATGGTGCTGGCTCAGCTGGAGGTCAACATGCAGAAGAATGCAAATTGACCCATTCTTATCTCCTTGCACTAAGCTCTATTCCAAGTGGATCAAGGACCTCCACATAAAACCAGACACACTGAAACTAATAGAAGGGAAACTAGGGAAGAACCTTGAACATATGGGCACAGGGGAGAATTTCCTGAACAGAACTCCAATAGCTTATACTCTAAGATCAAGAATAGACAAATGGGACCTCATTAAATTACAAAGTTTTTGCAAGGCAAAAGACACCGTCAAAAAGACAAAGCGGCAACCAACTAACTGGGAAATGATCTTTACCAACCTTACATCCGACAGAGGGCTAATATCCAAGATATACAAAGAACTCAAGAAGTTAAACTCCAGAGAGGCAAGTAACCCTATTAAAAAATGGGGTACAGAGCTCCACAAAGAGTTCTCACCTGAAGAATATCTAATGGCTGAGAAGCACCTAAAGAGATGTTCATCATCCTTAGTCATTAGGGAAATGCAAATCAAAACAACCCTGAGATTCCATCTCACACCAGTCAGGATGGCTAAGATCAAAAACACAGGAGACAGCAGTTGTTGGCGAGGATGTGGAGAAAGAGGAACACTCCTCCACTGCTGGTGGAATTGCAGGCTGGTACAACCACTCTGGAAAGCAGTCTGGCGGCTCCTCAGAAAACTGGGCATGACACTTCCGGAGGATCCGGCTATACCACTCCTGGGCATATACCCAGAGACTTTACCTGCAAGCAATAAGGACACATGCTCCACTATATTCATAGCAGCCTTATTTATAATAGCCAGAAGCTGGAAAGAACCCAGATGTCCCTCAACGGAGGAATGGATTCAGAAGATGTGGTATATTTACACAATGGAATACTACTCTGCAATTAAAAACAATGAATTCACGAAATTCCTAGGCAAATGGTCAGAACTTGAAAATATCATCCTTAGTGAGGTAACCCAATCACAAAAGATCACACATGGTATGAAGTCACTGATAAGGGGATATTGACCCAGAATCTCAGAATACCCTAGACACAATCAGCATATCAATAGATTTCTAAAAAGATGGAAGGAGAGACCCCTGGTCCTGGAAAGACTGGATGTAGGGGAACGCCAGGACAGAGTAATGAGAGGGGGTTGAACGGAGAAAAGAGGGAGGGAAGGGGGCTTATGGGTCTTTCGGGGAGGGAGGAAACGGGAAAGGGGAAGTGATTTGGAATGTAAATTAAAAAAATAAAATAAAATTAAATTAAAAAAAAAATGAATTTTGTAGGCTAATGTGAGAAGGATTACTAGAAAGTGACATCTGAGCCAGCCTGAACAATAGTGAGATCCTTTCTCACTATTATAAATGCTATGAAAAAAAAAAAAAAAAGAAAGGAAACTAGGGAAGAACCTTGAACATATGGGCACAGGGGAGAATTTCCTGAACAGAACTCCAATAACTTATGCTCTAAGATCAAGAATAGACAAATGGGACCTCATTAAATTACAAAGTTTTTGCAAGGCAAAAGACACTGTCAAAAAGACAAAGCGGCAACCAACTAACTGGGAAATGATCTTTACCAACCCTACATCCGACAGAGGGCTAATATCCAATATCCAATAAATACAAAGAACTCAAGAAGTTAAACTCCAGAGAGGCAAGTAACCCTATTAAAAATGGGGTACAGAGTTAAACAGAGAGTTCTCACCTGAAGAATATCTAATGGCTGAGAAGCACCTAAAGAGATGTTCATCATCCTTAGTCATTAGGGAAATGCAAATCAAAACAACCCTGAGATTCCATCTCACACCAGTCAGAATGGCTAAGATCAAAAACACAGGAGACAGCAGTTGTTGGCGAGGATGTGGAGAAAGAGGAACACTCCTCCACTGCTCGTGGAATTGCAAGCTGGTACAACCACTCTGGAAAGCAGTCTGGCGGTTCCACAGAAAACTGGGCATGACACTCCCAGAGGATCCGGCTATACCACTCCTGGGCATATACCCAGATGCTTTACCTGCATGCAATAAGGACACATGCTCCACTATGTTCATAGTACCCTTATTTATAATAGGCAGAAGCTGGAAAGAACCCAGATGTCCCTCAATGGAGGAATTGATTCAGAAGATGTGGTATATCTACACAATGGAATACTACTCTGCAATTAAAAACAATGAATTCACGAAATTCCTAGGCAAATGGTCAGAACTTGAAAATATCATCCTTAGTGAGGTAACCCAATCACAAAAGAACACACATGGTATGCAGTCACTGATAAGCAGATATTAACCCAGAATCTGGGAATACCATAGACACAATTTGCATATCAATAGATTTCTATGAAGATGGAAGGAGAGACCCCAGGTCCTGGAAAGACTGGATGTAGGTGAACACCAGGACAGAGAAATGAGAGGGGAGTTGAATGGGAAAAAGAGGGAGGGAAGGGGGCTTATGGAACTTTTGGGGAGGGAGGAAATGGGAAAGGGGAAATGATTTGGAATGTAAATAAAAAATACTTCTAAAATAAAATTTAAAAGAAAAAATAAATCTTGGGAAGTTGAACACTTCAATCCTGGTCCTACCTAGAGATATTTGGAGCCTATGAAGTCATGCAGCATTGTTATAGAATGCATATCTTTGGAAGCTGCCTCTTCTCTTTCAAAACAATTTCTTTTTGAGTGTTTCTTTGCTTTCTCTTTGTGGTTCGATTTCTGAGTTTTCTGTTGCTTCTCTCACTGCCTTCCTGACATCTGTTATCTTTTGTCCAACAACAGGGAGTTGAACCATCTGGAACTGTAAGCCCTAAACAAACTTTCCTATAAAGTGCCTTTGTCATAGAACTTCCCAGAGACTTTACCTGCATGCAATAAGGACACATGCTCCACTATATTCATAGCAGCCTTATTTATAATAGCCAGAAGCTGGAAAGAACCCAGATGTCCCTCAACGGAGGAATGGATTCAGAAGATGTGGTATATTTACACAATGGAATACTACTCTGCAATTAAAAACAATGAATTCACGAAATTCCTAGGCAAATGGTCAGAACTTGAAAATATCATCCTTAGTGAGGTAACCCAATCACAAAAGATCACACATGGTATGAAGTCACTGATAAGGGGATATTGACCCAGAATCTCAGAATACCCTAGACACAATCAGCATATCAATAGATTTCTAAAAAGATGGAAGGAGAGACCCCTGGTCCTGGAAAGACTGGATGTAGGGGAACGCCAGGACAGAGTAATGAGAGGGGGTTGAACGGAGAAAAGAGGGAGGGAAGGGGGCTTATGGGACTTTCGGGGAGGGAGGAAACGGGAAAGGGGAAGTGATTTGGAATGTAAATTAAAAAAATAAAATAAAATTAAATTAAAAAAAAAAAAAGAATTTTGTAGGCTAATGTGAGAAGGATTACTAGAAAGTGACATCTGAGCCAGCCTGAACAATAGTGAGATCCTTTCTCACTATTATAAATGCTATGAAAAAAAAAAAAAAAAAGAAAGGAAACTAGGGAAGAACCTTGAACATATGGGCACAGGGGAGAATTTCCTGAACAGAACTCCAATAACTTATGCTCTAAGATCAAGAATAGACAAATGGGACCTCATTAAATTACAAAGTTTTTGCAAGGCAAAAGACACTGTCAAAAAGACAAAGCGGCAACCAACTAACTGGGAAATGATCTTTACCAACCCTACATCCGACAGAGGGCTAATATCCAATATCCAATAAATACAAAGAACTCAAGAAGTTAAACTCCAGAGAGGCAAGTAACCCTATTAAAAATGGGGTACAGAGTTAAACAGAGAGTTCTCACCTGAAGAATATCTAATGGCTGAGAAGCACCTAAAGAGATGTTCATCATCCTTAGTCATTAGGGAAATGCAAATCAAAACAACCCTGAGATTCCATCTCACACCAGTCAGAATGGCTAAGATCAAAAACACAGGAGACAGCAGTTGTTGGCGAGGATGTGGAGAAAGAGGAACACTCCTCCACTGCTCGTGGAATTGCAAGCTGGTACAACCACTCTGGAAAGCAGTCTGGCGGTTCCACAGAAAACTGGGCATGACACTCCCAGAGGATCCGGCTATACCACTCCTGGGCATATACCCAGATGCTTTACCTGCATGCAATAAGGACACATGCTCCACTATGTTCATAGTACCCTTATTTATAATAGGCAGAAGCTGGAAAGAACCCAGATGTCCCTCAATGGAGGAATTGATTCAGAAGATGTGGTATATCTACACAATGGAATACTACTCTGCAATTAAAAACAATGAATTCACGAAATTCCTAGGCAAATGGTCAGAACTTGAAAATATCATCCTTAGTGAGGTAACCCAATCACAAAAGAACACACATGGTATGCAGTCACTGATAAGCAGATATTAACCCAGAATCTGGGAATACCATAGACACAATTTGCATATCAATAGATTTCTATGAAGATGGAAGGAGAGACCCCAGGTCCTGGAAAGACTGGATGTAGGTGAACACCAGGACAGAGAAATGAGAGGGGAGTTGAATGGGAAAAAGAGGGAGGGAAGGGGGCTTATGGAACTTTTGGGGAGGGAGGAAATGGGAAAGGGGAAATGATTTGGAATGTAAATAAAAAATACTTCTAAAATAAAATTTAAAAGAAAAAATAAATCTTGGGAAGTTGAACACTTCAATCCTGGTCCTACCTAGAGATATTTGGAGCCTATGAAGTCATGCAGCATTGTTATAGAATGCATATCTTTGGAAGCTGCCTCTTCTCTTTCAAAACAATTTCTTTTTGAGTGTTTCTTTGCTTTCTCTTTGTGGTTAGATTTCTGAGTTTTCTGTTGCTTCTCTCACTGCCTTCCTGACATCTGTTATCTTTTGTCCAACAACAGGGAGTTGAACCATCTGGAACTGTAAGCCCTAAACAAACTTTCCTATAAAGTGCCTTTGTCATAGAACTTCCCAGAGACTTTACCTGCATGCAATAAGGACACATGCTCCACTATATTCATAGCAGCCTTATTTGTAATAGCCAGAAGCTGGAAAGAACCCAGATGTCCCTCAACGGAGGAATGGATTCAGAAGATGTGGTATATTTACACAATGGAATACTACTCTGCAATTAAAAACAATGAATTCACGAAATTCCTAGGCAAATGGTCAGAACTTGAAAATATCATCCTTAGTGAGGTAACCCAATCACAAAAGATCACACATGGTATGAAGTCACTGATAAGGGGATATTGACCCAGAATCTCAGAATACCCTAGACACAATCAGCATATCAATAGATTTCTAAAAAGATGGAAGGAGAGACCCCTGGTCCTGGAAAGACTGGATGTAGGGGAACGCCAGGACAGAGTAATGAGAGGGGGTTGAACGGAGAAAAGAGGGAGGGAAGGGGGCTTATGGGACTTTCGGGGAGGGAGGAAACGGGAAAGGGGAAGTGATTTGGAATGTAAATTAAAAAAATAAAATAAAATTAAATTAAAAAAAAAAAAGAATTTTGTAGGCTAATGTGAGAAGGATTACTAGAAAGTGACATCTGAGCCAGCCTGAACAATAGTGAGATCCTTTCTCACTATTATAAATGCTATGAAAAAAAAAAAAAAAGAAAGGAAACTAGGGAAGAACCTTGAACATATGGGCACAGGGGAGAATTTCCTGAACAGAACTCCAATAACTTATGCTCTAAGATCAAGAATAGACAAATGGGACCTCATTAAATTACAAAGTTTTTGCAAGGCAAAAGACACTGTCAAAAAGACAAAGCGGCAACCAACTAACTGGGAAATGATCTTTACCAACCCTACATCCGACAGAGGGCTAATATCCAATATCCAATAAATACAAAGAACTCAAGAAGTTAAACTCCAGAGAGGCAAGTAACCCTATTAAAAATGGGGTACAGAGTTAAACAGAGAGTTCTCACCTGAAGAATATCTAATGGCTGAGAAGCACCTAAAGAGATGTTCATCATCCTTAGTCATTAGGGAAATGCAAATCAAAACAACCCTGAGATTCCATCTCACACCAGTCAGAATGGCTAAGATCAAAAACACAGGAGACAGCAGTTGTTGGCGAGGATGTGGAGAAAGAGGAACACTCCTCCACTGCTCGTGGAATTGCAAGCTGGTACAACCACTCTGGAAAGCAGTCTGGCGGTTCCACAGAAAACTGGGCATGACACTCCCAGAGGATCCGGCTATACCACTCCTGGGCATATACCCAGATGCTTTACCTGCATGCAATAAGGACACATGCTCCACTATGTTCATAGTACCCTTATTTATAATAGGCAGAAGCTGGAAAGAACCCAGATGTCCCTCAATGGAGGAATTGATTCAGAAGATGTGGTATATCTACACAATGGAATACTACTCTGCAATTAAAAACAATGAATTCACGAAATTCCTAGGCAAATGGTCAGAACTTGAAAATATCATCCTTAGTGAGGTAACCCAATCACAAAAGAACACACATGGTATGCAGTCACTGATAAGCAGATATTAACCCAGAATCTGGGAATACCATAGACACAATTTGCATATCAATAGATTTCTATGAAGATGGAAGGAGAGACCCCAGGTCCTGGAAAGACTGGATGTAGGTGAACACCAGGACAGAGAAATGAGAGGGGAGTTGAATGGGAAAAAGAGGGAGGGAAGGGGGCTTATGGAACTTTTGGGGAGGGAGGAAATGGGAAAGGGGAAATGATTTGGAATGTAAATAAAAAATACTTCTAAAATAAAATTTAAAAGAAAAAATAAATCTTGGGAAGTTGAACACTTCAATCCTGGTCCTACCTAGAGATATTTGGAGCCTATGAAGTCATGCAGCATTGTTATAGAATGCATATCTTTGGAAGCTGCCTCTTCTCTTTCAAAACAATTTCTTTTTGAGTGTTTCTTTGCTTTCTCTTTGTGGTTCGATTTCTGAGTTTTCTGTTGCTTCTCTCACTGCCTTCCTGACATCTGTTATCTTTTGTCCAACAACAGGGAGTTGAACCATCTGGAACTGTAAGCCCTAAACAAACTTTCCTATAAAGTGCCTTTGTCATAGAACTTCCCAGAGACTTTACCTGCATGCAATAAGGACACATGCTCCACTATATTCATAGCAGCCTTATTTATAATAGCCAGAAGCTGGAAAGAACCCAGATGTCCCTCAACGGAGGAATGGATTCAGAAGATGTGGTATATTTACACAATGGAATACTACTCTGCAATTAAAAACAATGAATTCACGAAATTCCTAGGCAAATGGTCAGAACTTGAAAATATCATCCTTAGTGAGGTAACCCAATCACAAAAGATCACACATGGTATGAAGTCACTGATAAGGGGATATTGACCCAGAATCTCAGAATACCCTAGACACAATCAGCATATCAATAGATTTCTAAAAAGATGGAAGGAGAGACCCCTGGTCCTGGAAAGACTGGATGTAGGGGAACGCCAGGACAGAGTAATGAGAGGGGGTTGAACGGAGAAAAGAGGGAGGGAAGGGGGCTTATGGGACTTTTGGGGAGGGAGGAAACGGGAAAGGGGAAGTGATTTGGAATGTAAATTAAAAAAATAAAATAAAATTAAATTAAAAAAAAAAAAGAATTTTGTAGGCTAATGTGAGAAGGATTACTAGAAAGTGACATCTGAGCCAGCCTGAACAATAGTGAGATCCTTTCTCACTATTATAAATGCTATGAAAAAAAAAAAAAAAAAGAAAGGAAACTAGGGAAGAACCTTGAACATATGGGCACAGGGGAGAATTTCCTGAACAGAACTCCAATAACTTATGCTCTAAGATCAAGAATAGACAAATGGGACCTCATTAAATTACAAAGTTTTTGCAAGGCAAAAGACACTGTCAAAAAGACAAAGCGGCAACCAACTAACTGGGAAATGATCTTTACCAACCCTACATCCGACAGAGGGCTAATATCCAATATCCAATAAATACAAAGAACTCAAGAAGTTAAACTCCAGAGAGGCAAGTAACCCTATTAAAAATGGGGTACAGAGTTAAACAGAGAGTTCTCACCTGAAGAATATCTAATGGCTGAGAAGCACCTAAAGAGATGTTCATCATCCTTAGTCATTAGGGAAATGCAAATCAAAACAACCCTGAGATTCCATCTCACACCAGTCAGAATGGCTAAGATCAAAAACACAGGAGACAGCAGTTGTTGGCGAGGATGTGGAGAAAGAGGAACACTCCTCCACTGCTCGTGGAATTGCAAGCTGGTACAACCACTCTGGAAAGCAGTCTGGCGGTTCCACAGAAAACTGGGCATGACACTCCCAGAGGATCCGGCTATACCACTCCTGGGCATATACCCAGATGCTTTACCTGCATGCAATAAGGACACATGCTCCACTATGTTCATAGTACCCTTATTTATAATAGGCAGAAGCTGGAAAGAACCCAGATGTCCCTCAATGGAGGAATTGATTCAGAAGATGTGGTATATCTACACAATGGAATACTACTCTGCAATTAAAAACAATGAATTCACGAAATTCCTAGGCAAATGGTCAGAACTTGAAAATATCATCCTTAGTGAGGTAACCCAATCACAAAAGAACACACATGGTATGCAGTCACTGATAAGCAGATATTAACCCAGAATCTGGGAATACCATAGACACAATTTGCATATCAATAGATTTCTATGAAGATGGAAGGAGAGACCCCAGGTCCTGGAAAGACTGGATGTAGGTGAACACCAGGACAGAGAAATGAGAGGGGAGTTGAATGGGAAAAAGAGGGAGGGAAGGGGGCTTATGGAACTTTTGGGGAGGGAGGAAATGGGAAAGGGGAAATGATTTGGAATGTAAATAAAAAATACTTCTAAAATAAAATTTAAAAGAAAAAATAAATCTTGGGAAGTTGAACACTTCAATCCTGGTCCTACCTAGAGATATTTGGAGCCTATGAAGTCATGCAGCATTGTTATAGAATGCATATCTTTGGAAGCTGCCTCTTCTCTTTCAAAACAATTTCTTTTTGAGTGTTTCTTTGCTTTCTCTTTGTGGTTCGATTTCTGAGTTTTCTGTTGCTTCTCTCACTGCCTTCCTGACATCTGTTATCTTTTGTCCAACAACAGGGAGTTGAACCATCTGGAACTGTAAGCCCTAAACAAACTTTCCTATAAAGTGCCTTTGTCATAGAACTTCCCAGAGACTTTACCTGCATGCAATAAGGACACATGCTCCACTATATTCATAGCAGCCTTATTTATAATAGCCAGAAGCTGGAAAGAACCCAGATGTCCCTCAACGGAGGAATGGATTCAGAAGATGTGGTATATTTACACAATGGAATACTACTCTGCAATTAAAAACAATGAATTCACGAAATTCCTAGGCAAATGGTCAGAACTTGAAAATATCATCCTTAGTGAGGTAACCCAATCACAAAAGATCACACATGGTATGAAGTCACTGATAAGGGGATATTGACCCAGAATCTCAGAATACCCTAGACACAATCAGCATATCAATAGATTTCTAAAAAGATGGAAGGAGAGACCCCTGGTCCTGGAAAGACTGGATGTAGGGGAACGCCAGGACAGAGTAATGAGAGGGGGTTGAACGGAGAAAAGAGGGAGGGAAGGGGGCTTATGGGACTTTTGGGGAGGGAGGAAACGGGAAAGGGGAAGTGATTTGGAATGTAAATTAAAAAAATAAAATAAAATTAAATTAAAAAAAAAAAAGAATTTTGTAGGCTAATGTGAGAAGGATTACTAGAAAGTGACATCTGAGCCAGCCTGAACAATAGTGAGATCCTTTCTCACTATTATAAATGCTATGAAAAAAAAAAAAAAAAGAAAGGAAACTAGGGAAGAACCTTGAACATATGGGCACAGGGGAGAATTTCCTGAACAGAACTCCAATAACTTATGCTCTAAGATCAAGAATAGACAAATGGGACCTCATTAAATTACAAAGTTTTTGCAAGGCAAAAGACACTGTCAAAAAGACAAAGCGGCAACCAACTAACTGGGAAATGATCTTTACCAACCCTACATCCGACAGAGGGCTAATATCCAATATCCAATAAATACAAAGAACTCAAGAAGTTAAACTCCAGAGAGGCAAGTAACCCTATTAAAAATGGGGTACAGAGTTAAACAGAGAGTTCTCACCTGAAGAATATCTAATGGCTGAGAAGCACCTAAAGAGATGTTCATCATCCTTAGTCATTAGGGAAATGCAAATCAAAACAACCCTGAGATTCCATCTCACACCAGTCAGAATGGCTAAGATCAAAAACACAGGAGACAGCAGTTGTTGGCGAGGATGTGGAGAAAGAGGAACACTCCTCCACTGCTCGTGGAATTGCAAGCTGGTACAACCACTCTGGAAAGCAGTCTGGCGGTTCCACAGAAAACTGGGCATGACACTCCCAGAGGATCCGGCTATACCACTCCTGGGCATATACCCAGATGCTTTACCTGCATGCAATAAGGACACATGCTCCACTATGTTCATAGTACCCTTATTTATAATAGGCAGAAGCTGGAAAGAACCCAGATGTCCCTCAATGGAGGAATTGATTCAGAAGATGTGGTATATCTACACAATGGAATACTACTCTGCAATTAAAAACAATGAATTCACGAAATTCCTAGGCAAATGGTCAGAACTTGAAAATATCATCCTTAGTGAGGTAACCCAATCACAAAAGAACACACATGGTATGCAGTCACTGATAAGCAGATATTAACCCAGAATCTGGGAATACCATAGACACAATTTGCATATCAATAGATTTCTATGAAGATGGAAGGAGAGACCCCAGGTCCTGGAAAGACTGGATGTAGGTGAACACCAGGACAGAGAAATGAGAGGGGAGTTGAATGGGAAAAAGAGGGAGGGAAGGGGGCTTATGGAACTTTTGGGGAGGGAGGAAATGGGAAAGGGGAAATGATTTGGAATGTAAATAAAAAATACTTCTAAAATAAAATTTAAAAGAAAAAATAAATCTTGGGAAGTTGAACACTTCAATCCTGGTCCTACCTAGAGATATTTGGAGCCTATGAAGTCATGCAGCATTGTTATAGAATGCATATCTTTGGAAGCTGCCTCTTCTCTTTCAAAACAATTTCTTTTTGAGTGTTTCTTTGCTTTCTCTTTGTGGTTCGATTTCTGAGTTTTCTGTTGCTTCTCTCACTGCCTTCCTGACATCTGTTATCTTTTGTCCAACAACAGGGAGTTGAACCATCTGGAACTGTAAGCCCTAAACAAACTTTCCTATAAAGTGCCTTTGTCATAGAACTTCCCAGAGACTTTACCTGCATGCAATAAGGACACATGCTCCACTATATTCATAGCAGCCTTATTTATAATAGCCAGAAGCTGGAAAGAACCCAGATGTCCCTCAACGGAGGAATGGATTCAGAAGATGTGGTATATTTACACAATGGAATACTACTCTGCAATTAAAAACAATGAATTCACGAAATTCCTAGGCAAATGGTCAGAACTTGAAAATATCATCCTTAGTGAGGTAACCCAATCACAAAAGATCACACATGGTATGAAGTCACTGATAAGGGGATATTGACCCAGAATCTCAGAATACCCTAGACACAATCAGCATATCAATAGATTTCTAAAAAGATGGAAGGAGAGACCCCTGGTCCTGGAAAGACTGGATGTAGGGGAACGCCAGGACAGAGTAATGAGAGGGGGTTGAACGGAGAAAAGAGGGAGGGAAGGGGGCTTATGGGACTTTCGGGGAGGGAGGAAACGGGAAAGGGGAAGTGATTTGGAATGTAAATTAAAAAAATAAAATAAAATTAAATTAAAAAAAAAAGGAACATAAAAAAAAAAAAGTAGAAAATACATAGGGAAAACCTGGACAATATAATATTAGCAGTGAAAGAAAACAGTAAAAAGACGAATTGAATTGGGGTCACTTAGTGAAATCACTATATTTAGAGTTTTTCGTTCATGTAATTAAAACTCAAATATGTTTTCATAGCTTGATTGCCTGAATTATGAAATAAAAATTTTATTATAGAACAGATAATTTCAAAATGCAGAACCCATCAGGTTTTAGTCTGTAGAAAGAGATATGAATAAAGTGAGAAAGAGAATGTTGAGATTCATTCTTTATTAAGTCAACTCACTTAAGCATGAAAGGCAATGAAGGTATACCTTTCACCAATATTATGAGTGATGTATTTGTGAGAAGACCTATATGTATTTTTGAATCTTTCTTTGTAGGTGAGAACTTACAGTAGATAATGAAAAAACAGACTGAGTAACTTCAACCTGGTATGAGATACTATTTCTTCAGTAAAAACAGTTTTATTCCGGTATCCAAATACTGATATATGTGTTTATAGTTAATGAACAAAGAATCCAACTGAAAATCACAATCTGTGTCCTAAAAAATCCTGTTATCTGCTTGTTCATTTAATTTGTAATTATGAAAGAGTTAATTTTTCTTTCTTTAAATAGCAATGGAAAACTTAGATACAATGAACAAAAGTCTTACTAACTTCCTAACAGAAAGTACAAAGATCATCTATCAATTCTTTGTTTGTTTTCTTACCAAGAACAAATCTAGTGAAAGAGACGCTTTGTACGAAAGAGTAAATCCAGGATATTCACAAAGATCTACAATTATAATTTTTAAAAAATTTAGAAGAGAATCTATGGCCTTTAGATGGAATAACTGCAATTTAAGCAATGGGAAATAAATACTAAACTTTCTGGGCTTACTCAACATTTTCTCTCACATCAACAGTCCATCAACTCCTCAGGTCTTTTCTATCATTTTAAAGGCATCAGGAGTTTAACTACTCAAATGCAGAGCTCATGGGAGCCATCATTTCAAAGAATTTTGACTCAGATCTCTCCCACAATGGGTCCAATGAATATTTGTGTGTATCTTAATTGCTTCAGGTCTAGGTTGAATAAATGGGACAAGTACATTCACGAATTGACAATATCATCACTTAATCCCCCTGCACTGTAGCAGGGTTCTGATATGGCAAAGAACAAATAAAAGCCTCTTGAACTTCTGGAACGTAGTAAAACAGAAAATCCCAAGTAATATCCACATTCCCACAAGGATTAGTGTTGTGACCAAATACACTGCTGATCATTTTATCTACATCCATGTTGCCTTCACCTATTTTCTCTAGAAAGAAAGCAGCTGACACTTATAGCTAGTGGAATATCACAGACTAGATACATGATTTTGTTTATTGGATTTACTCAGAAGAGTTTTATTGTGTAATCATATTAACATGACACATTTTTTTTTGTTTTTTTGTTTGTTTTGTGTTTTGAGAGAGGGCTTCTCTGTGTAGCCTTGTCTATGCTGCAAATTCCTTTTGAGACCAAGATGGCCTCTAACTCACAGAAAACTGTCTGCCTCTGCCTCCCAACTGCTGGGAGTAAAGGTGTGCACCACCACCACAATTAGGCAACATGCAACTCTTTATATGGAAAATTTTCTTTACTCCATTCCTCTTATGAACACCTATTCAGGATTTTGCTTTCAGCTGGTAGGAAAAGAAGGATAGAGTTACAGTTTTGATCTTCTCCTATACTAATTCTCTAATGTTATGTCAAAATTTATTACTTAGGGAAATTGGGCACCTTTCATTTTAAAAAGTGTAATATTATATCATGATGATGATGAAATTTGACTTGGTCTAAGTAGCAAGAAGGTGTAAGTAGTCTAGACTTCTGGCTAAAATATTTAACAAAGGTGAGGCATACATATGATAAAAATTCAAGGGATCATTAACTTAGAAAAATATTTTGGTTACTTGAGAAAATCACCAAAACAGGAAAACACTTATCCAATCTTGCTAAGTGATAGAGGTTTTCCAAATTAATAAAATCTGAATGAAAAGGGTAGGGGACATAACAACAGACACCAAGGAGATCCAGAAAATCATAACTACACAGTTAAAAACCTATACTGCAACAATTGAAAAATATAAAAGAAATCGTTATGGAGTGGGGAGGATAAGGTGGAGGAAGAGAGTGCCAGGAGAGAAACCTGGAATTGGGAGCATTACAGGGAGCAGTGTGGAAACCATGTGTAGTGGAAACTTCCAGGAGTCTATGAGACTCTAAAGACTCTAAAGACTGATAGGAATGGAAAGTACAGAGGCCAAACTGATCATGTTTTGTAGCCAGACAACGCTTCTAGTAGTGGGATTAAATTATATTCAATTGAGGTTTCGGCAGCAACCCTGTGCTGCCATCAAGTAATTATATTCCCAAATTATCTATAAAAAAATCATCTATTAATTGATTGACTTCTCCTTGCAAGTTGGCCCACATTGGGGAAGCTTCTCTTTGCAGCAAATGGAGACCCCCCCCACTGAAAACCAGAACCTAACTGCCAATGGTGATCACTGATTTCCCAGACCCAGTAGATATGTTTACAATACAACTCCTAAATGTAAGGATCATGGAACATTTTGGCTGAGTGGGCAGAAAGAGTGTAAGAAATGAAAAACCAAGAAATGTGACAGTGTTTCACAGTAATGACAGTGAAAATACAATCATGATAACTCAACAGAATGACAGTGTATATAAACCCAAGCAATAACAGTAGCAATAGACATGCTAACTAGTAAAGGCAATATCATAGACAAAGAATTTCATGGAACTACTGACTGACAGGAAAGGGGGTATTGGCCTTTCCAAGTGATGTGCCCCCCCCAAAAAAAATAATTTGTTATCCTATAACATGTGGGCAGCCTTGAAATCACATCAGGTAAGACACATTAAATGGAAGCTTGCATTTATGTTTTGTGCATATAAATATACATATAAAAATGAAGGCAGAAGTGTGAGATTAAACATGGGACACAGGAAGAGATAGAGGGAGAAAAGAAGAGGGGAAAGTGAAGTCTTAATCATTTAATTAAAATAAAAGTAATTTCTGAATTTGGCAGACCTGATATCATTGTATTCAACAGTTCTAGTAATAGTGCAACTAAATTCTATTCAGAGTCATGAATGTTTATTCTTTAAATGTTGCCTTTTCTCCTTATACTTGTGGGCACATTGAGATTTCCTATGTGAAGTTAGCAGAAGAAGATACATGGTTTTAAAAGTATGCTTCATTTTAATTAGATCCCCAAAGTGATCTGCCTGAATTACACTGGTAGAGGAAGATATGATTACTGGACATTTATCTGAAAAGTGCACCAGACTACTAAATTTTCTTTAAATCAGAACCAGTTAGATATTTAATTATACATGCATTAATGATCTGAGGACATTAGTTTGATTCAATAGTAAAGTACTTAGCTGTGATATCAGTAGAAAACTTTGGCAGCTATCTTTGAAAGAGATATGTGGATAGAATTTTATTTTAGACAAAGTTATCCGTGTCCTCTGTGAAATATTTGAAGGTATCAGTCTTTCATCTTATGGTTCACCAAAGGGTAGAATCTTCAGAACAGAGTTTGAATAAGCAAATTCGAAGAATGGTGCTTTTAATAGATATGAGTAAAAATTACACCCAGATACCCTATTACACTAGGCAAGGTGAGAGTGTTAACATGAATGAAGGTCATATATTGGCTCAGCACCATGCATTTCTTCTTACCAAAATTGATTTGGCTTTAGAAAACACTTTAAATCTGCACAAAACAGATATTAACACTGGATGTATGCCATGCTTCCATTACAGGAGTTGCTCTGTAACCACCTAGAGGGATGTTGGTGACATTTGTCTATTTTCCTCATGAAAGGTAGAGTTTTGTTCCTACTACAATAGATCATTCTCCTGAAAATATATAGCTCCTTTGTGTATATAGATGTTTTGGCATTGAAAGTCAATTAATAGATAACACAGTACACTTTGAAGCAGAGTTTTATACTGGACTAGGGCTAATCTAGACAATAAAGTCATAAAACATGACATTACAAGAGCACATCCTTATGAATTACTGACCCTTCCCTGCCTCTCACCACATTGACATACTGACTTGATTGAATAACATGATGTCATCTGGAAAACTTAATTGCTGTGCCAGGTACTTAAAAGCACCTTTCAGAGCTGAGGTAAAGAGGACCTGGAAAGTTGTACAGGCTCATAATCATTGTGAGTGTACACTGTATAGTGTACAAACGCCTCCAAATAAAATGCTAAGCATGTAAAGTTTTACTTTTCTTACTTTCTTCACAGATATAAATGAGAAGAATAACTGTAGCTTGGTAGTTAATGTGTTAAACTCTAGACCACAATATTTTGTAACTTTCAGCCCAGTAAATCATGATAAGTTGTTTGCTTTCGCTTCTAAACTAAGGCAAAGAAAAGCCAAATCTATATTTAAGAATGTCTCCCACTCAAATTTTAATGGCGATTTTTAAGTGTATTTATTCTTCTCCTTATATTTATGGAAGTGACTTTTACCTTCTTATAAAATATTGATTTATTTTCAAACTTAATGTCTTTCAGTAGAAAGGACATTGCAAAGTACACTAAAGCATAACTTTATGCATATAGCCTTTGTATGTTTTTCATATCAATTACAGCTAAAAATTCTACACAGTTTACAGTGTTCTATTTGGTTGATTTTGTTTGTAAGCTCAAAACAGTTTCAGAATTTACTGTTTATGTAATATTCTATTTAAAGAAGTTCTTATTCTCTGAGTTTTTTTAAATATCATTTGATCTTTTTATATTACCACTTTCATGAACTGACTTAGTAAAATTAGACATAGCTATAAGTAATATTACGAAATTAATTTTAGAACCCAATTAAAAACTCACATTGCTAGTTTTATATTGATATTCTTAATTCTGGAAGAAAAACAGTGATTCAAAATGGTTCATTAGTTTGTAAAATATATGTATCAAGCTAAAAATTGTGTAAAAATGATCATTATATGATTTCCACTTGAAAGGAATAAGCTAATTTATAAATGAGTTTAATTTGCTTTAATATATTTAAAATAATTTAGATGTAAGTCATCATTTGTCTGTGTCCACCTTAGCTACTCCTGTATTTGTAACAGCAAATATTATTGGAGATTACAAGTATTGTCAAATGGGTGTTTATTATTTGGATTGACAGTTAACTGGCTATATGTGATTTTATATTCTCACTTTGATTTTCTTTATTATGTCCAAAACAAACATGTTATTTCTTTTAAAATGCCATCATCATTATATCTCTTCCTCCATTGTTTTTATAATAACTAGCATTTATCCTCCCAATTTAAGTATTTTTACTGAATAACATTTGCAAAAAATTATTTAGGCTTGATCTGAAATAATATATTTACTACTAAATGCATATGTAGTAAATATCTTATGCGATTATAATGAGTTAATTTCTGTGACTCTGGGATGTTTTGTAATGTTATAAATTACTACTTATTATTTTAAAAATATAAATGAATTGTGCATTTTCATTCAAAATTAGGACTACACAATCATTTGATATGTACTAAATTGATCAGAAGACAAAATATATGTCCTTGGAGTCTATGCCATTTGTTGAATTCAACATATTTGTTGCCATACAAGATAATTAAATGGACACTTACATAGCTAAAGTAGATTTGGTTGATTTGGATTGCAAGTAAATAAAACTCTAGGTTGATGAATTTAAAAGCACACACGCACACTCGTAGTTCAAGGAGAAGACGGAGAATATGTGGACACAAGTTGTTATCTGCCAAGTAATCTACATTTTGAAGTCAGCTGTCAAATTTGATTAATTGTAAGTACAGGGGACAGCCAGTACACAGTGGCCTTCATTAGATCTAGAATTTTCTGTGCCCTTCACCAATAATCAGGATGGATTTGCTTACAACTTTGACTTTTCCTGCAGTGCATATAGATTAGAAGGTTCTGCATCAAGGCAAAAATGGATTTAATTATCTTCTTCATGTTAAAAAGAAAGGACCAGGAATATGTACTTTGAAACAATTACAATTATTCATATACCCAGTGATGTCAAAATCTATTTTCAAGAGAGATAATTCCGAATTAAATTGAAATCTTAAAGGAATATGTGTTGTGAAACACTTTTTCAGGACAATGATCATGATCAAAAAGGTACTCTGAGAGGCAGGTCAGTAAAAAGAAATTAGAAGTATTGCATTAGAATTCAGTTTCTTTATTATAAAAATCTAGTAAAGAATTTATAATAACATAAATTCTCAATTTCATATTAGTTTTAACATCATTCCAGAATTTTCTTTAGATGTATTATATCCAATAACATCTGTTTTAACAACTACTATATTTTAAAATCTTTCATTTTTGTATTAGAATTCATTCATTATTAAACATTCACCAGAACATATGGTGGAAGGAAAATGTTAAGTGGCTTACTCTTTTAGAACTAACTACTATGCAAGAGAAAGTAATAGTCTATAATTTTATAAAACTATTTTCTCTGGGTACAGTAGCACACTCTTGTAAACATTTGGGCAGCTGAGAAAAGACTATGAATACATAGTCAATTCAGACTACAAAGTCAGTCTAATGATAGTCTCAGTCTCTGCATCTAGAAATGTTTCAAAAATATGCATAAAAATGCAGTCAAATGTAACAGGCAGTGGGGAGGGGCAGAGAGGGATACTTGGGTGAAAAATGTGAATCACACTACAAACAACTCAAAAGTTTATCGACCTTTCTTTACAAATTACTGTAGACTAGGATAAACATCACGTTTTGTCCCCAAACCTATGTGATAAAATCTTAATATTCAATATGATTTCATTTGTATACCATATATTTAGAGGTAGATTATATTATATGGCTTACATGTTCAGGATAGATTCAATGTTTATATAAAAATGCAATACATCACCCCCATAGAACAAGCATGAATTGACAGATAAGTACTATATTCATTCAGCAGAAACTCAACCAATTAAGACATTGCTCTTTGCCTGAGGGTAGGCCTTCAGAACATGACTAACTGATTATTCCACCCAGCCACTTACATTTTTATTACTTTGGACCCCAAAGGATAGTCAATATAAATATTTAGTACAAAACTATTGTTTTAAAATTAAACATTAGCTGTAGTGGAATAATAATTAGTTTGTCCTACATATTGTAAGTAAGGGTCACTCTGTGGGCAGAACGAAAAGTTTATTCATGATCAAACTGTCAGTTGGTCCTGCAGGTTCAGCACAGAAGGTGGTGATAAAAGCCTTCTCAGATTTTATGGGGAAGGTAGCAGTGGGAGGAGAAGTGACTGAGTCAGGACACTTGGGATTGAGAGTAGCAGGAGGTGGGGTTCAGGCTAGAACAGCCTAGGACATATTGTAGGGACTTTAATCTGTTGCAGGCATATTGAGGTGAATCAGAAACTAGATGGTCTTTGCTGGAGGTAAAGCCTGATAATGGAAATAATAGCTTTCATTCCTGACAAAAAGAAACCTACTTCTTGAGTATTTAAAGGGATCCTGAGTCTAAGTTTCCATTTATCCAGTAGTAATTCTTGTGGACCTGGTGAGGGTTCTGCCTGAACTGAACACAGACTGTCATTTAGGACATTTTTTTCAAGTGGCATTATCATTTTAGAGGACCACTTGGAATTTACAATAATTTTAAAAATATACCCAAAGTATAATCATATTTTAGAACAATTTGCGTGGTGACTTTACTATTCAGTATGAACTGTAAGGACAAAGCCTTAGTGTTTTGAGAAAATCTCAGTCTGAAATTAGGAACAGTCATATGCATATTTTAACTTTGTTGAAGATAAAGTGAACCTAAGTTTTGTGGCTTAAAACCTAAGGCCATCAATGAACTTTTTAATTGTTTATTCACTTAAATGGTTTTGAGAATTATATTTCACATGTTTAGGAAATTATATGCATAAGATATAAATTTCAGTACTCACCAAACATGTTTAAAATGTCATTTGACAAGGGCTGAATGGTTAAATGTCAATCTTATCTTTAGAATATATATGAAAATTCCAACAACAGCACACAGCAAACAAGGGCTGGAAACCACATGATTTAAGTTACAATAGCACAAGAAAATGCCTGTAACAATTGATATGGGGCTTGAAATTTGGTGGTAAATTGATGACATTTTGTGTCTAAATGAACTAAGTCAGACTTGTCTTAGAGACGTAAAAGCATGAGCTTTTTTTTTTCCTAAGGATCCCAAGGACACATGAAAGTACTTTCATTATATCTGAATCTCCTTCTCTTTCACTCCCTTCGCCTACTTATAAAAACAGTTCAATCTTCTACGTTTTTCATGAGAGTCAACAATGTTGCAACAATCTCCCTTGCTTCCTGTTCAGGTATTAAAGGCTCAGATGGAAACATTGTATGCCTACCATGTTCACAATTACTCAAGTAGGCATATCTTCTAGTGGGAAAAAAGAAACTCTCAAAAGAGAAAACTATGCCTGAATTGAAAGAAATACAATTTTTATCACTCTATAAGAAAAGAAGCTTTTCATAAGAAGTTATTTAACAGCTATTTCATTCAAGATACTTATTAATCCAAAATCTGTATTTCTTTCATAAGAATATTTGTCATCAAACTCTCCAGAATGTGCTGAGAATTATTGTTAAGCTGCATTGAATTTATTTTGTCAATGGATACACTGAAGCTTATATATTGTAGGTTATAATCGGTTATGCTGGATCCCTTCACAAAGAAATACAATGTTTTTCCAGTATTCATCACAACTCCACTTCATCCTGAAGGAGTCTGTAACTGATAAAATTATACAAATGAAGAAAGGAAAGCCTATATAAATGGTCTAAAACAAAGAAGAACACAGCTCCATAACAAGAAGAGAATTAAAGACTCACCAGCAGCGCTGTGTCTGGGGTCTGAGGGGAATTCTAGCATAGTTATGAAGGGTATTCAGGGAGAGATCTATAAAAACTCAACAACTTGACTGTAGTTTGCAATTAATTTAGCAGTTGCTAAGACAAAGCTACAGGCATATAGCTAACTAATAAAATGTGTCAATCACACAGCATTTATATAAAGAAGCAAGGAAGCAGTTGTTGTAAGCCTTAATGTTTCTGAAACATTTAATCTTTTCTTCCAGACATGACCTAATATAATAGATGCTGACTTGTTTTCTGGGAAAGAGAACTTTATTATAACTACATAGCAATCATATTTCCATCATGTTGGTTTTCCTTTTATTTTTATATGTGATATTTTTAATTTTAAATTAACAGAATAATAAAGGCATTATTGTTTCATATACCAAAGGTATTAAATATGTTAAGAAAGAAGATACAATGTCTTAAATTATGTACAAACTGTATTTAACACAGTTTCCCTTGTGCACAGAGAAACCATAGTTTAGAAAACAGTATTCCTTTTGGAATACTAATATTCATAAATAGAAAACTGGATCAAATTCCAAGCATGTGATATATCAATTTAACAGACCAAATATAAACATTTGCTCTGTTTCTAAATGGTTAAAATCTATTAAATCAAATTAAATAAAATATATGCCCTTATATTTTCTTTACAGCTATGTAAGAATTTCATTTGCTATATAAATATTTTAACACAGCTAAAACACATAGCTAATTTCTTGCAAATAATTATGTTTTGAAATAGAATCTCAGGAAAAACTTACTATAATGGTTTTATTTATAGCAAATATTCCACAACAATAAACTGAGATGAATTCTTAAATAATCACACATATTCATGTCTAAGAAATAAACATCTATTTTGCTAGAAAATTTAGGACATGATTTTTTTTACCAAAATATTTATAAAGTGTTTCAATTATTAAAATCTGAATTTCAGAAACATAGATTCCAACCATTTTATCAGCCTAGGGTTTCAGACAATTTTTACTTGAAATATAATGTTCTACTAATTATTATATTTGTTATATTACAATAATTATATTTTACTTTGTATTTTGCTATACTTAAATTTGTATATTAGTTAGGTCACCATAGCTATTACATACATATATGTATATATATATATATATATATATATATATGTGTGTGTGTGTGTGTGTGTGTGTGTGTGTGTGTGTGTGTGTGTGTGTGTGTGTTTCAAGCCAGCTAGCCAAGTCCAGCATAAGCAAATAAAAATCAACAGAGAGACAAATTCTCATTGGTCTCTGTTCAGGTAACTTTGTTAGTGAAACAATTCTGGAGTGGATCTAATTATTACCTGCACTTGGATTTTGTATACGTGATGACCAATAAATTAAAAAATCTTTTAAATTAATCATAAATCATGTGGGCCTCTTTTATTTTCCTCCCTTTTTTCTTTGTTCATTGTCCCGTCTTTCTTTTTACAATTAATTCTCATTGTACCCAATTGGAGTATAAAAACAAACTGAAACACTCCATTTTTACACTCATGAAGAGAATAGTTTCATCAACGTTGAATTTTGGTGAGTAAAGACATTCTAAATTAGATCATGTCATTATTCTTAACATTTTCCAAAAACATATAACTGATATTTATTTAATTTCTTCTTATTCATGTTTTTCATGTATTCACATATAATATTCATATATTTTAAACATATATTAAAATATTCATATTTTCACAATCCCAGGCACATATAAAGAGCATTCTCATTACTGTAATCCCCTTCTTCCTTCTCTGTTATCCCTTTCATTTTTATTAACCTCATTCACCTGTCGAAAATTTCATTTCAAAAAGAATTTTTGAGATCTATTTTCTTTAACCAAATAGAAACTAAACAACATAGAAGACATGATTACATTTTTCTTTTCTTTTCTTTTTCTTTACTAGATATTTTATTTATTTACATTTCAAATGTTATCTCATTTTCCAGTTCCCTCTTCAGAAACTCCCTATCCCATCCTCCCTCTTGCTGCTTCTGTTAGGGTACTCCCTACCCACCCACACGCTCCCACCTCCCTGCTCTGGCATTCCCCTACACTTGGGAATTGAGCCTTCTCAGGACCAAGGGCCTCTCCTCCCATTGATGCCCAACAAGGCTACATAAGCGGTTGGAGCCATGAGTCCCTCCATGTGTATTCTTTGTTTGGTAGTTTAGTACCTGGGAGCTCTGGGGCATCTGTTTGGTTGATATTGTTGTTCATCCTATGGGGTTGCAAAACCCTTCAGCTCCTTCAGTCCTTATCTAACTCATCCATCGGGGATCCTGTGCTCAGTTCAAAGACTGGATGTGAGCATCTGCCTCTGTATTTGTCAGGCTCTGGCAGAGACAGCTATGTCAGGCTCTGGTCAGCAAGAGCTTCTTGGCATCCGCAATAGTGACTGGTCACAGTTTTCTTAGATAGGAGCTAACCTATATATAAGATGTGAATACCTTTCTACTAAAATCAATCAGTACCAAAAATTCAGGGAAAGGTAGGACCCCAAGAGGTGCTTTCTGAAACCTTATTAAACACAGATAGTTTCTACTTTATAACTATTACATAGAGCTGCAAATGCATTGAAACTGTAGTTACTATGACATAACTGGCGTTTCTTAATCTTTCTGCTGATCTTCTGGGTTGTTAGAATCTTTCTGAGTCTTCTTCCATGGTGATCTCTGAATCATGGAGGGTGACTGTTGTTGTTGTTGTTTTAATCATTTCCAGTACAATTTTAGAAATTCTATTTTTCCTTTTTTCATTGGATATTTTCTTTATTTACATTTCAAATGTTTTCCCTCTTTCTAGGTATCCTTTTTGGAAACCCCCTATCTTATCCCCCACTCCCTGCCTCTATAAGGGTGCTCCCCCATCCACCCACAAACTTCTGCCTCCCCACCCTATCATTCCCCTACACTGGGGCATTGAACACCATCAGTTAAGACTTAAGGGCCTCTCCTCCCTCCCACTGATGTCCAACAAGGTCATCCTTGCTACATATGTGACTGGAGCCATTTGCCTCTCCATGTACTCTTTGGTTTGTTGTACAGTCCCTTGGAGCTCCTTAGAGTCTGGCCTGTTGACATTTTTCCTCCCCCACTGAGGACCAAGCTAAACTACTATGGGCATATACCCAGACGATGCTCCAACTTGTAATAAGGATGCTCCAATATGTTTGTAACAGTCGTAATTATAGTAGCCAGAAACTGGAAAAAATGTTTTATATAGTGTTGAGTATTAGCTGTCATGTATTCATATTCTCAGCACCTGGAGCACCTAGGGATTTTTACTTACTCTGATTCATTGAAGAGCTATGTTTTCCTGATTGAGTTTGAAAATCTGTCTGCTATCATCTACATGAATATTAATAGGACAGCATTGTCACATTTAATTTTACCTAAACAGAAAGAAGTACCTTTTAGGACCCAAGACCTCCTCAGTTATGGGATTTTTAGTAAGTTTACTGTACCAAATATCAATTTCCTCCTGTGCAACTGTACTCAAACTGAAAACTCGAATAGTCATTCAACTCTGATGCAGATGGGCCAATATTGCCCTCAGGTTGATGTTGTAGATCATTGATTACCTTGCTGGATGTGGATTTCCTACTACCTCAACAGTCTTATATCCATTTAGCCTACTGAAAGCTATGCTTGCTAGCAGGAGAGAAGTTTTCAGATCAGTACCAGCTTAGGTTTTTAATACTTTGTGGCCAAATGTGCTTTGTTTCTTTAGGAACAAGATGTTATCATCTAGTTCTCATAGACAACCAAGAATGGCAAAGTCCTGTACTGATTTAGAAACTTTAGGACTTCCTTGAAAAACAGCTTCTATAGAAGTATGATACATTGTATAGTTAAGATTTTGTTTTTTCACTCTTGACTTTTGGAAGTAGTGTTCTCTCATCTTTCTTTTTATATAATTTAAGTTTTTTTTAAACTGCCTTACAAAGCTTTAAGTTTCCATATAATGTTTTTTATTTTTTTTTTAGACAGCCACAGATTTCACTAACCCTGTACCATTCTCATCTCTCATAAGCCCTGATCTCATCCTTACAGTGAGGTATGGAAAGTTTAAAATCTTGTATTAACTTAGTGAGACACAGTCTGGGTTTCATACCAAGCATCACACACTTATACGCATGCACACACACACACACACACACACACACACAGTATACAGAGAGAGAGAGAGAGAGAGAGAGAGAGAGAGAGAGAGAGAGAGAGAGAGAGAGAGCGCACAGAGAAAATAATAATAATACTAATGACTTGTGTTAGATCATGAAGAGGGCACCGTATGCTAATATATGAAAATTGACATTCCAGATGCTATCTGGCATATGAAAATCTCTTTCTAAATATTAAATTTTATCCTCCTCTAATATACCTCCTATTTATATTGTACTTGGTGATTTTCAAGGCAGTATGTCAACTACAATCACCCCTGATAAAGACCAACAAGGATCATTTTCCTCAGTTAAAATATGATAAGTCTCTGGGAAAGATGGACAGAAACTCTGATCTTCATTCTGAAAGGGATGAAGAACTAAATCGCTTACACAATACTGTGGCTAATTTGAGGACTAGTACTTACATTTCACATCCATGAAAACGATAGCCTGTGTCAGACAGCAGCAGACCACAATGAAGAAAATATGTCAGATTCAAAGAAGAAATAACAGAGTAAAAATCATGTCTCCTAAAGCCCAACATCTAGCAGATAGCTACCTACACACCTAGTAGGCAAAATGCAAGGCAATAAAATGTCATAATGGTAAGAAAACAGCATGACAGAGTGGGCCTAGAAACAAAGTAAATGAATTTTAAATGATTTGTCTTGATTCTGCTTTAATACATCATTACATTTTACCCCTCTATTTCTTTTATGTCCTATGTAAAATAAATGATAAGATTTCTGTGAGAAATAATGGTCCTACAGTAACTTCAGCAGTGACTTCTATATGACTGATTCAATTTACCCTTCATTTTGGTTGCTTTATCAAATAATAAAAGAAGAAATAAAGAAAATTGTTGACAGTAGTTTTCAAATTACAATGGCATTGATATAGGCATTGAATATTAAGGCAATTAAGTTTTAAGATACAAATGTCATTAACTTATACGACTGCACTACTCATAGAAATCAAAATACTGTTTCACTTTGTCCTTATCCAATGCTCAAATTCATTGAGAAGTAATTTTATCTACTAATCACTAGCTAGCGACTATTGCATTGTTTTAAACTATGAGTAAGATGGATGGCATTTTGAAAACTTCCTATTACCTCATAATAATTAATATTATATAGCTCAAATCAACATTTCTATTTCTAGAAGTTCCACTCATGCAGAAAACTGATGTTCACTTTCCAAAAAAACTAAACAAACAAACAAACAAACCCCCAAAAGCATTTCAATGGTTACAGAAAGCATTTTCATCTCTTTCTAGTATTCAACTGAATTTCAGCTTTATGCAATTTTGGCAATAATGTTTAGCAATAGGGTAATCTGGTCATGGTTAAAAAGAAGAATGTTTTTGATGGGAAGAACTTTTTTGCACTTACTCTGAGAAGCATAAATGTCTCCTCTTCCAAACTACAGCTGAAGGGGCAAATAGCTTAACGGGTCTACAGATAATGAAAGTGCAAGGAAACAATGAAAATGTGTTCTTAATGAGCCAGAGATCAGGAGCTGCAGAGACTCCTTCAAACCCAGCTGATCCAGAAACAGGTATGCCTCTAGGGGGAAAACACACACACACACACACACACACACACACACACACACACACACACACACACATCCACACACACATACATATGCACACATACACATACATACACACACGTGCACACATACACACACACACACACACACACACACACACACACACATAACACTGTAATATGTATCTGTGTTTCAATTCTTCCAGCCAAATAAAATTATTATTATTATTATTATTATTATTATTATTATTATTATCATTATGATTATCTTTTTTTTTGTTCTTTTGGAGGCAGGGTTTCTCTGTATAGCCCTGGTTGTCCTGGAACTCACTTTGTAGACCAGGCTGGCCTCGAACTCAGAAATCCGCCTGCCTCTGCCTCCCAAGTGCTGGGATTAAAGGCGTGCGCCACCACTGCCCAGCGTTATGATTATCATTATCATTATCATTACTGGTGTTATTTAAGACAGAGTTTCTTCTGGAATAGCTAGCTGTCCTGGAAAAATACCACTATCATCATAGCCCAAGCACTCAGAGAACAGGACCACAATTAGCATCTTACTGGAAAACCATTTCTACTTTGTCTTACTCAAAAGACAATGCTGTAACAGCCTAACTTAGCATTTCATCACATCAATTCCCCTTCTCAATCACATAATTACCTATACTTATACCTTGAGAAGTTATCCCTGACATCTGCAATAGTGTCTGTATATGGGATGGATCTCCAGGTGGGGCAGACTCTGGATGGCCTTTCTTTTTTTTTTTTAATTTTATTTTATTTTCTAAGTTTTTTTTATTTACACTCAAACTCATTTCCCCTTTCCCGTTTCCTCCCTCCCCAAAAGTCCCATAAGCACCCTTCCCTCCCTCTTTTCTCCATTCAACACCCTCTCGCTTCTCTGTCCAGGAAGTTCGTGAATTCATTGTTTTTAATTGCAGAGTAGTATTCCATTGTGTAAATATGCCACATCTTCTGAATCCATTCCTCCGTTGAGGGACATCTGGGTTCTTTCCAGCTTCTGGCTATTATAAATAAGGCTGTTATGAACATAGTGGAACATGTGTCCTTATTGCAAGCAAGTAAAGCCTCTGGGTATATGCCCAGGAGGAGTATAGCCGGATCCTCCGGAAGTGTTATGCCCAGTTTTCTGAGGAACCGCCAGAGTGCTTTCCAGAGTGGTTGTACCAGCTTGCAATCCCACCAGCAGTGGAGGACTGTTCCTCTTTCTCCACATCCTCGCCAACAACGGCTGTTTCCTGTGTTTTTGATCTTAGCCATTCTGACTGGTGTGAGATGGAATCTCAGGGTTGTTTTGATTTGCATTTCCCTAATGACTAAGGATGATGAACATCTCTTTAGGTGCTTCTCAGCCATTAGATATTCTTCAGGTGAGAACTCTTTGTTTAGCTCTGTAACCCATTTTTTAATAGGGTTACTTGCCTCTCTGGAGTTTAACCTCTTGAGTTCTTTGTATATATTGGATATTAGCCCTCTGTCGGATGTAGGGTTGGTAAAGATCATTTGCCAGTTAGTTGGTTGCCGCTTTGTCTTTTTGACAGTGTCTTTTGCCTTGCAAAAACTTTGTAATTTAATGAGGTCCCATTTGTCAATTTTTGATCTTAGAGCATAAGCTATAGGAGTTCTATTCAGGAAATTTTCCCCTGTGCCCATATTTCAAGGTTCTTCCCTAGTTTCCTTTCTATTAGTTTCAGTGTGTCTGGTTTTATGTGGAGGTCCTTGATCCACTTGGAATTGAGCTTAGTGCAAGGAGATAAGAATGGGTCAATTTGCATTCCTCTGCATGTTGACCTCCAGTTGAGCCAGCACCATTTTTTGAAAAGGCTATCTCTTTTCCACTGGATGGTTTTAGCTTTTTGTCAAAGATCAAGTAACCATAGGAGTGTGGATTCATTTCTGGGTCTTCAATTCTGTTCCATTGATCTGCATGCCTGTCACTGTACCAATACCATGCAGTTTTTAACACTATTGCTCTGTAGTACAGCTTGAGGTCCGGGATACTGATTCCCCCAGAGGTTCTTTTACTCTTGAGAATAGTTTTAGCTATCCTGGGTTTTCTGTTATTCCAGATGAATTTTTGAATTGCTCTTTCTAACTCTATGAAGAATTGAGTTGGGATTTTGATGGGGATTGCATTGAATCTGTATATTGCTTTTGGCAAGATGGTCATTTTTACTATATTAATCCTGCCAATCCATGAGCATGGCAGATTTTTCCATCTTCTGAGGTCTTCTTCAATTTCTTTCTTCAGAGACTTGAAGTTCTTGTCATACAGATCTTTTACTTGCTTGTTAAGAGTCACACCAAGATACTTTATATGGTTTGTGGCTATCGTGAAGGGTATCATTTCTCTTACTTCTTTCTCAGCCTGCTTATCCTTTGAGTATAGGAAGGCTACTGCCTTGCTTGAGTTGATTTTATATCCGGCCACTTTGCTGAAGTTGTTTATCAGTTGTAGGAGTTCTCTGGTGGAGTTCTTTGGGTCGCTTAAGTATACTATCATATCGTCTGCAAATAGTGATAGTTTGATTTCTTCCTTTCCAATTTGTATCCCTTTGACCTCTTTTTGTTGTCTAATTGCTCTAGCTAGAAATTCAAGTACTATATTGAAAAGATATGGAGAGAGAGGGAAGCCTTGTCTAGTCCCTGATTTCAGTGGGATTGCTTCAAGTTTCTCTCCATTCAGATTGATGTTGGCTACCAGTTTGCTGTAAATTGCTTTTACTATGTTTAGATATGGGCCTCGAATTCCTGATCTTTCCAAGACCTTTAGCATGAAAGGATGCTGAATTTTGTCAAATGCTTTCTCAGCATCTATTGAGATGACCATGTGTTTTTTTTTTCTTTGAGATTGTTTATATAGTGGATTACATTGATGGATTTCCTTATATTGAACCATCCCTGCATCCCTGGGAAGAAGCCTACTTGATCATGGTGAATGATTGTTTTGATGTGTTCTTGGATTCGGTTGGCAAGAATTTTATTGAGTATTTTTGCATCGATATTCATAAGAGAGATTGGCCTGAGTTTCTCTTTCTTTGTCGGATCTTTGTGTGCTTTTGGTATTAGTGTAATTGTGGCATCATAGAATGAGTTGGGTAGTGTTCTTTCTGTTTCTATTTTGTGGAACAGTTTGAAGAGTATTGGTGTTAGGTCTTCTTTGAAGGTCTGATAGAATTCTGCACTAAAACCATCTGGACCTGTGCTTTTTTTGATTGGAAGACTTCCAATGACGACTTCTATTTCTTCAGCCGATATAGGAAGGTTTAGATGGTCTATTTGATCCTGATTTAATTTTGGTATTTGGTATCTGTCAAGGAAATTGTCCATTTCCTCGAGATTTTCTAGTTGTGTTGAATACAGGCTTTTGTAGTATGATCTGATGATTTTTTTTAATTTCCTGTTTCTGTTGTTATCTCTCTCTTTTCGTTTCTGATTTTATTAATTTGGATACTGTCTCTGTGCCCTCTGGTTAGTCTGGCTAAGGGCTTATCTATCTTGTTGATTTTCTCAAATAACCAAGTCCTTGTTTTGTTGATTCTTTGTATGGTTTTATTTGTTTCTACTTGATTGATTTCAGCCCTGAGTTTGATGATTTCCTGCCTTCTTCTCCTCTTTGGTGTATTTGCTTCTTTTTGTTCCATGGCATTCAGGTGTGCCATTAAGCTCCTAGTGTATGCTGTCTACCGTTTCTTTTTGGCGGCACTCAGGGCTATGTATTTTCCTCTTAGCACTGTTTTCATTGTGTCCCATAAATTAGGGTATGTTGTGCCTTCATTTTCATTAAATTTCAAGAAGTCTTTGATTTCTTTCTTTATTTCCACCTTGACCAAGTTATCATTGAGTAGAGCATTGTTCAGCCTCCATGTGTATGTGGGTTTTTGTTGTTTTTGTTGCCATTGAAGACCACCCTTATTCCATAATGATCTGATAGGAGGCATGGGATTATTTCTATCTTCTTATATCTGTTGAGGTCTGATTTGTGACCAAATATATGGTCGATTTTGGAGAAGGTTCCATAAGGTGCTGAGAAGAAGGTGTATATATATATATATATATATATATATATCTGTTACTTCCATTTGGTCCAAGGCTTTAATTAGATTCACTGTGTCCCTGTTTAGTTTCTACTTTCCAGAACGATCCATTTCAGAGAGCGGGATGTTGAAGTCACCACTATTATTGTGTGAGGTGCGATGTGTGCTTTGAGCTTTAGTAAAGTTTCTTTTATGAATGAGGGTACCCTTGCATTTGGAGCATAGATATTCAGAATTGAGAGTTCTTGTTGGTGGATTTTTCCCTTGATCAGTATGTAGTGTCCTTCTGTGTCTTTTTTGATGACTTTAGGTTGGAAGTCAATTTTATCTGATATTAGGATGGCTACACCGGCTCGTTTCTTGGGACCATTTGCTTATAAAATTGTTTTCCAGCCTTTTACTTTGAGGTAGTGTTTGTCTTTGACACTGAGGTGCGTTTCCTGCATGCAGCAAAATGCTGGGTCCTGTTTACGTATCCAGTCTGTTAGTTTATGTCTTTTTATTGGGGAATTGAGACCATTGATATTAAGAGAGATTAAGGAATAGTGATTATTGCCACCTGTCATTCTTTTTTTTTTTTATTTTTTTAATTTACATTCCAAATCACTTCCCCTTTCCCGTTGCCTCCCTCCCCGAAAGTCCCATAAGCCCCCTTCCCTCCCTCTTTTCTCCATTCAACCCCCTCTCGTTACTCTGTCCTGGCGTTCCCCTACATCCAGACTTTCCAGGACCAGGGGTCTCTCCTACCATGTTTTTAGAAATCTATTGATATGCGGATTGTGTCTAGGGTATTCCGAGATTCTGGGTCAATATCCCCTTATCAGTGACTGCATACCATGTGTGTTCTTTTGTGATTGGTTTACCTCACTAAGGATGATATTTTCAAGATCTGACCATTTGCCTAGGAATTTCGTGAATTCATTCTTTTTAATTGCAGAGTAGTATTCCATTGTGTAGATATACCACATCTTCTGAATCCATTCCTCCGTTGAGGGACATCTGGGTTCTTTCCAGCTTCTGGCTATTATAAATAAGGCTGCTATAAACATAGTGGAGCATGTGTCCTTATTGCATGCAGGTAAAGTCTCTGGGTATATGCCCAGGAGTGGTATAGCCGGATCCTCCGGGAGTGTCATGCCCAGTTTTCTGAGGAACCGCCAGACTGCTTTCCAGAGTGGTTGTACCAGCTTGCAATCCCACCAGCAGTGGAGGAGTGTTCCTCTTTCTCCACAACCTCGCCAACAACTGCTGTCTCCTGTGTTTTTGATCTTAGCCACCTGTCATTCTTGACGCTATCTTTATTTTTGAGTGGTTATCTACTTTCGGGTTTGATGCAAGAAGGTTACTATCTCATTTTTTCCAGGGTGTTGTTTCTCTCCTTGTATTGGCGGTTTCCACCTATTATCCTTTGCAGGGCTGGATTTGTGGAAAGGTATTGTGAAAATTTGGTTTTATCATGGAATATCTTGGTCTCTCCATCTATGGTGATTTTGAGTTTTGCTGGATATAGTAGTCTAGGCTGGCATTTGTGCTCTCTTAGTGTCTGCATGAGATCTGCCCAGGATCTTCAGAGAGCGGGTTGTCATGGGGTATCCAGGACTTGCTGCTGTTGGAGAGTTGGGTTCGGATGGTGCCATATTACTTTGATTTCTGTTAATAACGTTCCTGTGTTTTCCTTTTGCCATCTGGTTACCTCTGATGTTAGTTGGTCCTGCTGTCACTGGCTGTTGGTTGGACCTCCTGTGAGACTGCAAAGCTATTTCTGGCCCCCCTAGATTGCCAGGATTCCCCTGGCACCGATTTTTGGCGCCTGCCCTGCTCCTGAGTGACTTTGGAGCCCTGATGTGCCTTGTCCCAAGAGATGTTATATTGGGGAGTACCTGCATGTCCAAAGGCTCAGCATAGTGGATTCCCGGTGCGGTGCAGATATCACCAAAGGGAGTCTGGTAGGCTCCTGCCCTTTGCAGGGGTGTGTGATCTCGGGGGGGGGGCGAGGGGGCGTCCTTCTGCAGGCCAGAAGTCCCACAGCAGGGCTGGTGCATCGATTACTGCAGATCTGCCCAGCTCTTGGAGCAGTTTACACACAAGCTGCCTGAGGCCCAAGGGATATTATGCCTGTCTGTCTCTGGGCCTGGTGGTCCCAACTACCTGGACACTGGAGCAAAGATGGCGGAGTGCACTCTGCACTCCCTAGGCGGGGCAGGTCACCCTGCAGAGGGGATGGCCTACAGCAGAGCTGGTGCCCAGATGACCACAGCGCTGTCCAGTTCTTTGGAGCAGATGGAAGCCCCAACAGGCCGTGTCCCAAGCGATGTTATATTGGGGAGAACCTGGGTACCTGTCTCCTCAGTGCGATAGATCCTGGAACAGAGGTCACCATGGGAAGCTGGTAGGCTCCCGCCCAGTGCAGGGGAGGGGGACCCTCTGCAGGGCAGAAGTCCCACAGCATGGCTGGCGTGCTGGTTACTGCAGATCTCCCCAGCTCTTGGAGAAGGTTACACACAAGCTGCATGAGACCGAAGCAATATTAATCCTGTCTGTCTCTGAGCCTGGAGGTCCCAACTACCTGGACACTGGAGCAAAGATGGCGGCATGCACTCTGCACTCTCTCGGTGGCGCAGGTCACCCTTGATGGCCTTTCTTTTACTCTCTGCTCCACATTTTGTCTCTTTATTTCCTCCTGTGAGTATTTTGTCCCTCCTTCTAAGAAAAACTGAAGCATTAATTTTACATGAATAAATGTTAAGTAAAATTGCAAGAAAAAATAAAAATAAAAATGACAGCAAAATAAATGATGTTATCCCTGTCAATTTCTGACCATCACATTTCTATACACCATTTAATATGTTATAAAACTATTATATTTTAATATTAATATTAATATTCTTGTTTGAATTTTGTTCTTTCTGAAGTAGTGCAAGGCCATAGATCCCGAATGCAGGTATTGCAACTCTGTACCTTATTTAACACAATTTTGTATCTAGTGTGTCTGTGTATTTATAAGTAATCAATACCTGTTTTACTGCAAAACAAAAGCCAGCTCAGAATGGTGGTGACAGCATCAGGAAATGTGACAATGTAGGGAACTTTGAGGTTTGCAGCCTAGTGAGAAACACTACAAAGAAATTAGCAATGACAACCCATTGTCCTTACTATAAACAATTTAACCTTACTATAAAGAATTCAAGAAAGGTCAAAGAAATTAGGCATTGATAAAAATTATGAAAAAATAACCTCTGCCACCCCCCCCGGGAGAGACGATCTCCCAAAAGATGAAAAGCATACAAACAGATTGAGCTTTGGTTTGCTTGATGAGCACATGTTCAACGCTCAGTTTAGTGTTTGAGGATGAGAATTGAAGGGGAGGTGATACTGTAAGACAGGGAATCCATCTATACTGTCTATAACACTGTGGAAAATATCTGAATTTTATTTCAAGGCAATACAGAGCCACTGGAGGTTCGATGAAAGGGACCAGCATAATCTGATTTGTGTGGTTGGATTTCACACTAACTGCTGTGTGGAGAATGGATTGTAAGAGCGGAAATGAGAAGGCAAAACAAGCGTCAAAAACCATCCCAGGTACTTGGATAGAAAGAAACGATGAAGGGCTTGGGTGTCTCACTGATTTCCTTGGGACATTCCCTCCAGAACAAAATGATAGCTTTGGTAATTTAATTATTGCATTATACTAATGGATGAATTGTAGCATGTTCCTGCTTCACCAGATTAGATGCGAGAAAGATAAGCACTATGTAAGACAGTTTATACTGTGTTTCAGCCTCCAGCTACGTGAGTGATTACTTGAACATACTATTCAAATTAGTACCATAAAGAGAAACCTTAACATGCCCTGTAGCACAGCAATAACTTGCTGTCAGAAGAATTTCATAGGTCCGTCATATGAAGAAACAAACAGTGTGTGTGTCAAACCAAGAAAGAGATAAATCCTTTCTTGAAGAGGTCACTGACTTCACAATTAAAAGAAAGGCAGCATAGAAAACAGAATGTGGAAATGTAAAATACAAGTTGTAGAATACTGTGATAGTATAGGTTGTAAGTTGGCCATTGTGGAAAATTTTTAAGAAAAACTTCATATGCTTTGGGTAATTTCAAATAGTCAAAACCTTTCATAGGTGAAGAAAGACCAGAAATATTTTTAAAATACTAT
This sequence comes from Tokudaia tokunoshimensis, assembly GCA_036184795.1. Lineage (NCBI taxonomy): Eukaryota > Metazoa > Chordata > Mammalia > Rodentia > Muridae > Tokudaia > Tokudaia tokunoshimensis. The sequence goes on along the minus strand of BTHU01000011.1, from coordinate 12,614,195 downwards.
ACTTAATGATTTTATAAAATGTTTTGGATACAACTTTACATGAAGTTAAAAATGCATATTTCATAATAAGAATATATATATATGTATATATACATAAAATTATGTTTGTGCTTATGAACACAAAACTATAAATGGATGATATTTTTTATCCACTTATTACCTGTAGTAAATATGCATCTATACACACTGTAACTGAGACTGTGTTTATTGCCTTCTCATAAGACTGGGCTTATTTTATCCTTATATGATTGATTTATGGTCAATTATAATCAGATTTAATGTGCTGTCTTTTTAATATCAGTAGAGCTCTATCTCATATCCAAGCATGTAGATAATTTTAGTCTACCAAACATTTTAATGTGAAAAAATTTGAAGTTTGCATTTCTAGAGCTATTAGAACAGTGTTCCAAGCACTGGACACTCTTCCAAAGGAAAATTGGACTGGACAGCTTAAACGGAAGAAGCAAAACTTCATTCAAGACAATTGAAGTAAGGGAGATTGGATTCAATTCTGAACAAACAACAAAAGCAAGAGATTGCAGACACAGAAGTAAGCTGTCAGAAAATCAGTAGAGGTCATTAGAGGGCAAATTGGTAAAGATGATGAGACTTTCTGTGTTTTTGGAACTGAAGTGTAGATAAGTTAGCCTTCTTGTCTCCTTGAGCAATAAGGAATTGTCATAAGGTGTCTATCATGTTAAATATATAATATATTGTTTTGAACTACGTGGGTGTTTCAGAGAGGTAGAGAGTTGTGTCTACTTGGGTGAACATACCAGCAGGCTCCAGAGTGTCACATCTCTAATCATCTGAGTTACAGGTTCTTTTGAGACACCTGATTTGAGAACTAAGAATGGTTGTCAGGATATCTGGAAGAGAAGTGGCACTGTTGACCACTAAGTCACCTCTGCCATCTCAGACTCTATATTAATGTTTTCATATGTGGGTCTGGATATGTATGCTAAGTATCGGTATAGGTACACATGGGTGTCCATGCATGTGGTGGCCTTGATTTCTCCTTATCTTAGGTTTTGAGCCCAAGACTCTCACAGAACCTTTGGTCATGCATTTCAAAGAGTGGCTGGGCAGTCCTGGAATCTATCACTCTGCTTCTCTTGGTACAGTGCCAGCACCACAGCATTGGTGCTACCTCTATGGTCTTCATTAAGAGCCTGCTGGGAAAATTTCACTTACCTTTCTAAACAATTCTTAAAACAATAGTTTGTGTGTGTGTGTGTGTGTGTGTGTGTGTGTGTGTGTGTTGGGGGGTTATGCATGCCATGGCATGCATGTGGAAGTCAATGGACATCATGCAGATGTCCTTTGTTCTTTCCTTCCACAGTGTGAGATGTTCTTTCCTTCCAGTGTGAGTTCCTGGCATCAGGTCAGGTTGTTAGGCTTGTAAGCAAAGCAAGTAAGCAAGTGGCCTTAATCTGCTGAGTTGGTTTTTTTTTTTTTTTTTTTTTGGCTAGAGTTCACTTTTTAAAAAGCTTTTATGTTAACAGAAAAATTCAAGGAAATTACAGGGAATCCAGATTACTCCCTGATCATATACAGGCAATGGCATCCTGTTATCAACATCTCAATAGAGTTAGGGTTCCTGCTCGGTGTACAACATTGTATGATCCTTGGGAAATGTTCCAGCATGTGCATTATCCACTGTAGTACCATTCAGATGATTTTATGTGATTTTTCTATCCTCTGTACTCCACCAATTATCCTGTAGCACACCAGTGGTCTACTTACTGGGTTTATAATTTTGACTATTCTTAAATGTTTTATTGTTTTTCTTTAGCAATAATATTTTATTAGCTCTTTGGGAACTTCCCTGAGTGGATTTTCATCATATCCACTGCACTCTTGTTTATAGTACACAGCATGTGGCCTTTCCAACAGCCTTATTTCACCTAATAATATTAGGTTAATGCTTTTCCCAGGTTGTCACGGTTTACTGACTTAGGTCCTTGTAGTGCAGGATTGCTTTGTCGTGTGTACCATAGTCATTGAATCACTTCTCCTACTGAAAGGCAGATACTTTGATTGTTTTTCACACTTGAAAATTATATAAGTGACATTTGATAAACCTCTATATGCAGACATTGGCTCATTTCCTCATTTTTAAGAGATTTGGCTGGATATTAAGACTACTATGGTCTACGGCAAGGCTATTTGACTTTCTGAGAAGCTATCAATCTTTCTTCTACAAGAGTCTTATCATTTGCAATAGAATAGAATACTTAGGCTTTGCCATGTGCTTCAATGATCTATAGTTTGGCTTTTCTTGGTGGTATGCAGCAATATCTCTTTAGTGCTACAACATATATTTTTCAGATGACATTATTTAAAATATTTTACTTGCTTACCAAATATTGCTTATTTTATGAGATATCCATCCAAGTTTTTGGTCTATGTTATGTTTTAGTCACATAAAGCTTGATATAAAATAATTAATCTTGTTTTGCTTACACTTACAGAGAGAATTTTGGACATCTAATATTGCAAATGTTGATAGTAATGTTTCAAAGGATTCTCACACCAAAGTAATAATAATTATATCTTTGTCTCATGTATAGTGGAATATAGTATTGTTATATCTACTACTTAAACATAAAGCAGATAAATCTATTATTATGGTTTTTCTTGTCAATACATTTTATATTAATGATTGATTATATTAGAATTTTTATCAGTTATATGTGAAGCTATAAGGCAGATTTTTAACTCACATCTTGATTGACAATGAAGAGGCAAAGAGAGAGCATAAGCTGAAAACTGTAGGAATCTTTTCAAAGCTGAAAGTCCACTCCCAGTGGCACACGTCTTCCAATAAGACCCTGTCTATTTTTTTCCCAAGCAGTGCTACCAACTGGGAGCAGGTATTCAAACATATGATACTACGGAGACCATTCTCATTCAAATTACCAGAGTGTCCTTTACAGCTCTTCCCATAGACTTCAACAGGGCTTTTTCCATTCCATACATCCTTTCTGTCTTTTAGTTCACCTTCCTAAATGCATTTTCAAGTGTATGCCATTTTCTGATTGCTTTCACTTCTTCACTGGAATTTTTATGTCCAAAACAGGTTTTCTTGTTCATTCCATATCCTGTTAGCCTTCTAAAGAATTTGAATACTGTGTACATAGCACCAAGTACAAGATGCTGAGGGATAATGATGGAGCAGAAAATATGAGAATGGCCAACCAATGACTGTCCCAACTTGAGACCTATCCCATGATAGAGAGCTAACCCCAGGCACTATTAATGATGCTCTGTTATGACTGTGCACAGGAGCTAGTGGAAACAGATGTAGGAACCCAAGGCCAGCCAATAGACAGAGCTTTGGAATATTGTGGAAGATTTGGGGAATAAGATTGAAGGAGCCAAGGTCGTTAAGGACAATAAAAGAAGACCTACAGAGTCAACTAAACTGGGCCCAATGGGGGCTCACAGAGACTGAACCACCAACCAAAGATCATACTGGGACTGGACATTGGCTTGTTACAAATGTGGAACAAATGTGCAGCATGGTCTTCATGTGTGTCCCATAACAATCGTAGAGGAGACTGTCTCTGACACTGTTGCCTGCCATTGGAAACTCTTCCCCTACCTGAACTTCCTGGTTGGGCTTCAGAGGGAGAGGATATGCTTAGTCCTGCTGGGACTAGATGTCCTAGGTTGTCATCATACTCAAGGGGACTTTCCTCTTCTTTGAAGAGAAGGGATAGGGCAATAAGAGGAAGGATTACTAAGAGCAGAATGGGGAAGAAATGGGGACAGGTGTAATCAGGTTGTAAAGTGAATAAATTAATTAGTGAAAACCCTACACTTCACACAGTAAGAGAGCTATCAAAATTCTGATTCTTTATGCATACACATGGTGGAATTCTCTGAGATTATTCAGAGTTGTTCGTACGTTTTCATTATTTTCTTTGTATCACTTTTCCTTCATTAAAAAAAAAAAACACATAATTTATTTACTTTATATTCTAATTGCACCATCCCTTGCTTCTACTCCTCCCAGTCCCATCCTCCTGTCCACTCTTTCTTCCCAGGAAGCAGGGAGCTTCCCACGAATATCAACCTGTTGTGGCATAATAAGTTGCAGTAGGACTAGACACACCTCCTATTGTAGCTAGGAAATCAGTCTAGTTAGGTGAAAGGGATTCAATGACAAATACAGCCCTGTTTCTGCTGTTAGGAATCCAACTGGAAGGCCTACCTGCACATCTGTTACATATGTGCAGAAGGCCAAGGTTCATCTTTTGCGTGCTCTATGGCTGGTGATAAGTTTCTGTGAGCCCCTATGGGACAAGGTTAGTTTGTTTCTCGTATCCATTTATATTGTCCTTGACCTCACAGGCTCTAATCCTTCTTCCTCATCTTCTATAAATTTCCTTAAGTACTGCTTAATGTTTGGCTCTGGATCTCTGCATCTGTTTCCATCAGTTACTAGGAAAAGCCTCACAGACGACGGTCAAGCTATCCTCCTGTCTGCAAATATGTCAGAATATCACTAAAAGAGTCTCTCGTGGGATTGGTTTTAAGTTCGGGCAGTCGTTGGGGGGGGAGGGGCTTTCCCTTAATATTTGCTCCATTTTCACCCCTGCACATCTTTAGGCAGGAGAATTTGTGGCTGGATTGGTGACCCAGTCCGTCCATTGACAGTCTTTTCTAATCACAAGAGATGGCCATTTCAGGTTCCATATTCCACCCCCTTCTATTTCTTTCTTAATCCAACTCTTCTATTTTTGGTTTTTCTTATTTCACTTTATTTTATTATTTCTTAGGTGACTCTTTTCTTTCTAAGTATAGAGAGCAAGTGTGTAGATCCAGATAGAATAGGGAGTGAAGATGAATTGGAAGGAATATAAGGAGGAGAAAATAAACTAAATATGTTATATAAAAAAAAATCTGCTTTAAATAAAAATGACATAAAATTTTATAACAAAAAGAAAGCTTTCTCAAGTTTTTTAGAAACAAGAAAGTTTATAATTTAAATAATGCCAGTATCAACATTATAAATGCTCCGAATTCTGGATCTTGGCAAAACTAACATAGGAAGTGATTAAAAGGTCTTTTGAGGAAGATATGTAGGAAAGCAGGAAGACAAGAGGGTTTTAATTGCTCCCAAACTTATATAAACTGATTACTTCAAGACATCACATATTAAAATGAAATAACATCACAATCTCAAAAGCTTATTGTTGTGCCTTGATAGTTAAACTTCTTAGACTATGTTGTTGATATTATGCTTACATTTTATTATCAATTTTTTCATTAGTTTAATAAGGGGTCAATGAAAAATAGGGGATTAAATTTCTTATAAACTTTGACAAGGATTACTTTACATTAATTTTACTTTACATTAATTTACATTAATTTTCATCCAATGTTTAGTCCTATAATTTCTTAATTCTGAAAATTTAAGTAAAAATCTATTCAATTACATTGGGATATATATATATATATATACATATATATATATATATATATATGTATATATATATATATATATATATATATATATACATTCCTCACTTTTGTAAAAAGTTTTGTTTCATTGTGAATTTTGTTACATGTTGAAATTATTTATATATAAATGGAAGCTTCTTAGGTATGCAAATACATATTGAACCAGGGATACAAAGGAAATTAAAGAAATCTCCTGGAAATACCTGCAGCAATTATAAATAATAGCATAATAATTTCACATGAATTGAGCTAGTTGCATTAATATGTACAAAATTATTTTCTAAAATGTTGTAATCTAATTTAGTACAAATAAAGAATTAGGTAATACTTGTCTGAGCGTGGAATTATAATTTTTTTTGTTTCTTTCTTAAGGTTCATTATCATGAAAGCAAATTATAAACTGATACAACAAGTTGTATTTATGTGTTTCTTTGTTTCTGTAGATATCTATTTATATATCCCCCTCTATATTACTGTATGTATGAGCATGATCACACGCACATGTATATGTGTGGTTTTAGAACATTAGCGATTAATAAAAAAAAGGCCATGATTTTGACAGGGAACAAGAGATTCATTGAGGTTGGATTGTATGAGATATGATGATACCTCATTATTAAATTGATTAATAATATAAGTTATAAAAACAATAAAAAACATGCAAACTGAACTCTATTTAACTGTGTGTTTGGGAAGCATCCATGTAACCTTCAAAGAGAAACTAATTATTCTTCAGTGTAATGTAATATGTTGTTGAATTTACTAAGATAAATTAGCAAATAGAATTCCATCTAAGTCTTATAGTAAACAAGAATTTGCTCAATTAACTTATATTATTTCACCAGAAAGAAGAAAAAATAGAAAACATTTGACAAACTAGTGTATAATTTGGGCAGAACCACAAGCATCAGCACACCTGATTCTGATAACCTTTCAATCAATGAGTCAGTGTACAGTGTTAGTCTCAATGTTGTTGCTATGTTGGAAGATAATGAACTAAAGCAACGTATAGAAAAGATTTGTTTTGGTTTATGATTACCAGGAGCTGAAACCCATAATGGTAGGGAAGACATTTCACTCCAGCAGAAGCAGGGATAATCATGTTTTATGTATATACAAAAACCAGAGCATGTGATGAGAAATTGAGTAGACATTATGATCACTCTCAGCCTGACTCAAATTACTTAATTTGTCCCAAAAGATAATTAATTTGTATCTAAAAAGGTTCCCCAATTTCCCACCAACAGCTTTGACAAGTGGGGACCACTGTTCAAACACGCAAGTTTATGGGAGATATTTTTTATTCAAACCTTCACAAGAATTATGAAGCTCATCTTTCTGAGACACATAAACACCTGTTACCCTATTGAGTCACAACCATTACTTCCAATTGAGAAATGGCTTAGCCTGGCTTTTCAAAAAGTTTAAGGTCTCTGCATTTGGTTACTTCAGAGATTCCTAGTTCTGAAAACACCTATATCTAACACAAGATTTACTCATTCTTTGATCTGGTAAAATCATTTGCTTGGACAAAATGGTACAAAAATCATCTTTCCTGAAATTGGAAGACAGGGAAGCTGCCTGCTTTCCCCTTAATGGTGTTCTTAAGTATCCAAGGTTGAAGAATGATTACCTAAAATTATCACTGACAAGTAGACAAGGGAGTGCTGAAATAGCCTAAGCATAATTTTCTATGAAAGACTGCTTTTCCCAGTCCTGATTTACAGATAGCTTTTAAGATAGACTTTTTCTTCAAGTAAATCCAGTGTTAAAAATACATAAAGTATTAACATGAAGAATACAAATTATTCCTAATTCAATTATTACTCTAACAATTTCGTATAAAAATGTGGATTTCCCCTATAAAATCATTTTTTACATTTCAAAGTGGACAATTTAATTATTTTATTTAAATTCATTCTCTGATAATTTTCCTCAGGCATATGATCCATCCTGATTACACTCATACACCATGCTCTCTCCTCTCTCTCCACTTACCCCTCATCCAAAGCCCTTTAGCAATCTCACTCTTTTCCTTTGTCTTCTGACAGTCTGATTTTTAACCAGGGCTGCCCAAGTAACCATTGTCTTAGAACACAGTGGGCTTGCCTGTGGGTGTGAGAGTAAAGACATTAACCAACCACCCAGAAGGCAATGGCCACCTGCAGACATCAATCAACACAAGGGGGTCAGCTGTGAAGACCAGGTCCTCAGAAACCACTTGTCCCTGTATGTTTCACTGTTGACAGGCACCGTCAAGATTTTTTAAGTTATAGTCTCTTTTTTTCCTTCGTTTTGTTTTTATTATAGCATCTTTGCTTAATTTGCAGATAGCAGAAAATAATCTGGGTTTTGTTCTGGTCCAAACATTGATGTTTTAAAGGTTGTACACAATATTTGTTAAAAAAAGAACATATAAAAATACCTTTTGAGAAGCTTCTATAAGAAAGAAAATATAAAGTTTAACCCCACAACTTTCTTCTTTGCTAGAACTGCAAATTACCATGATTTAGTTGTTTTAAATAGTTTTAAATAGACTTTGTTTTTTAAACTATACATCCAGGACAATCTAAAAAAAAAGAATTAAAGAAACACACATATAAATGCATAGCAGAACAAGAACGTGAACTGCAAACAGTAAGGAAACAGAAGTTAATGATACTATTAAATATACAAAGGTTCTAAAATTAACCCTCCAAAGACATCGCATAAACAGTTTTTAAAAACATCTTTTGTTGTCTACAAGCAAGGATTAGAGTTCTAAAAACAAAATTGATAGGAAAAATAAGGTAATCCTCTAGGAGGATGGTCCCCCACAGTGTCTTCACTCACATCTGTAAGCAAGGAGTCTAAGATCTTAGAGATGCTAGCATTGTATTCTTAATTGACACTGAACATTTCAAGTCACTTTATTGCCTCTAAAACAATCTTGAAGAGAAGTACTAAAAATTATATTTAAGGGTTCATTTCATTATATTTTATTCGTGTCCTACATTACCAAAAATAGGTGATGTGACTTTTGCTTAAAACTTAACTTTTCCCAAAAATTCATGACTCCACAGAATCACCTAGGACTGTCATCTTCTCAACTTGTCTCACGTTAATAAACTGAGGTGTAAAGAGCAACCTCCCCTATGAAGAACAGGCAGATTTTGATACAAATGCAAGTCAAGTGCTGGGAGCATCAACATCCAGTTTGTTTTAAAATATGCATATAAACAAACAAAATAAATGTTATTACCACACAGTTTACTTGTTTCTAACAGAAAAAAAAACAAACGACAAAACAAAACCCCTAAATAACAATGATCAGCAATAGTTAAAGGTTAGAGAAACTATGCTAAGAACAGTCTTTCCCCTTAATATGATTTCTGTGATCATTGACACACACAAAACTTAAGGGGTAGGATTTTTTTCCCTTATGCTTTAATGTTCCAAATCTTAGAAACCAGCAGGGATTGAGGTGGAGGAAAGTAGTGAAGGTTTCATGTTTGAGTGAAAAGGTCAATCTCCCTGAAAACGCTGTTTAACCCAGTTGCCATCAATCCCCAGACAGTGGAGTTAACAAAAGAACTATTCCACATTGCATTATAAATAATCATCATGGGCTTAGACCTCTTCACAAGACATAAAGGTCTACTCTGAACCTAAATGTGTCTGAGCCGTCAGTGTTGTAATGTGACTACCACTCCACTTTTGTATCATTCTATCTCATTGGCAAGCTACATTTTAGGTTAACAGTTTTACCAGAAAGGGATATGAAAATTTACTCTTAATAAGACAATGTTGCAAGTTATGGTCAACCAACATCTTTTCACCAAATACTTCAAGAACAAAACATAAGAATCTTTTAAAAAAATATTCAGAGATATCACAAATTGGTATCTGCCCACAATATTAAACAAACTGGACTGGAAAGAGTGGCTTCTCAAAAGCCTATCATTTTAATTGTAACCATTGCCCAATACAGGGAAAACTAACAAGTTAAGTTTGTTTGTTTTTAAAGGCATCATTGCAACATTGTATTCCTGATAATTTAAATATACCAAGCTATGAGTAAATGAATGATATGTGTCTAGAATTATCATGATTTATACTCTCAGGAGCCACTGGACTTGGGACTAGTCCAAGACCTTGATCTAGATTTTGACCTAGACCTAGACTATGATCTTGACTGAAATTTGGATCTAGGTGGTTCCTTTTTCCTTGAATCCTTTTCATATCTTGAGCCAGTCTTATAATGTGGTTTGGAATCTGTTTTAGAGGTACCCTGGTTTTGGTGTGATATGCAGACCTAGAACATGATTTAGCCTTCAATTCTTTCTTGGACTTGGACTTAGACCATGATCTTGTATTGGATTTAGACATTGAAAAAGATTGATTTCAGTGTCAGAATTGCTTTGGTTATGTGGTGGTCTTCCAGTAGGTATACTATTCCTACTGGAATAAATATAAATATAGGAGGACTGATAGCCCTCCTATAGTTATAATCAAAGGAGCAACACCTTCTTCTCATCCTTTCATAACTTTGGCTTTGAGAACATCTATAACCATCATAATCATCTTATCATGAAGAGCTGTATACATTCCTCCATTGCTTGGCTTCCATTTGATTTGGTGTCTTCTGACCCCCCTGTGCTAACTGTATTTCAGTTTGATGCCCACAAATCCATTTTCTGTCCAAATTATGTAAAGCATCTTCAGTATCACGAACATCCTCAAATTGAACATATGGAAATCCTCTTGGACGTCGAGTGTAGAAACCAAGGGAAATGTAACCATCTACTATGGTATTGGGTACCATAAGGACCCAATTCCCCAAGTAAATCTTCAGACCTGGTGAAGTCCTCCAGGTTTCTGATGAATAGAGATGTGTTGGGGGAGCATAGATATCAGGACATGCCACCAGCGGGACTCTGGGCCAGTGTAGCTAACAGGCTCAGCAAACCGTCTACAGCTCTGGTGACTACTCAATTCCAATCGCACAAATAGTTTCTTAAGAACCTGTGGTTTTTAAAAATATTTTATTTTATTTTATTTACATTTCAAGTGTTATCTCCTTACCTGGTTTCCCCTTCTCACAGAAATCCCCTCTCCTGTGTCTCCACCCCCTGCTTCTAGGAGGGTGTTCCTCAGCCCACTCCCCTCTCACCTCCCCACCCTCGAGTCTCCTACACTGGAGCAATTATCAAACCTTCATAGGACCAAGGACCTCTCCTCCCATTGATGTCTGACATGGCTGTCCTCTGCTACATAGGCAGCCTGAACCATGTTGGCTATGACTCAGTAAGTACAAATTTAAATTCTCAGTATCTTAAACCAAAACAAGCAAAGAAACAAAAAAAATATTTAGATGCTCAGTATAAATATTTACTGTGGTCTCATTTATGTGTGTGACTGGTCTTGAGGCTACAGAATCATTAGTCTTAGCCCAGTGACACCAAGTTGCAGACGCCCTCCCATAATCAGTTAGTGGTTTTCTATGGAGGATTGTTTCTTTAAAATAGAGCTGAAAGTCTATTTCAGCTCTAAAGAAATTTGTCTGGGATAATAAATAGACCAGGAAAGAAACTTTCCTTACCTTTCATATGTCTCTTAGCAAAGTGGATTCTTCCAATTATCTCAGAAATACTACTTAAAATGTAACATATTTATTAGAAATAATATAATTGCCACAAATAGTCTCTGTATGTAATCAATAATTGTTGTACAGACAGCTACACATTACATACAAGGGTCTAATCAAAGCAATGACATTAATTTAGGAGTAGAGTTTTTACTATTTGTCTTGAAATTTAATAGCTTGGAATTTATCAATTATAAGAACAATAAATTGAAAGAACATATATCTAATACTCTAAAACTATTCATGAGTTGATTATAAAATATTGCATCTATTTAGATGCGATTATGTAAAAAGGTAGAGAAGTTAACAAAAAATAAGACTTAGGAGTATAAGTGGAAAGGTTTAATAGGGGCTTTTGATTTTTTTCTGTAATCCTGAGATATCACACATAAAATTTATTTTTTTTTGTTTAACTTTATCACTTTCCAACTTTAGGATTAATTTATTTTTCCAGCAATAATAGAAGGGCTATATAACTACGACTAGAGATTTAGGTCAGGAAATTCGTCAAGAAATTTTATGAGCATAACTTGAATTGAAGATAAGGTAAATTTTCAGCAGTATTTTTCTTTGGAGAGATGTGTAACAAAAAGAATTGTTATGCAGGTATTTCTACAATGTTAGCTTCCATAAAACAATGTCTGAGGGTAAAGCAAAACTTAATGTACCATTGTATAATAGTGATAACTTTGGATATTGTGACTGAAAAATATCAGTTTTGCACCTAAAATTAACAGAGCTCAGTAATATTACAAAAAGATGAACTTAACTATCTCAGAATAAAGTATGTGACAGAGTAGACATATAAATACAAGAAAAGATCTAACTAGTGATATTCGGTTTAAAAACTGTGAATATCTTTAACTTTTAGAGATACTATTATTGAACAATGAAAGGAAAAGCCACATTTTCTATTCTGCATCGCTGGAAACACAATGATGCCATTTATAATGAAAATGCAAAAATATGTGTTACTCTGTAAGAAGAAGAACTTCAGATATCTTTTGTAAACTTATATCTTGTCAGATACTTTCTGCCTATGTTTTCTTCTAGGAGTTTCAGTGTTTCAAACTTGAAATTAAAATCTTTTATTAATTTATAGATAACTTTTATACAAGGCAATATATAAGGGTCTAACTTCATTCCTTTACCTGTAGACATCCAACTTTCCCAGTACCATTTGTTGAAAATTCTGAATTTTCTCCAATGCATTATTTAAGGTCTTTGTCAAATATCTGATGGCAGCAGAGCTGCAGTTATCTGTACACATATTTGACTCTCCAATTTTATTTCATATCTATTCATGTATTGTTGTTGTTGGTGGTGGTGGTGGTGGAGGTGGAGGTGGTGTGTGTGTGTGTGTGTGTGTGTGTGTGTGTGTGTGTGTGTGTGAGCGCACGCACACATGCATGTTTGCAAGTACCATATTAATTTTATTCCTATGATTAACTTTGGTTTTTAGGATTTTTGAGACAGGGTTTTGTTCTTTGTATCTCTGGCTGTTTTGGAACTTGCTCTGTAGACCAAGATTTCTTCAAACTCACATAGTTCTGCCTGCCTCTGTTTCCTGAGTGCTAGGAATAAAGATATGTACCACCACTGCCTGTCTACGAAGGTTTTTTAATATATCTTGAACTCTAGAATGACAATGACTCCAGAATTGTTCCTTTTCAACAGGAATGCTTTGTCCATTGAGGATTCTTTTCTGGTTCTACACGAATTTTAAATTTTTCTTCTATTTCAGTGAAGAATGTTGTATTTTGATTAAGAATTCATGGGATCTATAAACTTCTTTGGGGAGGATGGTCATTTTCCCAATATTAACTCTTCAAAAGCATGTGAACCTTTTCTTACTTTTCTTACTTTTCTTTGCCGTACTCAATCTTTCTTTAGCGATTTGGAATTTTTCTCATACAGATTTCCACCTCCTCAATTTTTTTATTCTAGATATTTTATGGTTTTTCATTTTGCAAAGGAGAATGTGTCTATTCTAGGTGTGGTTGTAGGTGACATGTACAAAATTTACTGGGCTTTGCAAATTTTCTGAGTTTGTACCATACCACTTTGCTGACATTGTTTCTAAAGGGTTTTGTGTCAAACTTTTGGGATCTCTTATATACAGTAGCATATATCTGAAAATAGTGATAATGTGATGTCTTCCCTCCACCTTTTTTGAAAAGAGATTCTACTTTCCAACCAAATATTTGTATTGCTTCCTTGGGAGTTTCACACATTGCACACTCATCATGCTCACTTCCCATTTCTCCCAGGTCTGTTCACCCTCCCACCCCTGTGCTCTTCTAGTAAAAAAGAATACATCATAGCCTGGATAGTATGTGGAATCTTGTTACCAGCTAGGCATTCAAAATGGTAAAGTTGAATGAACAAAAATCTTGGGAATCTCAGAATTAAGAACATCAGGAGTAGAGTTTGCCTCTATCTGCTCTAGAACACATAACCCATGGACTCTGGGTCACACAACATGAGCACCTGAAATTCTCCATGCTAACGAGGTATGTAGATAGCGCCCTGAGCATTCAGCCAATGAGCTTCCTTTCATAAGCGTTCCTTCCAGCAAAATATATTGTACCTAAAACTCTCTAGGTACCTGAGTGACTTCTATATAGCTCTGAGAGAGGGATCTAGGGACTGGGGAACGATGCGTCTTCATTTAACTTCTGTTTTTTACATGCCAGATAAAGAGGGGAAATGTAGAGCCCAAGATGGGCAGAACCCAGTTTGATTAGGAATGAGTACACAGAGTATAAAGCAGCTGGAGGATAGAAGACTTTCTTCGGCAGTAAAATAATTAAGATATATGTACATGTGTAGAGTGACTTTTATTTTTTATAACAGAATTTAATTATTTCCTTGTTCCTCTGTAGCTCTAAATATATTATGCTGATTATGAGGTGACAAAAATTTATAACTCAGTATGTGGACATACACCATATAACTTTATTTTTCTTCCAAATGATTTTTTTCTGTAATGACTGGCATTACATAAATAACACAGACGTTTGTGTCTGATTACATTTGTGTGTGTGTGTGTGTGTGTGTGTGTGTGTGTTAATTTCGGTTTGTTAATTCAAATATTTTGCTTCTACTGTTCTTGAGAATTTCACATATAAATTTAATGAAGCACAAACACACACACATGTATGTGTTTATATGTGTATATAAATATCAACTTTAATGTACAGAAATATTCCCAATATACGTGAAGCATAATCTGGACTTTAAAAAAAATACTCACTAAATATTGTTGAACTAAAGGACTACATTAAATATCTGCTAGTGTTTCTTATTGGATAGTTTTATAAATGTCTTTAATATAAAATTGTTAAATGTAGAGTCATCATTCATTTGAAGAGGTATTAGTTGTTTAAATAGCTACATTGAAACTGCATTATAATATCCATAAACTGGAAATAAAACAAAGTTATTTTATATCTAAAAATATCTTTTTACAAAATGAAGAAAGCATTAGAGGAAAACTGTGATAAGATACATTTCTATTGGTCCTTCCTTTCTGAAACTGTGCCCTGAACAGACCTTGGGCACTGGCTCTGCACCCAGTCCAATAACACCCAGAGGAAGCTCGACTCCCAGGTGCTCTAATATGCACAGTATCAGAGATGAGGATGCCACAACATCTGCCCCAACACATGGGGTAACTCATTTCCTGGGATCCAGGGAAGTAGGGACTACCACCCAGCCACAACGGGTTCCTTCCAGTTTGAATCTGTACCTGGAGCAGACCTGGAGTGCTGGCACTGCACCCAGACTTACAAAATCCAGAGTGAGCTTGACTCCCTAGTGCTCTGAAATACTCTGGATATCTAAGAAGTTTGACTCCCAGGAGATTAGACATACCCAGGAGCACGGGAGCTCAGACTCACTCAAAATCTTAGTTGAGGCCACAACATGTTTCCTAACACACACTGTAACTGAGAACTCCACAGGAACCAGGGAAACACAAACCCTCATCCAGCCAGAAGCAGTTTCCTTTTACCTTGCACCTGTGCCCAGAATAAACCCAGGACTCTGGCTTCCCACCCCAAACTGCAAAACCCAGAAAAAGCTGGGCTCCAAGGAGTTCTGACACACCCAGGATCTCAGGATCACTCAGGGCTAAAATCAACATAGTAGAAACAAAAAGAACTATACAAAAAAAATCAACCAAACCAGGAACTGGTTCTTTAAGAATATCAACAAGGTCGATAAACCCTTAGTCAGGCTAAGCAGAGGACACAGAGACAGTATCCAAATTAACAAAATCAGAAATGAAAATAGAGAAAAAAAACAACAGAAACTGAGGAAATACAAAAAATAATTAGATCCTACTATAAAAACCTATACTTGACAAAACTGGAAAATCTGGATGAAATGAACAATTTTCTACAGATAACAAATACCAAAGTTAAATCAGGATCAGATAAACCATCTAGACAGTCCAATAACCCCTAAAGAAATAGAAGCAGTCATTAAAAGTCTGCCATCGAAAAATAGCCCAGAACCAGATGGGTTTAGTGCAGAATTATATCAGACCTTCAAAGAAAACCTCATACCAATACCCTGAAAACTCTTCCACAAAATAGAAGCAGAAGGAACACTACCCAATTTATACTATGAAGTCAAATTTAATCTTATACTTGAAAACACAAAGACCAGATAAAGAAAGAGAAGTTCAGAAAAATTTCCTTTATGACTATTGATGCAAAAGTAGTCAATAAAATTCTCACACATTGAATCCAAGCAAACAACAAAATTATCATCCATCATAATCAAGTAGGCTTCATCCCAGGGATTCCAGAATGTTTCAATATATGAAAATTCATCTACATAATCCACTATATAAGCAAACTCAAAGTGAAAAGAAACACATGATCATCTCATTAGATGCTGAGAAAATCTTTGACAAAATCCAACATACCTTCATGGTAAAAGTCTTGGAAAGATCAGGAATTAAAGGTACATACCTAAACATAGTAAATGCAAAATGCAGTAAACCAGTAGCCAATATCAAACTAAACAGAGAGAAACTTGAAGCAATCCCACTAAAATTGGAGAATATACAAGGCTGCCCACTCTCTCCCTACCTATTCAATATAGTACTCAAAGTCCTAGCCAGAGCAATTAGACAACAAAAAGAGGTCAAAGGGATACAAAGGGGAAAGGATAAAAATATCACTATTTGCAGATAATATGATAATATACTTGAGTGACCTCAAAAATTCCCCAAGAGAACTGCTAAACCTGAAAAAAAACTTCAGCAAAGTGGTTGGATATAAAATTAACTCCAATAAATCAGAGGCCTTCATCCACTCAATGGATAAACAGACTGAGAAAGAAATTAGGGTAATGACACCCGTCATAATAGTCAAGAAAAATAAGAAAAACCTTGGTGTGATTTTAACCAAGTAAACAAAAGATCTGTATGACAAGAACAAGTCTTTGAAGAAAGAAATCTACAAAGATCTCAGAAGATGGAAAGATTTCCCATGCTCTCTCCTGCTCATGGCCTGGCAGGATTAATATAGTAAAAATGGCCATCTTTCCAAAAGCAGTCTACAGATTTAATGCAATTCCCATCAAAATTCCAACACAATTCTTCATAGAGTTAGGAAGAGCAATTTCCAAATTCATCTGGAATAATAATATAAAAAAACAGGATAGCTAAAACTGTTCTCAACAATAAAAGAACTTCTGGGGGAATCACCATCCAAGACCTCAAGCTGTATTACAAAGAAATAGTGATAAAAACTGTATGGTATTGGTATAGTGACAGGCAGGTTGATCAATGGAACAGAACTGAAGACCCATAAATGAACCCACAGACATATGGTCACTTGATCTTTGACAAAGGAGCTAAAACTATGCAATGGATAAAAGACAGTACTTTCAACAAATAATGAGGGTTCAAATGGAGGTCAGCACGTAGAAGAATGCAAATCAATCCATTCTTCTCTCCTTGTACAAAGCTCAAGTTCAAGTGGATCAAGGACCTCCACATAAAACCAGACACACTAAAACTAATAGAAAAGAAACTGGGAAGAACCTGAAACATATCAGCACAGTGGAAAGTTTATTGAACAGAACACCTATGGCTTATTCTCTAAGATAAACAATAGATAAATGGGACCTCATGAAATTACAAAGCTTCTGTGAGGCAAGAAACACTGTCAATAGTACAAATAGGCAACCAACAGATCAGGAAAATATCACTATCAATCTTACATCCAGTAGAGATATAATATGAAATATATACAAAGAATTCAAGAAGTTAGACTCCAGAGAATCAAATGATCCTATCAAAAATTGGGTATAGAGATAAACAAAGAAATCTCAACTGAGGAATTTTCAATGGCTGAAAAGCACCTAAAGAAATGTTTAATATCTTTAGTCATCGGGGAAATGCAAAGAAATACAACCCTGAGATTCCACCTTACATAAGTTAGAATGGCTAAGATCACTTTCGGGGAGGGAGGAAATGGGAAAGGGGAAATGATTTGGAATGTAAGTAAAAAAAAAAAAAAAACAGAAAAAAAATTAAAATTACAATAAAATTCAAATACTATAAAAAAATTTTTAGGTGAGAGGAGATGCTGTCAAGGTTGTAGAGAAAGAGGATCTCTCCTCCATTGTTGGTAGGATATCAAGTTGGTACAACCACTCTGGAAATCAGTCTGGCAGTTCCTCAGAAAATTTGACATAATATTACCTGAGGACCCAGATACAACATTTTTGGGCATTTCCTCAAAAGATGCTCCAACATATAACAAGGACACATGCTCCAAACTGTCCAAAGCAGCCTTATTTATGAAGGCCAGAAGTTTGATAGAAACCAGATGTCCTTCAACAGAGTAATGGATACAGAAAATATGGTACATTTACACAATGGAGCATTACTCAGCTATTAAAAACAATGGGGAAAAGAGGGAGGGAAGGGGGCTTATGGGACTTTCGGGGAGGGAGGAAACGGGAAAGGGGAAATGATTTGGAATGTAATTTAAAAAAATCTTAGAAAATAAAATTAAAAAAAAAAAAACAATGAATTCTTAGGCAAATAGACAGAATGAGATAATATTCTGAGTGAGGTAACCCAATCACAAAAAACACACATGGCATGCACTCACTGATAAGTAGGTATTAGCCCAAAAGCTCAGAATACCTACCATGCATTTTACAGACCACATAAAACTCAAGAAGAAAGAAGACCAAAGTGTAGATGCTTCAGTCCTATGAACAAAATACTCACTGGAGTAAATATGGAGACAAAGTGTGAAACAGAGACTGAAGGAAAGTCCATCCAGAGACTGTACTACCTTAGGATCCATCCCATATAGTCATGAAACCCAGACATTATTGCAGATCCCAAGAAGTGCTTGCTGATAGGAGCCTGATATAGCTGTCTCCGGAGAGGCTTTCCCAGAACCTAACAAATACAGAGGCAGATGCTTGTAGCCAATCATTAGACTGATCATGGGGTGCCAAATGAAGGAGTCAGAGAAAGGACTGAAGGAACTGAAAATGTTTGCAACCCCATAGGAATCACAGGAATATCAACCATCCAGACACCCCAAGGCACTAAACCACCAAAAAAAAAGGAGTACACATGAAGGGACTCATGGCTCCAGCTGCATATGTAGCAGAGGATGGCATTGTTGGGCATCAACAGGAGGAGAGGCCCTTGGCCCAGTGAAGACTCGATGTTTCAGTGTTGGGGAATGCAAGGGCAGG
Organism: Tokudaia tokunoshimensis; assembly: GCA_036184795.1. Taxonomy (NCBI): domain Eukaryota; kingdom Metazoa; phylum Chordata; class Mammalia; order Rodentia; family Muridae; genus Tokudaia; species Tokudaia tokunoshimensis. The sequence continues at coordinate 12,595,354 of BTHU01000011.1, read as the reverse complement.
GAGGCAGGAATGGGTTGGTGGTTGGGAGAACACTCTCATAGAAGCAGGGGGAGGGGAATGATATAGGGGCTTTCCTGGGGGGGCGGAACCAGGAAAGGAGATAACATTTGAAATGTAAATAAAGAAAATGTCCAGTAAAAAAAGAAAAAGAAATAAAATTGTTAGTTGAATGGTTTGGTTTGGAGAGCTCAGCCCGTCCATCCATCCATCCATCCATCCATCCATGCAAGCGTATATATTTTTCTACATGTAGATGTATGGATATATGTATATATGTAAACATACATGAATATCTGTGGAGTATATGAGACAGATGGTTGATCCCAATAAAAATATAAATTTGTAAATAAGAATGCAAATGAAAATGTAACTATATCTATAAATGTATTTATGTCTGTGCATATTTTGCTGTGTAAAGCATGTTAATTCTTTTTCTTTTACTCCTCTCTGGTTTATAAATGAGTTAACCAGCCTATTCCAAGAGGATTCTGGCTGCCTGGACAGAGAAGGGAGTGATAGCAATAAATATTTTACCTACTCACCAGTTTTTAGCAACAAGTGTCAATAGACTCAGAGGCCTATAGCTTCTGGCCTCAGAGTAACTAAAGTCAAGAATGAAAATACATTATTATTTTTTTTGTTGAGAAAATCAACAAGATAGATAAGCCCTTAGCTAGACTAACCAGAGGGCACAGAGACAGTATCCAAATTAATAAAATCAGAAACGAAAAGGGAGAGATAACAACAGAAACAGGAAATTCAAAAAATCATCAGATCCTACTACAAAAGCCTGTATTCAACACAACTAGAAAATCACGAGGAAATGGACAATTTCCTTGACAGATACCAAATACCAAAATTAAATCCGGATCAAATAGACCATCTAAACCATCCTATAACCCCTGAAGAAATAGAAGTCGTCATTGGAAGTCTTCCAACCAAAAAAAGCACTGGTCCAGATGGTTTTAGTGCAGAATTCTATCAGACCTTCAAAGAAGACCTAACACCAATACTCTTCAAACTGTTCCACAAAATAGAAACAGAAGGAACACTACCCAACTTGTTCTATGAAGCCACAATTACGCTAATACCAAAAGCACACAAAGATCCGACAAAGAAAGAGAATCTCAGGCCAATCTCTCTTACGAATATCGATTCAAAAATACTCAATAAAATTCTTGCCAACTGAATCCAAGGACACATCAAAACGATCATTCACCACGAACAAGTAGGCTTCATCCCAGGGATGCAGGGATGGTTCAATATAAGGAAATCCATCAATGTAATCCACTATATAAACAATCTCAAAGAAAAAAACCACATGGTCATCTCATTAGATGCTGAGAAAGCATTATACAAAATTCAGCATCTTTTCATGCTAAAGGTCTTGGAAAGATCAGGAATTCGAGGCCCATATCTAAACATAGTAAAAGCAATTTACAGCAAACCGGTAGCCAACATCAATCTGAATGGAGAGAAACTTGGAGCAATCCCACTGAAATCAGGGACTAGACAAGGCTGCCCTCTCTCTCCATATCTTTTCAATATAGTACTTGAAGTTCTAGCTAGAGCAATTAGACAACAAAAGGAGGTCACAGGGATACAAATTGGAAAGGAAGAAGTCAAACTATCACTATTTGCAGACGATATGATAGTATACTTAAGCGACCCAAAGAACTCCACCAGAGAATCCTACAGCTGATAAACAACTTCAGCAAAGTGGCCGGATATAAAATCAACTCAAGCAAGTCAGTAGCCTTCCTATACTCAAAGGATAAGCAGGCTGAGAAAGAAGTAAGAGAAATGATACCCTTCACGATAGCCACAAACCATATAAAGTATCTTGGTGTGAAAATACATTATTATAGAAAACAATCCTATTCTTTTGCAAGACCAAGTCTTGCCCCTGTCTAAGGTCTTCCCATTCAGCTGCTTCAGAGAGGGCCAAGCTTGGAGCTAAGCCCAGACATCATATCTTTAGCTATAGGCACCAACAATTTTTACTTTTACAAATATGAATGTTTCCCTTTTCTAATATTTGTTTATTTTTTACCTATTTACATCCCAAATGCTGCTGTCATCCCCTCTTGTAGAGTTCTTTCCCCATCCAGCCTTCCTTTTGCCTCTGAGAGGGCAGCCCCCTATATCCCCTGCACCTGGTACAGAAAATCTTTGCATGTTTAGGTGCATCCTCTTCCACTGAAGCCAGAAAAGGCAGCCCTCTGCTACAGATATGCTGAGAGTTTCTGACCAGCCTGTGCATGCTTGGAGGTTGGTTTCTCAGTCTCTGGAGACCCCCAGGTGTCCTGGTTAGTTGAAAATGTTGCTCTTGCTCTGGCATGGCCATCTACTTGAGGACCTTCAATCCATTCCCTAAGTCTTCCACAAGATTCCCTGACCTCTGACCAAAGTTTGTCTGTAGATATTTGCATCTGTGTAGGTTAGCTTCTGTGTAGGCCTCTCAGAGGGCTGCTATGCTAGGCTACTGTCATAGCATCAACATAGCATCATCAGTATTATGAGGAAATTAGTATCTGCCCATGGTATATGTCTCAAAATGGGCTGGTCACTGGTCATCCATCTGTCTCTGCATCATAATTGTCCCTAACTTTCTTTTAGACAGGAACAATTTTGGGTCAAAAGATTTGTAGATGTGTTGGCATCCCCATCCCTCTACTGGGAATCCTACTAGAGTTGGTCTCTTCAGGTACTGTATCACCATTGTCTAGCATTTAGTCTAAGATCACCTGCATTAACTCTTGGGACACTCCCTTATCCTGGGTCTCTGGGACTTCCTAGAAAATCTCCCTATCCCCTAAGCTGCGTAATTGCATATATTCTCCTGTCCCTTCTGGACTGACTCCTACTTCTCTCCATGTATAACCCCCTATCCTATTGCTCTACCCTTTCTCACCCAGGTCCCTCTGTCCCTCTTCCTTCCAAGAGTACTTTGTTCCCCCTTCTAAGTGAGAATCAGGCATCCTCACTTGGGCCTTACATCTGATTTAACTTCTTTGGATCTGTAGATTATATCATGGGTGTTCTGAACTATCTGCCTAATATTCACTTATCAGTGAGTACAGATCATACATGTCTTTTGGGGTCTGAGTTACTCCAAACTCAGGATGATATTTTAGAGTTTCATCTATTAACCTGCAAAATTCATGATGTCCTCATTTTCAATGGTTGAATAATATTTCATTGTGTAAATGTACCACTTTTTGGTATCCATTCTTCAGCTGAGAAACTGCCAGATTGATTTTCAGAGTGGTTTTTACAAGTTTACAGTCCCACCAGCAATGCAGGACTCAGCATCCTCACCAGCATGTGCTGTCACCTGAGTATTTTATCTTAACCATTATGATTGGTGTAATGTGAAATCTCGAAGTCATTTTGATTCAAATATCCCTGATGACTGCGGATACTGAACATCTCTGTAAGTGTTTCTCAGCCACTTCTGATCCCTCTGTGGAAAATTCTGCTTTGTTCTGTACTGCATTTTTCGAATGTGTTATATTTTTTTTTTGAGTCTAACTTCTTGAGTTCTTTATATATGCTGAATATTATCCCTCTATCGGGTCAAGAGTTGGTGAAGAACTAAGATATTTCCCATATCTGTATCCTGAATTTTTTGGTTTTTTTGACAGTGTACTTTGCTTTACAAAAACATTTTAGGTTTATGAGGGCTCTTTTATTAATTCTTGACCTTAGTGCCTGAGCCATTGGTGTTCTGTTCTGGAAATTTTCTCCTTTGCCCATGAGTTCAAAACTGTTTCATTCTTTCTCTTCTATAAGATTCAGCGTGCCTCATTTTACATTGAGGTCTTTGATACATTTGGACTTGAGTTTTGTGTGTGGTGATAAATATGGATCTATTTGCATTCTTCTACATGCAGCCATCCAGTTAGACCAGCACCACTTGTTGAAGATGCTCTTTCGATTCCATTGTGTTATTTTGGCTACTTTGTCAAAAATTCAAATTTCAGAATTATGAGGGTTTATTTCAGGGTCTTAAGTTTGATTCCATTGATCCTCCTGTCTGTTTCTATATGAACACCCTGCAGTTTTCATTAATATTGCACTGTAGCACAGCTTTAGTTCAGGGATAGCAATACCTCTGGAAGTTCTTAACTATTCAGGATCATCTTGGCAATCCCGGGTTTTTATTTTTCCATATAAAGGTGAGAACTGTTCTTTCATGATATGTGTTGGAATTTTGATGGGGATTGCTTGGATACATTGATTAGATTTTGAAGATGACCATTTTTACTATGTTATTCCTATGATCCATAAGCAAAGGATATTCATCTTCTGATACCTTCCTCAATTTCTTTCCTCAGGGATTTAAAGATCTTGTCATATAGGTCTTTCTCATGCTTGGTTAGAGTTACATGCTATGTTATGTTATGTTATGTCATTTTATGGTATTTGTGGCTATTTTGAAGGGTATTGCTTTCCTAAATTCTTTCTCAGACCATCTACTGCTTGTATAGAGGAAGGCTACTACTTTGAGTTAACTTAATTTTATCTAGCCCCTTTGCTGAGCTGTTTAGGAGTTCTCTGGTAGAATTTTTGAGAATCCTTGTTTATACTATTGTGTCACCTGAGAGTAGCTATACTTTGACTTCTTCTTTTCCAATTTGTATCCCCTCAGTCTCTTTTAGTTGCCCTAGAATTTCAAGTACTATACTGAAGAGCTAAGGAGAGAGTGGATAGACTTTTCTTGTCCCTGAGTTTAGTGGGAATGCTTTAAGTTTCTCTCCATTTAGTTTTATGTTGGCTATTCACCTGCTGAATATTGCCCTGATTGTGTTTAGGTATGTCCCTTATATCTCTGCTGTCTCTAAGACTTTTGTTATAAAGGAGCATGAGATTTTGTCAGACACATTTTTGGCATCTAGTGAGATTATCATGCATTTTTTTTTTCTTTCAGTATTTTTTATATATATAGTGGATTATATTGATGGATTTTCATATACTGAGTCAACCCTGTATCCCAAGGATGAAGTCTACTTGACCACATTGAATGATGTCTTTGATGTGTTCCTGGCTTCCATTTGTGAGCATTTTATAGAGTATTTTTGAATCAATGTTAATAAGGGAAATTGGTCTGAAGCTCTTTCTTTGTTGAGTCTTTGTGTGATTTCGGTATCTTCAATGACAGTGAGTAGAGAGTAGTTCAGTTTCTAAGAATATGTAGACTTTCTGTTCTGTTGCTGAAGTCCAGCTTAAATCCATGGTGATCTGATAAAATGTATGGATTTATTTCAGTCTTCTTATTTCTGTTGAGATTTGATTTGTGACTGATTGTATGGTCAATTTTAAAGAACACATGCAGTTCTAAGAAGAAGATATATTTTTTGTGGTTAAAGCCATTTCAATCATAACTTCTGTTAGTTTCATTATTTCTCAGTTTAGTTTCTCTCTCAATGATCTGTCCATTTGTGAATGTAGGGTATTGAGGTCTCTCACTATTAATATGTGGGGTTTGATGTATGATTTAAACCTTAGTAATGTTTCTTTTTTCTGAACGTGGGTTTCTTCATTTGGGGCATAGATATTCAGAATTGAGATGTCCTCTTGGTGGAATTTTCCTTTGGTGAGTATAAAGTGTTCTTCCTTGTCTTTTTTGATTACTTTTGGATGAAGTCTACTTTATTAGATATTAGAATGGCTAGTCAAGCTTCTTTCTTAGGTTCTTTTGCTTAGAAAACCTTTTCCTAGCACGTTATCTTGAGATAATTACTGTCTTTTTTGCTCAGAGGTGTTTCTTGTGTACAGGAAAGATGATGGATTCTTCTACTGTATAATGATTTCTTTTGATAATGATTTCTTCTACTGTATCTTCTACACCTGAGATTCTGTCTTGCATCTCTTGTATTGTGTTAGTGATATTTAGTTTGGTAGTTCTGTTCTCTTTCCTAGGTTTTCCATTTCCAGGAGTACCTCATGTTATGTTTTCTTTATTGTTTTCCTTTCCATCTTCAGGACTTAGACAATTTTATTCATATCCTTCACCTGTTTAATTGTATTCCATTGTATTTCCATTGTATGTGGGATGTGTCTACAATAAGATATTCTCAATCTCATTACACAGATAAATCAAAAGTTGTTATTGCCTGGTAAATCAGTCAAAAACAGATAGATACACTCTCCTACCCACCATCTTTTTTATTTTTAAAATTATTTTATTTAATTACATTTCAAATATTGCCCCTATTCCAGGTCCCCCCCCTTGCAGAGTTCTTCACCTCTTCTTCCCTCCCCTTTGCCACTGAGAGATATTCCTGCCCCCTACCCTGCCCCATCCCCACCCCCACTCTTGCACCATTTACATTGCCCCATACCCTCACCATACCCCTACCACATCACACCAACCACCACACCTCACAGTACTCCACCCTCTGTCATTCCCTGGGGCATCAAGTCTCTACAGGATTAGGCACATCCTCTCCCACTGAGGAAGGACAAGGCATTTTCTGCTGCCAGAGACCACCCCAGTAGGGTATGGGGGTACCTGGGATGAGTCTCCTTGAAATCTGGGTGGGTAAGGATTCAGCGATGACAAACAGAAACAAACACAGAGGCAGTTTGAATCTGAGTGTATTTTGCAACTCTCAAGCAGGAGATTTTATACATTAAAAAACAAACATAACAATTCTTAGAAACTGTATCCAGTGAAACAATCACTAATACCAAAAAAATCATTTGACACATTAAAATATAGAAATCATCCAAGCATTACAACTCTAAAACTACATGTTCAGTGAATCACAAACAGAACCGGTAACATCATTATTATTAATAATGATATAAATCATCGAAATATAATAATTCTAAAAGAATGTATTCAATAGAGCGGTCATCCAAAGCTAGTGTCATATTCCCAAGAACAGGTTAATAAATCTTAATAGTCAATGCTCTTGACTGCTGAGCTAACTTTCTAGCCCCATATGATTAATTATTATTTAACATCTAATGCCTGATTTTTTATAAATCTTCAATGCATAAATTTAAACTATTTTAATTCTTTCTAATTAAAGCTTTGTTTACTATATACCAAAACCCACCTTCGATGACACATGTGTAGCCATATGAAATATAATTGTTGGAAAAGTTTTTATCTATCATGATAATTTTGTAAATGATTTGAAAACTAAAGCATTGGTTTCCCCAGAGATAAGGTCATGTTAGTGACCCATCTCTAGGGATGGTTTCATACCCATTATTCTTGCTTAAGATCATAGTCTAAACTACCAGGAACCTGTAACTAAGAAAAGGAATGAAAGAGAACAAAACAGAAAATTTGCCATGAGAACTACGGCTCAATATGTTTGCTACAGTCGAGAAGTTTCACAACCGGTTCCAGGATACCTCCTTCTTTTGAAGTCTAATGCCTCAGTCTGTGGAACTAGTCACACTGATTCTACTGGGGTCCGTGTGGCATTCTGCTACATATGTGCCGGGGGCCACTGACCAACCTGTGTATGCTCTTTGGTTGCTGGTTTAATCTGGGAGCTCCCAAGGTTCTGGGTTAGTAGATATTGTTGGTCTTCCTTTAGGGTTGCAATCCCCTGCAACTCTTTCAATCCCTTCCCTAACTCTTCCATATGGGTCCCCGACCTTACCTCAGTCCAATGGTTAGCTGTAAGTATCGGCATCTGTCTCATTCAGCAGCTGGTAGAGCCTCTGAGAGGACAGTCATGCTACACTCATGTCTACAGGTACAACATGGCATTCATAATAGTGTCAAGGTTTGGTGCCTACCCATGGGATGGTCTCCAAATTGGGCCAGTCACTGGATGGCCTTTCCACCCATCTCTGTTCCATTTTCATCCTTGCAATTCTTACAGACAGGAACAATTCTGGGTCATTATTTTTTGAAGGTAGGTTGATAAAGTCCATCCCTCCACTGGGGAGTCCTGTCTATCTACGGGAGGTGGTATCTTCAGGTTCCATCTCCCCACTGTTGGGCATTCAGCTAACATCATACTCATTGAATCCTGGTAGCCTCTCATTTTCCAGGTCACTGTGACACTCTCGAGGTCCCTGCCCCAACAAACACACACACGCACACACACACTCACACACACACACACACACACACACACACACACACACACACACACACCCCACATAGAGCTGCATATTTCCATTTGTTCTGGCACTCTAGGCTTCTCTCTGTCTCTCTCTCTCTGAGATCTCTTTAAATTCAGCTGGTTAATTTTCTCCTTTCTTTTCCTTTTAAAGGCAATTCCATAAATATATACTGCATTCTTACTGTTAATTTCCCTAAACTCTTTTGTCTATGTTCCATTTCTATTAACTCTCCAGTCTACCTACTCCTTCCTTTCCCAAACTGATGACATATGGTTTTGCTTACGGATACATTCGATTTAATCAGGGCCATCTGTGTGACCATTGAATTAGGCCTATCTCCTTAGTATAGGTTAACCAATGAAGATAAAGCTGAAGATACAAAAATTCCCCCCACACTAATATTTCTATAAGCAATTCAACAGTAAATTTTGAGGCAAAATATATCACTTTGCCATCATTCTCTTTCTGTTGAGGTTCCAGTTCTTGTAAAGATAAAGCGTTTGATATCCATCGTAGTTGAGAGATCAAGACTGCAAAGACTGTGTATTACCTACAAGATTGCTTTTGGACAGTTCTATCTTCCAACTCATACAGTCGTTTCTTTCCCTATGTAGAATACCTGAAAATTGGGTCAATTTTTATTTAAACACATGATAGGATTTTACAGTTTTTGTCTTTCTGAATCAGGGCTTCTATTTTTGGGAAAACTAGCCATTGATTTAATAATATAACATGAATCAAGAAACTAAACCATTTATTTTACATTTTATAATTTCCTAGCATGTAGATTTTAAAGCAGAATCTTAAGACTTCCAGAAATTGTACCTAAGACTTTCAGAAATTGTACATATTTTCAATTTTCTTCTCTGCTACTATTAAGTTTTTTCTTTCTGTTTTGGTTAACTTAGCTAAAGGTTTGACAATTTTATTTACATTTTCAAGGAACTATTCAGTATTTCATCATTTCTTTTTATAGACTAGGATTTCATTAATCCTTGTCCTACTTGTTTTTCCAGTGTGTTGGAGTATATTGTGATGCTATTATTTTGAGTTCTCTCTAATCTTGTAATGTAGGAAATTAGAGCAACAAATTTCCATTTTCAGACTCTTTACATAGAGTTCTATAGGTTTTGAAATTCTGTGCTTTCATGATTGCTTAACATGATTGCTTAAGAATATTATTTAGTTCTTGATTTTTCAATGACATTTCTTTAATGATCTTTTTTCTAAATCTCCACAAGGTTTTACATTTCCTATAGTTTAATTTATTTTTAATTTTTAATTTTTATATTGTTTTCCGAAAAAATTCAGGGAGACTATTCTCATCTTCTACTACAGTATCTATTTTAGGATAAATTCCATAGGCTGCTGGGAATAATTTTAAGTGGTTTATAAATGTCTCCTAGGTCCAGTTCCATTATAATGTTAATGCCCAGATTTTTATTTTAAGTCTTTGTCATGTTAGTCAGTTACTTGATTTAAGCAAGAAAGTTGAAGGCAGCTATTATTAGTGTTCTGAGGTTTAACTATGGTTTAATGCTTGGTCGTGATTGTTTTATGAAATTGAGTGTACCATAGTTTGACACATTCATCTTACAATTGTAATGTCTTTTGATGGACTGTTCCCAATGACAAGATTGAAGTGATCTATTAGCTGTTTAGATTACTTGGGGCTTAAGACTGTTTTCCAGATATTAGTTGGAAATATTCACTTTTTACATATCACCAATTTTGGGGGAGTAGGGGGTCAAATTTGATCCATTCTGAGGTAATATGCATCCTTGAAGAGGTATGTTTTGTGTAGACAACAAAAAGGATGCATCCTGTGTTTATTCTATTCAGTTAGAATGAGTAATTATAAAATAGAACTTGTTAATAATTAAATTGTGTATTATCTAATCCATTATTGAACTAAATGCTTGTTAATGTTGGCTAGTTAAAGAAAATAGGCAGTGTCTTTATTGCTCACTCTATAGAAAACAAGTGAGATTTCCTTATGTGAGAAATTAACTAGTTAATAATATTTGTACATTAAAGTTTGCTCATGCTTGATAAACTGCTCATATTTTATTAAAATATTTGTTTTATTATCTAAATTCTCTTAAATTTGTTTTAAATGTATAACTTTTTATAAACTTTATTACATAAAAAACTTCAAATTAATAAAAACATCAAACTTAAATATTAATCATATTCAAAGAAAACACAAGAGAATGAACTTCTGCACATTTAGGAAAATAATTTGGAAGAGAGTATGTGGTACATCACATATGTTTAATTATCTCCATATATAATATATTTAATGCACAAAACAAAAATTGTAGAATTATAACTAGTAATTATCTTATATTCTATTTTGTTAAAATCAATTGCATTCAATATTTCCTCTTCTCTTTGTATTTATCACTTTTGTTTTTTTACTGTATGTTCAATACTCATATGCACATTTATTTATATATATATATATTGCTAGATTCTACGTATCATTATAAATGAGATTGTACAGCCTCATTAATACTACATATTATACATCCTTCATATTTTCCTTCAAGTTTTTAACATCATATTTTCTTTAGAGTGTCATTGTATTTAAATGTATTTACATAACAAATTTTTATTATTCATTCACTTTTTATGGGCAACAATAGAAGTAATTACCTTTGTCTTCTCATATGAAAAAATAATTTAGCATGAGAGCCTCATTGTGTTAAACACAATCTCTTCTTAATGTAATGATGGTGACAGTATAGTAGATATCTCATCAAAAAGCCTACAATGTGTTTTTTTTTTTGTTTGTTTGTTTGTTTTTGGTTTTTTTTTATTACTTATTTTATTTTATTTTTTTTAATTTACATTCCAAATCATTTCCCCTTTCCCGTTTCCTCCCTTCCCGAAAGTCCCATAAGCCCCCTTCCCTCCCTCTTTTCTCCATTCAACCCCCTCTCGTTACTCTGTCCTGGCGTTCCCCTACATCCAGTCTTTCTAGGACCAGGGGTCTCTCCTTCCATCTTCTTAGAAATCTATTGATATGCGGATTGTGTCTAGGGTATTCCGAGATTCTGGGTCAATATCCCCTTATCAGTGACTGCATACCATGTGTGTTCTTTTGTGATTGGGTTACCTCACTAAGGATGATATTTTCAAGATCTGACCATTTGCCTAGGAATTTCGTGAATTCATTGTTTTTAATTGCAGAGTAGTATTCCATTGTGTAGATATACCACATCTTCTGAATCCATTCCTCCGTTGAGGGACATCTGGGTTCTTTCCAGCTTCTGGCTATTATAAATAAGGCTGCTATGAACATAGTGGAGCATGTGTCCTTATTGCATGCGGGTAAAGCCACTGGGTATATGCCCAGGAGTGGTATAGCCAGATCCTCCGGGAGTGTCATGGCCAGTTTTCTGAGGAACCGCCAGACTGCTTTCCAGAGTGGTTGTACCAGCTTGCAATTCCACCAGCAGTGGAGGAGTGTTCCTCTTTCTCCACATCCTCACCAACAACTGCTGTCTCCTGTGTTTTTGATCTTAGCCATCCTGATTGGTGTGAGATGGAATCTCAGGGTTGTTTTGATTTGCATTTCCCTAATGACTAAGGATGATGAACATCTCTTTAGGTGCTTCTCAGCCAATAGATATTCTTCAGGTGAGAACACATTGTTTAGCTCTGTATGCCATTTTTTAATAGGGTTACTTGCCTCTCTGGAGTTTAACTTCTTGACTTCTTTGTATATATTGGATATTAGCCCTCTGTAGGATGTAAGGTTGGTAAAGATCATTTCCCAGTTAGTTGGTTGCCGCTTTGTCTTTTTGACGGTGTCTTTTGCCTTGCAAAAACTTTATAATTAAAGAGGTCCCATTTGTCTATTCTTGATCTTAGAGCATAAGCTATTGGAGTTCTGTTCAGGAAATGCTCCCCTGTGCCCATATGTTCAAGGTTCTTCCCTATTTTCCCTTCTATTAGTTTCAGTGTGTCTGGTTTTATGTGGAGATCTTTGATCCACTTAGAATTGAGCTTAGTGCAAGGATATAGGAATGGGTCAATTTGCATTCTTCTGCATGTTGACCTCCAACTGAGCCAGCACCATTTGTTGAAAAGGCTATCTTTTTTCCACTGAATGGTTTTAGCTCCTTTGTCAAAGATCAAGTGACCATAGGAGTGTGGATTCATTTCTGGGTCTTCAATTCTGTTCCATTGATCTACATGTCTGTCACTGAACCAATACCATGCAGTTTTTAACACTATTGCTCTGTAGTACAGCTTGAGGTCCGGGATACTGATTCCCCCAGAGGTTCTTTTACTCTTGAGAATAGTTTTAGCTATTCTGGGTTTTCTGTTATTCCAGATGAATTTTTGAATTGCTCTTTCTAACTCTATGAAGAATTGAGTTGGGATTTTGATGGGGATTGCATTGAATCTGTGTATTACTTTTGGTAAGATGGTCATTTTTACTATATTAATCCTGCCAATCCATGAGCATGGCAGATTTTTCCGTCTTCTGAGGTCTTCTTCAATTTCTCTCTTCAGAGACTTGAAGTTCTTGTCATACAGATCTTTCACTTGTTTGGTTAGAGTCACACCAAGATACTTAATATGGTTTGTGGCTATTGTGAAGGGTATTATTTCTCTTACTTCTTTCTCAGCTTGCTTATCCTTTGAGTATAGGAAGGCTTCTGACTTGCTTGAGTTGATTTTATATCCGGCCACTTAGCTGAAGTCCTTTATCTGCTGTAGGAGTTCTCTGGTGGAGTTCTTTGGGTCGCTTAAGTATACTATCATATCGTCTGCATATAGTGATAGTTTGACTTCTTCCTTTCCAATTTTTATCCCTTTGATCTCTTTTTGTTGGCTAATTGCTCTAGCTAGAACTTCAAGTACTATATTGAAAAGATATGGAGAGAGAGGGCAGCCTTGTCTAGTCCCTGACTTTAGGGGGGATTGCTTCAAGTTTCTCTCCATTTAGATTGATGCTGGCTACCGGTTTCCTGTAAATTGCTTTTACTATGTTTAGATATGGGCCTTGAATTCTTGATCTTTCCAAGACCTTTAGCATGAAAGGATGCTGAATTTTGTCAAATGCTTTCTCAGCATCTAATGACATGACCATATGGTTTTTTTCTTTGAGATTGTTTATGTAGTGGATTACATTGATGGATTTCCTTATATTGAACCATCCCTGCATCCCTGGGATGAAGCCTACTTGATCGTGGTGAATGATCGTTTTGATGTGTTCTTGGATTCGGTTGGCAAGAATTTTATTGAGTATTTTTGCATCGATATTCATAAACGAGATTGGCCTGAGATTCTCTTTCTTTGTCGGATCTTTGTGCGCTTTTGGTATTAGTGTAATTGTGGTTTCATAGAACGAGTTGGGTAGTGTTCCTTCTGTTTCTATTTTGTGGAACAGTTTGAAGAGTATTGGTGTTAGGTCTTCTTTGAAGGTCTGATAGAATTCTGCACTAAAACCATCTGGACCTGTGCTTTTTTTGGTTGGAAGACTTCCAATGAGAACTTTTATTTCTTCAGGGGTTATAGGACTGTTTAGATGTTCTATTTGATCCTGATTTAATTTTGGTACTTGGTATCTGTCAAGGAAATTGTCCATTTCCTCAAGATTTTCTAGTTGTGTTGAATACAGGTTTTTGTAGTAGGATCTGATGATTTTTTGAATTTCCTCAGTTTCTGTTGTTATCTCTTCCTTTTCGTTTCTGATTTTATTAATTTGGATACTATCTCTGTGCCCTCTGGTTAGTCTGGCTAAGGGCTTATCTATCTTGTTGATTTTCTCAAAGAACCAACTCCTCATTTTGTTGATTCTTTGAATGGTTTTATTTGTTTCTACTTGATTGATTTCAGCCCTGAGTTTGATGATTTCCTGCCTTCTACTCCTCTTTGGTGTATTTGCTTCTTTTTGTTCCAGGGCTTTCAGGTGTGCCATTAAGCTGTTAGTGTATGTTGTCTCCCGTTTCTTTTTGGCGGCACTCAGGGCTATGAATTTTCCTCTTAGCACTGCTTTCATTGTGTCCCATATATTAGGGTATGTTGTGCCTTCATTTTCATTAACTTTCAAAAAGTCTTTGATTTCTTTCTTTATTTCCACCTTGACCAAGTTATCATTGAGTAGAGCATTGTTCAGCCTCCATGTGTACGTGGGTTTTCTTTTGTTTTTGTTGCCATTGAAGACCACCCTTATTCCATAGTGATCTCATAGGAGGCATGGGATTATTTCTATCTTCTTATATCTGTTGAGGTCTGATTTGTGACCAATTATATGGTCAATTTTGGAGAAGGTACCATGAGGAGCTGAGAAGAAGGTGTATTCTTTAGCTCTAGGATGAAATGTTCTATATATATCTGTTAGTTCCAGTTGGTCCAAGGCTTCAATTAGATTCACTGTGTCCCTGTTTAGTTTCTGCTTTCCTGAACGATCCATTTCAGAGAGCAGGGTGTTGAAATCACCCACTATTATTGTGTGTGGTGTGATGTGTGCTTTGAGTTTTAGTAAAGTTTCTTTTACGAATGAGGTTGCCCTTGCATTTGGAGCATAGATATTCAGAATTGAGAGTTCTTGATGGTGGATTTTTCCCTTGATCAGTATGTAGTGTCCTTCTGTGTCTTTTTTGATGACTTTAGGTTGAAAATCAATTTTATCTGATATTAGGATGGCTACTCCACCTCGTTTCTTGGGGCCATTTGCTTGTAGAATTGTTTTCCAGCCTTTTACTCTGAGGTAGTGTTTGTCTTTGACACTGAGGTGCGTTTCCTGCATGCAGCAAAATGCTGGGTCCTGTTTACGTATCCTGTCTGCTAGTCTATGTCTTTCAATTGGGGAATTGAAACCATTGATATTAAGAGAGATTAAGGCATAGTGATTATTGCCATCTGCCATTCTTGACACTATCTTTATGTTTGAGTGGTTATCTACTTTTGAGTTTGATTCAAGAAGGTTATTATCTCATTTTTTCCTGGGTGTTTTTTCTCTCCCTGTATTGGAGGTTTCCACCTATTATCCGTTGCAGGGCTGGATTTGTGGAAAGATATTGTGAAAATTTGGTTTTATCATGGAATATCTTGGTCTCTCCATCTATGGTGATTGAGAGTTTTGCTGGGTATAGTAGTCCAGGCTGGCATTTGTGCTCTCTTAGTGTCTGCATAAGATCTGCCCAGGAACTTCTGGCTTTCATAGTCTCTGGTGAGAAGTCTGATGTGATTCGGATAGGTCTTCCTTTGTATGTTACTTGGCCCTTTTCTCTTACTGCTTTTAATATTCTTTCTTTGTTTAGTACATTTGGTGTTTTGATTATTATGTGACGGGAGGTATTTCTGTTCTGGTCCAAACTGTTTGGAGTTCTGTAGGCTTCTTGTACGTTCATTGGCATCTCTCTCTTTAGGTTAGGGAAGTTTTCCTCCATAATTTTGTTGAAGATGTTTACTGGCCCTTTAAGTTGCAAATCTTCACTCTCATCTATACCTATAATCCTTAGGTTTGGTCTTCTCATTGTGTCCTGGATTTCCTGGATGTTTTGGATACCTCTGGTGTTAGTTGGTCCTGCTGCCACTGGCTGTTGGTTGGACCTCCTGTGAGCCTGCAAAGCTATTTCTGCCCCCCCCCCCCGTGGATTACCAGGATTCCCCTGGTACCGATTTCTGGGGCCTGCCTGCTCCTGAGTGTCTTTGGAGCCCTAATGTGCCTTGCCCCAAGTGATCTCATATTGGGGAGGCCTTGAACATCCAAAGGCTCAGCCTAGTGGATTCCTGGAGCAGAGGTCGCCAAAGGGAGGCTGGTAGGCTCCTGCCCTGTGCAGGGGTGTGTGATCTCTCCTGGGGGGGGAGGGGGCGTCCCTCTGCCAGGCAGAAGTCCCACAGCAGAGCTGGCGCGCTGGTTACTGCAGATCAGCCCAGCAATTGGGAGCCGCATACACACAAGCTGCCCGAGACCCAAGCGATATTATGCCTGTCTGTCTCAGAACCTGACTGTCCCAACTTCCAGGCCACTGGAACAAAGATGGTGGAGTGCAATCTCCGTGGCGCCGCTCACCCTGCAGAAACGATGGCCTGCCGATTTGGCACCCATATGACCACAGCGCTAACCCATTTTCGGGCGCAGATGGAAGCCCCAACAGACCGTGTCCCATGTGATGTTATATTGGGGATAGAGCGTGGGCACCTGTTGCTTCAGTGCAGTCTGCGGGAACAGAGGTCGCGGAAGGAAAGCTGGTAGGCTCCCGCCCATTGCGGGGACCCTCTGCCAGGCAGAAGTCCCACAGCAGAGCTGGCGCGCTGGTCACTGAAGATCAGCCCAGCACTTGGGAGCCGCATACACACAAGCTGCCCGAGACCCAAGCGATATTATGCCTGTCTGTCTCAGAACCTGGCTGTCTGAGGGAACAGAGGTCGCGGTACAATGTGTTTTATAATTATTCTATTGACTATTAGTTTATTAAGTCATTATAAATATAACTTTACTAATTTTAGCAAGTTGTTATGCTCATATATTAATTTCAAATACTATTTAGCCTGATCAGGAAAATAAAAGTAACAGGAGAATACTAATTTGAAGTAAATAATCTTATTTATGCAACAATGCCAAAATGAATTATGCAACCTGAAGTGCTATATTGTTGGAATGGTAGTAGCCCTTTTAGATTGACTCTCACGTTCAATTCTATCAACAGCCTAAGGGATATCTCCCAAGAATGGCTGACCAAAATAATGATATCAAGTCTAGCATTGATTTGCATGGTTGATCATAAAGTGGAATCCTAATGTAGCATAAGATAAGAGAGAAAGAAATTGTGTCTCTTAAATTTTTATATCTTAAGTTCATAATTATTAGGAGAATATAGGAAGTTACTACTGAATTCTCTATCTGATTTGGCTTCAGACCAATATTTCTTCCTGTTTAGTGCAAAGTATTTTTGCCATATCACCATGCTAACATTGTATTATGAAATCATTTTAGAGTTACTATTTATGAAATATTTATAATAAACAGAGTTTTGAAAGATTCACTTAAGTGCAATGCATAGACCCTGTTGATGAAAATTTTTTCCATATGTCACTGGTTGTAACATCACAATATAATGGAGATGCTTTAAAGAGTCTTCAGGTCCTCATGCCTCCCAGAGGAAGGGTTAGTTTCCTTAAAATTCACGAAAAGTCTGTTTCTTTTTTTATATTAGATTTTTTTTTATTTACATTTCAAATGTCATCCCCTTTCTTGGTTACCCACCTGAAAAAACCCTATCCCATCCCCCCTTCTCCCTGCTCACCAACCCACCCACTCTTGCTTCCCTGTTCTGGAATTCCCCTATACTGGGGCATCCAGTCTTCTTTGGACCAAGGGCCTCTCCTCCCTTTGATGTCCAACAAGGCCATCTTCTGCTACATATGTGGCTAAAGCCATGGGTCCCTCCATGTGTACTCTTTGGTTGGTAGTTTAGTCCCTGGGAACTCTAGGGGTACTGGCTGGTTCATATTGTTGTTCCTCCTATGGGGCTCCAAACCCCTTCAGCTCCTTAGGTTCTGTCTCAAGCTCTGGTCCTTCTTAGAAGGGGAACAAAACAGCCATGGGAGGAGATACATTAATAACGTGTGGAGCAGAGACTGAAGGAAAGGCCATCCAGAGACTGCCCCACCTGGAGATCTACCCCATATACTGAAAAGTCTTTTACTTACCCCACCAGACCTCCCCATTCCCTGGGGTCTCAATCTCCAAGGGTTAGGTGTGAGTCCAGACCAGGTAGCCCTTTGTTGTATTTGTGTTGGGGGTCTCATATCAGCTGTTGTATGCTGCCTGGTTGGTGACTCAGTGTTTGAAAGATCTCTTCTTAATCCTCTTGTGAGTATGGATTCAGGTCACAGAACAACTTCTTGCAATGCCATTCTAACACTTTCTTGAACCTCTCTTCTGCATCTTAAAGACAGAGTTTATCATAATCCTAGATGTCATATGAAAGATGATGAAAGCTGTAACTGGGGACACTATTTCTTACCATTCCATTAGAACAGCCAAACCTGTCTTCACATCATGATTCTCTTTCTTTGAGAGTTGTTATTTGATCTGGGACAAGATTGGAATCATTCTTAATTATGTTATGTTGCACAACCTCAGTCCTTTTCCTCTTAATATTCTTCACACAGTACAGGATGCCTTCTGTTGTTGAAAGATGACAGTTATGAGGTTCTTACTCTGCTGTTTTAAAAATATTGATACAATACACATTATAACTGATGGATTGTTGTATTTTAGTTCTAATTTATCCTCATAGAATGTAAGCCATATATTCTACTTTTATTATATTAAATATCATATTATCTGCCTAAGCTGTCATCTAAAATACTAGATATCATTTTATTTCTGCCTTCCATTTAACTCTTCTTTTTATTTTTTTTATGTGTGTGAGGAAGTATTTATGTTTCCAATAAATACTATATTATATGAAAAATCATACATATGAATTCAGACAAATGTTCTCCAGATCAACACACTGTTTACAGATATGTCCAGAGAAATAACTAATTAAAGTGTGTGTTTTCTAAAAAATATTTTAACATAAGAGTAAACACATTTCAAATGTTTAACCATAATTTTTGATTTTACAATTTAATAAATAATGTGTTTGGTGTGCAAGCAGGGATATGGAAATGATAAGTGAGAATTAAATAACATTCTTTTGTGGTTATTTGCAATAAAAATCAAATAACCCTTAAAATGCAATCGCTGTGGAGGCAAATTTAATTGTGTGAGTCTTCTGCACAATATTGTCTTCACTGATGTTATCTCCTGTGATATGGCGAACCAGTGTTCTGGATCTGGATCTCATTATATATAACACATTTTATACTGATATATCAGATTCTCATGCCTTCAGAACTTTTTTAATTCGTAGATAACTCTGTTGCTTATGGTAATCTTTTCTAAGAACAGTTTTGACTTCTGCTAGGCAAATAAAAAAAAATTCCTACATTGTAGACAATTTTTCACTATTAAATTTTATTAGTAGTTGCCATTAGTATTACTATATTGTCAAAACCCTTATGACTTATGAATATGCATCTTTCTTTAATTACACAAGCCTAATATTTTATATTGGATATAAAGGGGTGCATTTTTAGAAGTGTGGAAACAAAAAGTCTTATGTTTTTGCCAAGTTTTATCTTACTATGTTTGCAGTAAAACACTGTATTAAAATTAGATAATTTGGCTGATCAGTTTTATTGGCATTAGTCTAAGTCTTAATTGTTTAATCTTTGTTATGATGTATCTATAATTGCATTATTTCCATGATTATGACTTGAATAACACAGTAATGTACTTTTCCTCCTAAGTTTGGCAATGACCATATGTATTTTCTCCACAGTTGCCGTTCATTTACCTAATTTTGCTACAAGAATATTTACTGCTCAGTAGCTGCCATATCTTATTTTGTTGTTTGAACAGAACTGGCTCAGGTTTCAACTTAGAATGGATATTCAGTATATCCAAGTAATACTGAGGTGAAATTGCTGAGATGCACGTCATCATCAATCAAATCTGATTGATAGCTGTACCAGAAGGTATATATCATGTGCAAAACAGTACACAAAAGTAGAGACATCAAAGTGTATTACAGATGATTTAAGACAGATTCAAATAAAAGAGGAAGAGAAAAATGTCCAAAAGAAGTCAACCCAATACAAAACATCAAGGACAGAGGATTTTAAATCATTCATATTGTTAACAGATGTGTAAAATAATCCACAAAAGCTGATGAAGTAAAAAAAATGTGTTTCAAGTAAAGAAACCAAAAATTAGAATTTGAGTGTCTTTTCTAAGCACCAAAGTTTAATTACATATTAACTAATTTTATATTTATAAGATATTTAAAGTTAAAGAATACTTATACCTCAGAAGGTGTTTATTCAGCAAAGTGGTATTGGCTATCCTAGACTCCAAGAAAATGAGTAAATGAAACATTGTGATACTATGTTTGCATTTTGTAAAAAATAACTTCATTTTCAAATGAAAGTGTAATGCACACTCATAATTCACAAAGTAGAGATTTTAGCCAATATATGGTGACAGTAAGCTAAGTAGAAATACATACTTGAAACTCCCAACTGCAATGGAGGAGTGTTTCCCGGGCTCAACATCCTTATCAGCAAGTGCTTCCACTCAGATGTTTGATCTTAGCCATTCTGATGTATGTAAGATGGAATCTTGGAGTGTTTTTATTTGCATCTTTCTGATGACTAAAGATATCAAACATTTAAGTGTTTCTTGGCTATTAGAAATGCATCTGTTCAGAAATCTTTGTTTAGCTCTTTAAACCATGTTTTATTTGGGTTATTTGGTTGGTTTATGTTTAATTGGTTGAGTTCTTTATATGTTTTGGATATTAGCCATCTGTTGGATGTAGCATTGGTGAAGATTTTTTCCATTCTGTAGGCTGTCATTTTGTGCTTCTTCAGTTGATTTTGGCCTTACAGAAGCTTTTCATTTTCATGGGATCGCATTTATTACTTCTTGATCTTATTGCATGATCTATTGGTGTTCTGCTCAGGAAGTTGTCTCTGGTAACAATACATTCAAGGCTATTCTCCACTTTCTCTCTTTTCTATTAGATTTAGTGGATCTGGCTTTATGTTTAAGTCTTCAATCCATGTGGACCTGAGTTTTGTACAGGGTGATAAATGTAAATCTATTTGCATAGCACCATCATGGAAGATGCTTTCTTTATTCCATTGAATGGTCAAAAATAAGTGACGGCAGTATTGTGGGTACATTTATGAGTCTTTATTTGCTTTGACCTACATGTTTGTATACCAATACCATGCAGGCTTTATTACTATTGTTCTGTAGTACTCCTTGAAATCAGGGATGGTGATATGTCCAGGATTTCTTTTATTGTATATAATTGTTTTAGCTGCCATGGGTACTTCAGTTGTTTCATATGAAGTTGAGAATTGTTTTTTTAGGTCTGTAAACAATTGAGTTGGAAATTTGATGTTAATTGCATTGAAAATGTAGATTGCTTTTAGCAATGCGGCCATGTTAACTATGTTAAACCTACTGATACATAGTATCTGATAACTTTCTCAATTTCATTCTTTAGAGGCTTGAAGTTATCTTAATTAGACATACACCAATGTATTTTATATTATTGGTGGCTATTGTGAAGTGTTTTGTTTCCCTATTTTCTTTTCTTAGTCCATTTTTCATTTGTATAAAGAGTCCTATAGATTTGTTTTATTTAATTTTGTATCTAGAAACTTTTCTGAAAGTGTTTTTCAGCTGTAGTTGTTCCCTGTTGAATTTAGATTCTTAGTTATATATACTATCAGATGATTTGTGAATAGCAATACTTTTGCTTTTTTGTTTTGATTTTGTAACCCCTTGTTCTTATTAGGTTGTATTATTGCTCTAGCTAGAACTTCAAGTACTATATTGAATATATAGTCACATATTTCTATATCTGTGTATTTGAAGTAAAAAGAAATGAGTAAATTAGTTATAATAAGTGTTATAATCATGAACCTTATGAATATTTATAGGATATAACAATGTATATAATTTAAGCAAATGAAAATAAGTTGTGCTGGAAAACAAGATGTACAGAACACAGAAGAAAAATAAGGTAAATATAATGAAAAATTATAATACAAAAGATCAATACAAAAAAAATGTACTTTGTACCTGGTCTAATTGCAATTTGCTAGGCCATGTTTGGTTGTTATCCCTGGAAACTCTGCTATTTTTTCGAGGTAAATGAATGACAAGTATACCTGAAGGAGAGGGGAGATGTGAGACTACAGGGAAGAGTGGAGGGAATGAAAACTGCAGTTGGGGTTAATGTATGAGAGAAGAAAATATGAAAATATTAAAAACTAAAAATTTTAGATAAGAGTAAACTGATATACATAAATACGGGAGCAAAGTATGACACAATAAACTACGGGAAATTGTATGACAGCAAAGGCTTGAATCTGTAGAATGATATGCATCAGTGTAATTCAGGAAAATTTAATAAAGTCTGAACAAATACAAGCACTATAGTAATACACTGGACCTCAAAAATGAAACCAATATAATAGATATTATGCACATGTAAATTACACAGGAGATAAAACTCATAATATCTCTGTTATTGTCCACTGCTGTATCAATATCACATGCTCACAACATATACACAAGAAATTCTTTGGAATATGCTTCTACAGAAATCATTGAGAGCAAATAGAAAAGGTCTCAAAGATTATGTAAGTTTAGGTCTCTTATAAACTGTAACAGAAATTGCAAGGATAATGTACACTGTGTACATATAGTGTGACTGCTTGGGTTTCCTGTTGAAGAACTTGTACTTACAGGAATCCAGCAAAATCAACTGAGTGCTTCATGGAATCACAGCTACCAGGCAACCCATTCCAGTAGAAACAATAGTCTCACAAATTCAGAAGTTTAACTTAAAATAGAACTGGTATAATTTAAGGTTTACTTCATTTCATTTAAAATGTACTGCTTCCTTAGTATTTTAAATAGGTCTGGCTTTTACTATGAGTTTAATTTGGACTGAGAAAAGATCAAGTCATAGTTTTTCTAGAAAAGAAAATTGCCAGTTTTTTGTAGCAATGCAGTGGTTTTTTCTTTCTTTCTTTCTTTATTCATTTGTTTTCTTGTTTTTTTTTTTTTTTTTGTTTTTTTTGTTTTTCAAACATTCCAGTCCTTGTCCCCCTCAGTTCCTAATCCCATTCCTCCTCCCTTTGCCTTCGGGAGGGTGTTCTCCCCTATATCTAGCCATCCCCTTCCCTGGGGCCTCAAGGCTCTCAAGGATTAAGTACATCTTCTCCCACTGAGGCCAGACAGGGTAGACCTGTGCTACATACGTGCCAGGGGCCGCAGACCAGCCCTGTGTATGCTCCTGGTTGGTGGCTCAGTCTCTGGGAGCTCCCTGGGATCTGAGTTAGTTGAGACTGCTGGTCTGGACTTCCTTTGGGGTTAATAACCCTGTTCCTCCACTTGAGGCCCTTTCTATCTACTGGAGGTGGACTCTTCAATTTCCCTTTCCCAAGTATTAGGCATTTTAACTATGGTCACCCTCATTGTGTCTTGAGGGTGTCTCACCTGAGTCTCTAGTATTCTTTAAAGGACTCCCTAATATCCTACTCCCCTGAGGCTGCTTATTTCCGTTTATTCTCTTGGCCTTCTGGGCTTCTCTCCTGTTCCTCCCCCACCCCCTCACCCCTGCCGTATTTGATCCTGTTCCTCTTTCCCCTCCCCTTACCCTCTCCTACCCCGGTCCCTCCCTCTGCTTTCCATGTTCATTTTCGTCCCCCTTCTAGGTGTGGTTGAAACCTCTTTATTTGGGCATTTATGCTTCTTATACTTCTTAAGGTCTATAGGTTGTATCCTAGATATTCTGTACTTTTTGGCTAATAAGCACTTATCATGAGTACACACCATGTATGACATTTTGGGTCTGGGTTACCGCACTCAGGATATTTTTTAGTTCCATCCATTTGCCTACAAAATTCATGATGTCCACATTTTTTTTTTTTTTTTTGGTTTTTCAAGACAGGGTTTCTCTGTATAGCCCTGGCTGTCCTGGAACTCACTCTGTAGACCAGGCTGGCCTCGAACTCAGAAATCCACCTGCCTCTGCCTCCCAAGTGCTGGGATTAAAGGCGTGCACCACCACTGCCCGGATGTCCACATTTTTAATACCTGAATAAATATTCCATTCTGTAAATGAATCAAATTTTCTGAATTCTTTCTTTGGTTGAGGGACATCTGGGTTGTTTCCAGCTTCTGGTTCTTACAAATAAAGCTGGTATGAACAAAGTGGAGCACGTGTCTTTGTTATATAATTATTGCTGCTGCTGGTTTCTCAGCTCTTAGTTAGACCCTTGTATTTTTCATAATGAATACATTTTTAACTGAATTTTCTTTTTATCATTTACTTTTATTTTATTTGTTATTAAACAGTAAAATTTTTAAAATCTTTTAAATTTGATTTACTATAAGCCCTTCCATCTGCATTCTTTTAATTTTACATGCCCAAGACTATTACAATTATTGATATTAAATATATGTTTAATATTGTAGCTTCTAACAAGGTATCTGCATTGAAGTTCTAAAGAGAATGAAGAAACAAAAAAATACTGTATGACAAACATTCATTTATCAATTCAAGAAATTCAAAAAAGTATGTCAACTCCACATAATATTATTTATTGGGAATCTGAGTGTTGTCATAATTAAGAAAAATGTAAGTTTGGTAGCCATCATTGTTAAGTTTTTCAGAGGACAGTCATGATAGGTCCCTTTTTGTTAGTGCTCCATAGCCTTAGTAATAGTGTCAGGCCTTGGGGCCTTCCCTTGACCTGGATCCCATCAAAACTGTGATGTTTTCTAAGAGATGGAATTAAGTACTTAAAACCTGAGGCCAGTGTTGCCTTGGTGGGGACAGAGTGACATGGTTCCTGTCCCTGGAACAGGGCCTCAGTTTGGGTGGGTGTCAATGGCTGCCATTGACAGAGAACTTGTTTGTATAATAGTATTCATACTGTCACGTTCCCTTGAGGAATGTCCACCATGTTAACATTAATGACTCTGTGATAATCAGAGAGAGCAAGAGTCCAAGATGCACAGGTGTGGCTCAGCAAAATGGTAAAAGCTTGGACCTTTAGGACAACCCTTAAGGCTAGAGTAAAGAACAGTAAATGCCTGATTTGGAAAATATATAATTTGTCAGCTATACAAAAATTAAGGATGCAATATCACTTATATGAGCTGCTCCATGAATCTATAGGAACAAAAGCAGCTGTGCTGTGAGCCAACTTGTTAGAAAATTACAAAGGAAGGAGATAAAGAAATTTAGGGAGATCCTACCCAACTATGTTTTTTGTTTCTGCTTGTAAAGACAGATGGATTCCTGAGTTCAAGGTTCCTGTCTGAAAGAATTGCAGGGATGAAAATGGAGAGGAACTTGAGGAAAAAAAGGTCCAGCAATAGGCCCAAAGTGGGATTCAGCTCAAGGGAAGGCCCCAAGGCCTTACACTGTTACTGAGGCTATGGAGCACTAACAAAAAGGGACCTAGCATGACTGTCCTCTGAAAAACTAAACTGGCAGCTGAAAGAATCAGATGCAGATGTTTACACCCAAACAGTGGACAGAAGCTGCTGACCCCTGTGGTTAAATTACGAAAAGCTAGAAAAAGCTGAGGAGGAGGGTGACCCTGTAGGAGGACCAGCAGTTTCAATTAACCTGGACTCCCTAGATCTCTCAAACACTAGATCACCAACCAGGCATCGTACACCAGCTGAAATGAGACACCCCCCCCCAACACATATTCTGCAAAAGACTGCCTTGTCTGGGTTTTGTCAGAGAAGATGCACCTAACCCTCAAGAGACTGGAGGTCCCAAGGAGTTTAGCTGTTTTGTAGGGTAGAGGGTGAGGGTTTGGGACATCCTCATGGAGAGAGGGGAGTGGGGTGGAATGTAGAACAGAGGATAGACCGGGAGGGGAATAAAATCTAGAGTCTAAAATAAATAAAAGATTAAAAATAAACCTGAAAAAAAATTACTAGTCAGAGAGAAATGAATTCTAACTGTGTTTTGGTTAAAATCTTCATTATATTAAAATGGAAGAACATATCTACTAGGATAGAAGGGACTTCCCAGTTATGTAAGCAAATGGATAGAAGTAGACATATCATCCTGAGTGAAGCAACTCAGACCCAAAAGGAAAATATATGGTATGTACTCGCTGATAAATGGATATTAGCTGAAAAGTACAGAATTCCTATAATACAATCCACAGACCTTAAGAAGTTTAACAAGAAGAAAGGCCCAAGTGAGGATGTTTCAATCCCATTTAAAAGGGAGGAAATAATTATGGGAGGCAGAGGGAAGGAGGGAACAGGGTGAGAAAGAGTGAGCAGGATTAGGTATCATGCAAAACAGAATAGAAAACCAGAGGGTCAGGGTAATAAATGTAAATAAAGAGCTGACAGGGGTGGGGAGCACAGGCCACCTCTAGAAAGTCCCTGAAACCTGGGATATTAGAGTTTCCCAGGATTCAGTGGGAATGATCTTAGCAGAAATGCCCAACAGTGGGGAGATGGAACCTGAGAGACTCTACCAACTGCTGACTGAGACAGATACAGATACTTACAGGCAACCATTGGACTGAGGTTGGGACCTCTATGGAGAAGTTGGGAGAAGAATTGAAGTAGATGAAGGGGATGGCAACCCTATAGGAGCACCAAAAGTTTCATCTAACCTGGACCCCTGGGAGCTCCCAGAAAGTAAGCAACCAAATGGGAAGAAGGTTGGTAGCACCCTCTCAGTGGCAAAGGAGAAAGGGAACATGGTGAAGAACTCTGGTAGGGAGACCAGGAAGGGGGCAACATTTGGAATATAAATAAATAAAATAATTAAAAAAGAAAATTCCACAGTATCCCTTATAAAGAGTTGAGAGACTTTTCATTTAGTCACTAATGTTCTCAATGACATGTTACAAAAGGATCTTTTAAGAATAAAGAAATTATTTTAGTACTGAAAGTAAAGTACTTTCCCAAGATGGACCCATATTTTGCAAAGGAATACTTTCTGTTCCACATTTCTCTGAATTTAAGTCATGAAGATTCCCCCAAAAGAATGAATGAAGTAAAATTTATTTAAAATAATTCCTTCCTATTTTGTTCATTTCCCAGTGTTACTTTAATTTTACTAATTCTTTGATGGTGAATAAGTGTGTGTGTGTGTGTGTGTGTGTGTGTGTGTGTGTATTTAAATTCACTCTCACAAAGACATGTTAAACTGCTTGTAGAGGAAATTAGTTCCCATTATGTCCTTTTCAAATGATCCTCCTACCTTGTTTTGGAGGCAGGGTCTATCACAGCCCCTAAAGCTTGGCAGTTGAGTAGATGCTAGGTTACTACCTTTCATTTGCTGTGGATCAAGATTCATGTTTACTTCTATGTTTACTACTTTGTATGGATACCAAGGATTCAAAATTTGATCCTCATATTTGCTCAGGCATTTTCAAAATTAGCCGTCTCACCAGACCTGAAATAGATATTCCTACATGCAACAATATTTCTTCCTTTGTCAAATTGTCAATAACACTCCTTGGCCATCCAGACAAACTAATATAATCACTGGACAAACAAAAATAAAATAGAAACATACAAATCAAGAAGGTTTCACAAAGTGTTCTGAATGTATTTTATCTTGGCTATGATTTGAATAATGTAGCTGTTCTCTCATTACCCCTTTAATTTGATAGCATGCTGTCCTATGCAGCTAGAAGCCAGGCCAGTTTTGTGGACTCTTCTCTGTAAGTTAAGCTTCAATCTTGTCCAATGCTAAGCCGTAGCTTCTTAAGGAGAACCACTAATGTGGCTGCACAGTGGGGAGTGTCATAATGCTTCCTTCTGAACAAGATAAATCAGTAGTCAATATTTAAAAAGGCACTGGTGAGTGCTCACACTTTCCATTAGAACTAATGAAAGCATTAAGAAAGTTATGGACGGCAGTTTTCCTGTGCCAAATGGACGCAGTGTGGTGACGTGTCCTATCTCTCTGTGCTAAGGCAATTACTGATACTTAACTTTCTGAGAGTACCCTTTGAAAAACCAGACTGTGTACCCTTAGATTTTCCAAAACCTACTTTAATAGAGGTTCTCAAATGCTTCAGTCTCTCCCTACTCCTTCTAATCTGATATGCAAAGTTAGAGGAGAAAAGGTGGTCAATGGGACAATGGGGATGCAGAACCATGTAGTTCTTTGAGGTGATTCCAATTTCCTTTGTCAGGGTACCAGCAGTCCAGTTCAAAAAGTGTCATGCAACACAGATCAGCAGTGGCACCATGATCCACCAGAGACATGTCAGGCTGAAGCCTGATCAGTGGAAGAAACCAGAAACAGCTGGAAAGCCAGAAGGTCTCCTCTGCCTCTCTCAACAAAATGGGGATCAGCAAAGACTCAAAAACAACAAAGCACTTCCTGGCTAGCTAGGCAGCTCCCCATCATTGTCTCTTGGGTCCTACTTACATTCTCTCTAAACATCACGTGTCTTCTCACAGGTCTGCTTCAGTAAAACATCACACGAATCTGCTTCAGCAAAACATCAGGACACAGCAAGAAATTTCCACTTCAAGACTGGTTCATGAAGTCAATACTTACTAAATGGTAACATATCAAATGTGAGAAAGA
The DNA here is from genome assembly GCA_036184795.1 of Tokudaia tokunoshimensis. NCBI lineage: Eukaryota > Metazoa > Chordata > Mammalia > Rodentia > Muridae > Tokudaia > Tokudaia tokunoshimensis. Next base: position 12,567,053 of record BTHU01000011.1, on the reverse strand, counting down.
TACCAACTTAAAGCAATATGCCTTAAAAAATAGCATATGAGAAAAAGTGCTTCTCAAACAACTCATCCTTTAAAAAAAAACACTAATACAATTTTTGCAGTTTCAATTCAAAAATGATTTTTGTAAAGGAATAGATACCTAATCTAATCTCTACATTTACTAAAATAATGCTCCTTTGTAAATGGATCAAGAAAACTGAAATTTTAACTAAAGGAAACAAGGAGGGATTGGGCTTAGAAACTATTGGACTCATCCTTATTATAGTAACTAATATATAGTCCCAACAAGGGAAAAATTATTTGCAAAATCTAACAGCAAAGTATATGCATGTTTGCATCTTTTAGTATGAGATGCATAATGCACCATTTAGATTAAATATGTATTATACATATACACATATATATGTATATATTACATATGCTTTAATAAAGAAAAAAAAACCTGATATTTTTGTAACCTACTATATAATTCTTTCCATTTATTTATTGACTTTATATCTCTATCACAGTGGCCCCTCCTCCAAGGCTCCCCATCACATGGCCCCACCCCTATTTCCTTCTCCCCTTTGCATTTGAGAAGGGGAAGAACACCACTAGGTAACAACCTATCCTGACACCTCAAGTCACTGTAGGACTCAGCACATCCTCTCCCACTGAGACCAGATAAGTCAGCCACAGACTGTATCCACAGACAGTAAACAGAGTCAGTGTAAGCCCCCACTCCAGGTGTTGGTGACCCCACATGAAGAACAAGCTCCACATCTGTGACATATCTGGGTGGAGGTTAGGTCCAGTCCATGCTTGCTCTTTGGTTGCTGGTCAGTCATTAGGAGGCCCCTAGGGTCCAGGTTAGTGGACTCTGTGGATCTTTTGGAGTCCCGATCTCTGATCTCTTCCAGGTTCCTCAATCCTTCCCCCAAGGTTTCTACATGACTTCTTGAGCGTCATCTAATGTTTGGCTGCACATCTCTGCATGTGTTTCAGACAGCTGCTGGGTGGAGCCTCTAAGAGGACAGTGATGCTAGGCTCCTCTCTGTAAGTGTAACAGAGTATCATTAATATTGTCAGTGTTTGTTTCCTGCCCATGGGGTGGATTTCAAGTTAGCAGGCTATTGGGTGGCCATTCCCTCTGTCTCCGCTCTGTCTTTGTTCCTGCACTTCTTATAGACTGGACAAACTTTAGGTTAAAGATCTTATGGGTGGATTGTTGTCTTATCCCTCCACTGGGAGAGCTGCTTGTCTGCATGAGGTATACACTTCAAGTTCTATATTCTACATTGCTAGGTGTCTCAGCTAGAGATTTCCTGGAGCCTCCCCATCCCAGGTCTCTGGTATGTCCCATAAATTTGCATCTTCTCTCCTGATTTCCATTCATTCTTCTGGCCCTCTCTCTTTGTCTCTCCTTCCTATGCTTCCAATCCCTCAGATCCTCTCTTCATCTCCTCTCCCACCCAGTTCCCTCCCTCCAGCTCTGATGACCATTTTATTTCCCCCTATTATTGAGATTCAAGCATCCTCCCTTGAGTCCTCCTTATTGCTTACCTTCTTGGTGTCTGTAGATTGGAGCATGATCATCACTACTCTATGGCTAATATCTACTTATAAGTGAGTACATACCATGTGTCTTTTCAGGGTCTAGGTTACCTCACTCAGGATGATATCTTCTATTCTATCCACTAGCCTGGAAAGTACCTGATGTCCTTGTTTTTAATTATCCATTGCATAATTGAATCACATTTTCTTTACCTATTCTTCAGTTGAGGTACACTCCTAAGGCAGTTTTTGTCCTGGTATTTACATTAATACTCATTTTAGTGTTGGTCATAATAATTCATTTTATGTAGTGCTGCTCCAAATACCCAGAAGCAGTGATGTTTATAGTAATCTAAAAAACAAACTTTGATAAATGTAAAAAATAAGGGATAGAAATATATCCCAAGTAATACATAGGTCATATAGCATGTGTAATGATCTGTATTATATGTACTGTATTATAAGAATACATGAAAATATACATTACAACAGTAACATGACAGTAATGACCCAAGTGAAGAGCCATGGAAAAAAAAACAAACAAAACAAAATAAAATTCATACATAGAAATGACCTTAGACAACCTCTCAGGGAACCCTTCATAACTTCTAAATAAATGAACCTTTCATGAATTTAAGATTACCACATTTCAGCCAAGGAGGTTATTCAGCAGTAGTGCCTGCAACCAAACTTGAAACTCTGACATCAATCTCCATGACACATTTGATATTATAGGACCAGCTCAGTTCCATTCCCATCCAAAGTGGCATGTGCACACCGACACACATGTAACACATACACAAAAGAAAATTTAGTTTATGTGCAAATTATAAGAATACTGTATTATTCATCTATAATAGAGCTACTTCATAGTGTCAGATGTTAGAAAAATAATTTAAGCAAACTCATTTTCTAAAAGTTCTTTTATATGTTAATGTATAAAACAAACACCAGAGACTTAGTAACATCTATGGGATGCCTTCTTCTTAGTAATGTTTCCATATATATATGTATATACACATATGTTTAAGAATAATTAAAAATAACCAAGTTAAAATCCTTTTGTTTACCCTAACTTGATATTCCTAAAATTCCCCCAGATAAATTAAATTGCCCCTGAATATTAACTATAGACAGTGAGTGGCTTGTTGAGTGGGAGCAGTGAGAGTGGTTCACAATGGGAACCAAGTTATCTTTCATGCAAACTTGTGATGTAGCTTTAGATTATACAAAAGAATAATTAATTGCTTAGGAGAGAATGACAGGGAAAGAAAATTTTAACATACTCCTACTTTAAAATCTGTATTTTAATGAAGCTATTTTTCTTGATTATTCTTGGTTCTGATGTTAATTGCTTGTCCATGTAAAATACGTTCATACTTTAGAGAAGGGGCTGAGTATTAGGTGAAATTCTGAAAACATCCCTCTCAGTTGTGAAATCTTACTTGAAACTTCTGTCGGGGACCTCAATATAAGCAATGTTCACTATGCTTTCACTGGGATGGATTGCTGGTGATCTCACCCCTATTATAGGCTTTTAGTAGCTATCTTAAGACACCAGTCATTCTTTCTTTTTAATATCAAAGCTGCTTTATTTCCTTTGCTACCCCCTTGACAATGTGTGTTGGCAGAACACCACTCTCAGTTGATATCATTTAATTGCACTGGATAAATTAAATGGAGGTGAAAGTCCTCCTTAATCACATGGTCAGTTTTAAAGAGAAGCATATTGACAGTCATCCTGTCTCTGCAGCATTTCAAAGAAACCCCTCTGAAGTGCTTCCGCAGTTTGTAGCCTTGAATTCTTTGTTGATGTTGATGTTGCTGTTGTTGTTGTAAATGAAAGATTTTATTACTTGCAGGTAAATGATATTCTTATATCATATGCCATATTTTCTTTTGTTATTAGTATAATTTTTATTATTTAATACAATTTTTAAATTCATTTTTAAGGTTATTTTCCTTAATTGGTTATTTTGTTTATTTATATTTTCAAATATTGTCCTCCTTCCAGGTCTCCCCTCCTCATTACACCCATCCCATCCTGCTCCCCTTTGCCTCTAAAAGGGTGCTCCCTCACCCACCTATCCACAACCACCTCTCCCTTCTAACATCTGCTTATGCTGGGGCAAGATGCCTCTATGGGGGCAAGGGCCTCCATTCCCACTGATGGCAGATAATTCATTCCTCTTCTACATGTGTAGTCTTTGGTTGGTGGTTTAGTCCCTGGGAACTCTGAGGTGTATGTGTGTATGGGGGAGGTGGTTCCAGTTAGTAGATATTGTTGTTCTTCCTGTGGGGTTGCAATTCCCTTCAGTTCCTTCAGTCCTTCCCCTAACTCTTCTATTGGGGTCCCTGGGCTCAGTCTGATGGTTGGCCATGAGTATCTGCTTTTGTGTCAGTAAGATGCTGGCGGAGCCTATCATAGGTCAGTCATACAAGGCTCCTATCAGCAAGCACTTCTTGGCATTGGCAATAGTGTCTGGGTTTGGTGACTGACTGCACGTGAGATGGAGCTCTAGGTGGGGTGGTGTTTTTTGCGAACAAAATCAGAGCATCTTTTTAAAGACAGTCATATTGACCAGGTTATGAAAGAAAAAAAATGAAGGCCATACTTTTTAAAACTTTAAAATATTAATATTGAGTAACTGGTGAGTATAATCAGAAAGAGTTCAAATAACTTCAAGAGCTTCATTCTATTTGTAAATTATCTAAGCTGGACACAAAACTAGACTCAGTATTTAACATCAGTCCCAAAACTCTTGGAAGGTATAAGGTTTATTAAAGCAGAAATTCCCATATGCAACATAGAACAATGTTTTTGTAATGTTTTTCTGGAAAGAAGAAGGATTTTCCCTAAGAATTATGGGCCACATTGAAGGACTTTTCAGTCAGGGCTAAGGTTTAATTGAGATAAAAGGCAGATGCTTACATAAAATGCAGTTTTATTAAAGATACGGTGGAATACCATGGAAATGCAAGAGAACTGAGATCCAGAGGACACAATTTACCATGAACATGAACACCAGAAATTAATGGAAAGGAAGCCAAGCCTGAAATTAGATTACCGAGAAAATAGAACATCTCAACCTTGTGTAGCACAAAGAGATCTATGACAAGAATATAGATGTAATCTCTGAGATTACTGCTGAGATCTATTTAGTCTAATAAGACCTTGTTTCCTCTTCATAGTAAAAGAATAATGGCATTAAAATGGGACCGGACATGTTATTTTATGAGACAAGAAAAGTAGGTTTTGGCAGTATACTTTATTTAAAATTACTGATCTTGTTAGCTTATAAACAATAAAGGCCAGACATATTGCATATGGATCTTGATTCAAATACAATGTTCATTTCCATCATATTCACTTAGGCTATGTGAACTGTAATAAGAACAATTATCATTAAACCTATAATATGGTTACTTTGGCAACTCAAAGTACATACCAATTATATTTAATATTGACTTGTTAATTAAATTTCAATAAGTTATCATGTAGAATAACTAAAAAAAAAATCCAAAATCACTCATGTGAAAAAACTTGACCATCTTATATTGTTTCTTTTCCTTCATTTTCTTTGTATTGTTTTATTGCAGTTTGGGAGCTTCTGGCATGATAAATTACTGGCAAGTGATTCATCAAAATCTAAACTATAATATATATATATATATATATATATATATAAACTACAATATATGTATATTATATATACATGCTCTTTTATTATATATTTGTTTAAGAAAATTTTCTATGAATTAAATAATCAGATTAAAAATATACATTTGCATTCTGAGGCAATATTTATATTTGTCTAAAGCAACCTTCAACTTTCACAAGAATCAGAAGGTAGTCATGCCATATTTTTTGAGGTGTTTTTTGTTGTTGTTTTGTATGTTTGTATGTATTTGTGTATGAATAAAAAGAATGTGCTAGATGGACTTTACTGTATATGACTATGTTAAGATCAGTTGAGGCCTTCACATGCTTTCCTCTAATGTGCTGTAACTCACATTTTTAAAAACATAATCTCTTAATTAACCTTCTGCATAGAGTCTCACCTAATTATATGAGGTAACAGGGCCCTGAATGTGCTCCTGCCCACATGACATTGAAATGATGTTACCAGGTTGATCTAAAGCTCATGTATGACTATCAGGTACTTTGTCCAGTAAGCCATAGCCCCACTCCTCATATTTCTTAAAATATTATGACTTATTAGTATTAACATCTTGTTACTAATCCCCATTATAAATATTTATGTTCATATGAGTATGATGTCACACACTAGGTATACCCTGCAGCAATTTTAAGATGAACCTAGTTAATCAAAAGCTTACATGGTAAACATGGGAGTATTGACTTTGACATTCTTGACTCAACAACATTTTATGTTTCTCTGTTTTTTTCTGAAAAAGATTTTGTTATTATATTTTATGTACACTGGTATTGTGCTTTCATGTGCAAATGTTCTTTTTTTTTTTTTTTAACACCTTCACTTCTTTTTTATTTATTTATTATATGTAAGCACACTGTGACTGTCTTCAGACACCCCAGAAGAGAGCGTCAGATCTCATTACAGATGGTTGTGAGCCACCATATGGTTGCTGGGATTTGAACTCAGGGCCTTTGGAAGAGCAGTCAGTGCTCTTAACCGCTGAGCCATCTCTCCAGCCCTCTTTCTTTTTTTTTTTTTTTTTTTTTTTTAGGATTTTTTTTTTCTTTTGGTTTTTCGAGACAGGGTTTCTCTGTGTAGCCCTGGCTGGCCTGGAACTCTCTCTGTAGACCAGGCTGGCCTCGAACTCAGAAATCCTCCTGCCTCTGCCTCCCAAGTGCTGGGATTAAAGGCGTGCGCCACCATCGCCCGCAAATGTTCTTTTTGAGTGTCCAATGCCTATAGAAGCCCAAAAATGATGCTGGATTTCCTGTAACTCAAGTGTTAATGGTTCTGAGTCCCAGTGGGAGCAGTGAGGACTGAGTCTGGGTGTTCTGAAGCACTGAGCAATTGCAAGGCCCTTTTTGCTTGATCTGTTAGGTTCATCGTTTCCATTGATTCATTCTTCTTCATGGTAAGGAAAATTATTTAGAGCATCTTCAAATTTTAAACCCATCTTGTTGAGATGCCTTATAATTAGTTATCTACATATATACTTAGGACAATAAATAAAATACATGAAGAAATTTTTTTCATAGGATAAATTACCTTTAACTTAATCGATCTACAGAAACTCACCTTTAGTTTTGCTTTCTGCCTCTCCTGGAAACACTTTCATCAGGTATAGACACCAAAACTTACTTTGCAGACTCTGGGACTCAGAGCTAAATTAACCTCTATTTGATTACTCTGGCCATGTTAAAATTAAGCAAGCTCTGTGTCTCTTTAATGTTAATAGAGCCCTGGGTTTACCACCTTTGTTAACTTGATTTGGGTTGTACCCTCACTACCTTCAGAATCTTTAGAGATTCAGTCTATGGAGAAATCTTAATTGTTTATTTCCACATATTTCCTACTTATAAAGATGCTTTGATCGTCTCTTACCTATTCTTTTTCCCAGAGCAATTCTAGCACCATGTGGCCAACAAAAGGCTGAATTTCCCTTAAAATTCTCAAGCCTCTCACCTTCCACATCCAGCAAGGATACCCAGAATGAAAGACCATCTATGTAAATTGGGAATCTGGTCTTGAAAACTGTCTGGCACATAAACTTCATGACCTCCTGAGTTACCTAGGCAAGTATTGACTGACCACTAAGATGTCCCGGCAGTGGCTGCAGTTCTAGGGTTTTTTCTGAGAACAAGCATCTGCCTGAAATCTTACCTCTACATTGCCAATGTTAGCAATGAGAATCATAATGTCATCTGGATAAAATGAAAGAGAGGGAGGACTAATTGAGTGAGATGTGGAGGATGCTGGCTCATGCTTGTCATCCAAGCACTGGGGAAGCTGAGGGAAAGAGTTACTGTGAGTTATGCAATAAGTTCTAAGCCAGCTCAGCCAACAGAGTGTTTTCTTAAACAAAACAAGGAAAATAAAATCCCAATACAACCCAAAACAAACAAAGAAAATAAATCAGGATCAGAGAGATGGGTCAGCATGGAGAGAAGCTTTGCTTTGTAAACCTGACAACTCGAGCTCATTCTTGGAGACCCATGGTAGAGAAAGCACTCACTGACTCATAGAAGTCATCCTCTGACCTACATTATCATGTGTTTTTCACACACAGACACACACACACACACTCTAAAAATGAGTAAAATAAGAATGATATAAAGCAGAACTAAAGCAGTCAATAACAAGACAACAAAACAGGAAGGAGCAAATTGAGAAGTGCAAATAGCAGGCATTTTTCACAGACAGGAACTATAATCAAAACAAGAGGTTGAAAAACGGAATCAGGATTCATGGTATTATCCTCAAGTGTTTATCAAAGGAGATCCAGTGCATCCAGAGTGACGTAGCTGTAGACTCCAGTGGCTTTAGTTTTTATATACAACCCCTGCATGCTAACTCAAGTTTACCTCTGAGTCTTCGCTCCTTTTGTTACTTGCTGCAGACCTGTTCCTGTTCCCAAACCCAAGCTGCTGTTTTGTCCAGTAAATCTCACAAAGTAGTATATATATATATATATATATATATACTCAGCTACCTGCTAAAGCACGAGATAGTCAACTAAACCTTTCTATTTCCTGATAGACATTTGGTCATAAAATGTAAGTAAAGCAGAAGGAAGACTTCCCAAAGTACTTTTTCTTGCAAACAAACAGGCTGAGGATATATAATCACAAACAAGTGCCCATGAAATATTTACTGCAACAAGTCTGTGCTTCCTCTTAGAGGCAAATTGAACCACAAACTGGGGGCTAAGTATTCAATTATCTCAGTATATGTCACGTTTCTCATTCAAACCACCAAAGTCTACTTTACGTCTTTCTTGGACATAGGAAGAAATCTAAAATGAGTTGGTTAGAGGCATGGATGATCTCTCATGGCTCTTCTGTTCTTTACTGCTCTGAAAAATTCAGCTGATTGCTGGCTGGATATACTGTCCTCAGGCCAATATCCTGCATTATACTAAAAAATTCTACTTTTCCTCAAAGATTTTGCAAAACAAAATTCCAGAAGTCCTGCTAGTGAGTTGCATTTATTTTAACCCCTAGAAGATAACTCCCATGAGGTAGAAAGCAATGAGACCTGCTATGCCAAGAAGTATAGAAAGAGCAAGAAAAAAAAAAGATAAGGCCTAAAGGAAAAAATAAAAACTGAATCTCAAGATATTATCTAATCCCACTAAAGGGATAGTCAATAAAGAAGATGTTCAATCTTATAGCTGATAAATATCTCTTCCCTTAAAAAATGGTTGAAATAGATGAAAAATGCCTCTTTGAGAACCATAACTAGAGAAGTTATTTTATCTTTGTATCTTAAAGGTTTAAAATATGAGCAAGCTTAAATGAGAAAGGAGATAAAAGTTAGAGATACAAGAAAATAAGACAGAAAAGATACAAAGGCTATTACCACTATCAGATCATATTATAAGTAGTCTATTTTAAGTGAAATTGGTAGATTGAAAATGTATAAAGCAAGGGAAAGGATCACCTTCAATTTAAAAGCCTATTCTGTTTTCATAGTAGATGAGAAATCTACCCTACAGTTTGTATCATGCTAGTAGTATTTTAATACTTACACACTATGTATTTATATATTATTAATGACCTTTAACAATTATTAAATCCTGGAACAAAATTATGAATTTCAAGGCAAATATATGTTATTAAATATGAGTAATATTTATTACATGGCAAGAATATACAATAAATAATAACATTTGTATGAAAACAGTTCTATGTAACATCAAATCATGCTTATAAATGAAATAAATTGTAGGATTTGAAGAGCTGGCTTAATGGTAAAAGTACAGTCTCACCTTTCAGAAGACTTGGATTAGATATCAGGCATTCACATGCCAGCATATTGCTGTCTAGATCTCTAGTTCAGGGGTACTCAACACATTCTGGTGCTGCATGAACCAGTTTTGCAAGTGGTAAAGGCATATATGAAGGTAAAATACCCTTAAAAATGTAAAATGAAAATAAATAAAATATATTCAATGAAGTGAATCGATGTCATAAAACAAAACAATTAAAGACAAACTCTATCATTTTAGACAGTATTATATTGCCTAAAGATTCTACCATGTCTAAATGCCCTATAATACCAATCTCCACTGTCCAGCTCTTAAGTCTGAGGTCCAATAACCCACCAATTACTGAAAGCTCTCACTCATAGTCCACATGGGTTTGCCTTCCTGTTCCCTGAAAATTCTGACTGTGTTCCTGATGACTCTTTGAAGGTGCTGCTTCTGTTCATGTAACACTTGCTTCAAATATCCTTGTTCGTTTTTTTCTTTACTTCTTTATAATGTTTTAAAAGTCACTTTTCCCAGATGGAATCTTATACACTGTACATAAATGACAAGAAAACTTGCAGCTCATACTGCAATTCTGACACACCTCTGTTTTCCATTATAATATCCTTATTGGTACCTTACAAATTCATCTTGACTTACAATTCATCTCCAACTAGCTTAGAAGCACCAGAAAAATGAAGTTTCTAGTGAGGGACTGAGCAGATAGGATTAGCCCTAGGATATGTCTGCTGGAGATTAGTTGATGGTTAATTGATAAAGAAGTGTCCTGTCCATTGTAGGTGCTGCCATTTTCTGTGCAAGTAATCAAGGGGTATAGAAGAAATCTAGTTAAACATGGAACTGCGAGCTATCCGCAACATTTTCCCATGGTTTGTATTGTACTTCCTTTTCCATTGTGAGTGCTCCAAAAACTGTCATGTACACATGGAACACCAGACAACCCTGCCTCCCTGTTCCTGCTTGAGATTTTGTGCTGATTTTTTCTAATGATAGATAAACCATAGTTTGGGATTGTGAGCCAATGAATTCTTTCTTCTCCAAGTTGCTGTGTTTTATCACAGCAACTGAATGAAGCTAGACTTATTCTTTAAAAGAGGTTATCTTATAAATTTGTGATTAAAATTTTCTCTGTCTTATATCAAACATACACACACCACACATAAACATCTTTCTTTTGGCCATGTGTTATATTGATTACCCATATGAGGCTACAAAAATTTCTAAGTACATTTATAGATTTGTCTACTTCTCCATTGAGTTCTGGTGTGTTTCTGCTTTGGGCTGTATATAGCTCTTAAATATTTCACTAGACAATAAATGTCTTATCTTTACATATTATGCATAATACTAGTTGTCATAAACTATTCATTTGGATGTTAAAATTGTTAGTCCAGTTTGTATTGTTAATATAGAAAATTATTTTCCTTCTTTTTGTACTTTATATTTGAATACATTTTTATTTTTTTAAGTAAATAGTTGCTTTTTGTCTTTTAAATGATATATGATGGTTTATTTTGTATAGGATGAGTTAGAATAATTTATTTGCAAATTTTATTATTGTTAGAACCCTTGTATCATTCCCCTCAGACACTTTTTATCTCTGTGTGTTTGCATAAAGGTGTGTAGCTCTCCAGCACATATTTTAAATCAGAACACAACTTTCATAAATCAGTTGAATGGGCTTGCACTTATTTTGGGTCTGGGCATCTTCTTATGATTTTCACTTTCGCATGCTGTCCTGAATTTCCTATCCTATTTTCTAGAGATCTAATGGCATATATTCAGTTTCATGCCATACATGTAACTTACATGTTAAGCACTTTGACCAAATAAGACATTTCAGTGGACCCCCATTAACATATATCAGGGTTGTTAAAAGAAATATCCCATTTTCATCTTTATTTACTATAGCCAAGTGCCACAGAATCCTTCTACTCTTCATGTTCATACAATGAAATTTTACCCTGAACTCATAATGTGCTGTCTCAAATCTGGTGGAAATCTTAAAGTAGAACATTAGCAACTCTCTGCTCAATTCTGCCGATTCTTTTACATATATCTAATGTGCATGTGTGTTTTTATTAATATGTGGGTGCATGGGGAAGATGATGCCTATGTACACAACAGGAGATGCTCTTGGGAGACAGTTTCCTTCTTTCCTTTTATCATGTGGGTTCTGGGAACAGAATTCAGGTTGTCAGGCTTTGATGAAAGTAGTATCATTACCTGATGAGCTATCTTCTCCGTTCTGTCTGTACTGTTAGTGGCTTTTGCCTTTGATTATTTTGGAAGCACAAAATTCAGATCATTATCTTTTTAATTTAAATGTACAATGCTATTTATTCACTGCTCTTATTTGCTCTGCAATCTCTTCCCTCAGAAGGACTAAAAATGCTACCTTTACACTTCTGCAGCTAACCTGAAAGTCTGTTGTAAAGAGATTAAAATGCTCTCTAGGTCACTAACATCACAAGTAGGAAACTGATGCTTTAAACTGAAAGGCATAAGCAGCCTTAACATTATTTCCTGAGCAAAATGAAAATCTAAGTCAATGTTTGTTATAGTATGTCCATTTCCCAGTCAAATAGAATCAATAGAACAGCAGTTAACAAGTATTACTTCATAACAGGTAAAAGTGCATCTGAGGAGATGGCAAATTTAAAGTAATTTTTAGAATTTGCAAAATGGATTGGAGTACCTATTGATGAAGCAAAGCTGAGAATGTAACAACCTAAATAGGCACATAAATTGGTATAAGAGCAAGCTTTAGTAAACAAAGGGCTGCTTGACTTTGATGCAGAAAGCTTATTGGAGGGTAGGATTGAGGGATAGAGAAGTAAATCAGAAGCACGAACTGGAAACTTCGATGTCATTTATGTAACAATGTATTATGCATTCACACTTCCCACCCTTTCTTAATTTAGGGATTTCAGGGTAAAAGAGTTTGCCTACCATAAGAAAAAAAAAAAATACTAGTCCCTGATGAAAGATTATGTAATGTCTTTGGGAGATAATAAGCAGTTAGTATGAGTGTTGTTAATTTAGATTACACTTCATTCTTGTGATTTGGGTAAACCCTACTTCAAGTGTTAGATTACCTGTGCCCCATGCAAAACAGGATTACTAAATGTTGATGCCTTCTTACAACAATTTAATTGAAAAGAAAACAACAATTTAAATTTTAAAACTGTTTCACTTTATTATATGCTGACATTAACAATAATAAAAGAAAATGAGGCCAGCTGTCTGAGAGGGATTCATGTATTTTAGAAATAGAGGACATGGAAGTTGGTGGAGAGGGGCAAAATGATGTAATTATATTTTAAGAAATAAATAGAAAAGAAATGAAACATATAAATAATACCTTATTTTTCCAAACTGTCTTTCCCAGTAGATGTTTTCCATTTCAATATATATTTATATTAAAAGTATCATCATATCACAAGCATACATGCAGATACATAGATACATAAATTATGTACACAGAGAAATACAAACATACATCACATATATGCCATCACAGACACATACACAAAACATATACGATAACTTATTGGACTTTACATATACACACACAGAGATACATACATGTCACACACAGGAACATACACATACACAGAAACAGAAAGAGACTCACATGCACCATGCATATACATACACAGAGATAAACAAGAACACCATACAGATATACACATGCATCATGGACATGCATAATCACAGAAAAACATATACAACTCACATATAGGCACACACATACACAGGAGTGCATGCATGTGTGTGCACACATATACACACTTTTCTATGCCTAATGTTTTTTGTTTTATTGTTTGGTTCTTTTTTTGTAGGTCTTTTTTTGTTTGTGGTCAAAATTATTTGGAAGACTCACAGCAGTTTGTTATCATTTCTAAGTTTTGTAGAGAAAATACATAGTTGCAATAAGAGTACACTGAAATTAATAGAAAAGAAAGTAGGTAAGAGCCTTGAGCACATGAGCACAGGGAAATTTTTTCTGAATAGAACATCAATAGCTTATGTTCTAAGATCAAGAGTTGACAAATGGAACCTCATAAAATTGTAAAGCTTCTGTAAGACAAAGGACATTGCCAATAGGGCAAAACTGCAACCAACAGATTAGGAAAAGATCTTTACCAACTCTACATCCAATAGAGGGTCAATATCCAATATATAGGAAGAACATAAGAAGTTAGACTCCAGAGAAACAAATAACCCTATTAAAATATGGGGTACAGAGCTAAACAAAGAATTCTCAACTGAGGAATACCGAATGACTGAGAAGCACCTAAAGAAATGTTCAACATCATTAATCATCAGGGAAATGCAAATCAAAACACCCTTGAGATTCCACTTTAAACCAGTCAGAATGACTAAGATCAAAAACTTAGGTGGCAGCAGGTGCTGGCAAGGATATGAAGAAAGAGGAATATTCCTCCATTGATAGTGGGATTGCAGTCTGGTACAACTACTCTGGAAATTAGTTTGGGAATTCCTCAGAAAGTGGAAATAGACTAACTGAGGACCCAACTATACCACTACTGGCATATTCCCAGAAGATACTCCAACATGTAATAAGGACACATGCTCCACTATGTTCATAGCAGCCTTATTTAAAATAGCCAGAAGCTGGAAAGAACCCAGATGTCCTTCAACAGAAGAATGGATACAGAAAATGTGATATGGAGTACTACTTAGCTATTAAAAATAATGAATTAATGAAATGCTTAGGCAAATGGATGGAATTAGAAAATATCATCCTGAGTGAAGTAACCCAATCAAAATAACACATATGGTATGTAATCACTGATAAGTGGATATTAGCCCAGAAGTTCAGAATACCCAAGATACAATTCACAGACCACAAGAAGCTCAAGAAGAATGAAGACCAAAGTGTGGATACTTAGGTCTTTATTAGAAGTGGGAACAAAGTACCCATGGGAGGAGATACAGAAATAAAGTGTGTAGTAGACACTGAAGGAAAGGCCATCCAGAGACTGCCCCGCTGGGGGATCCATCTCATATACAGTCACCCTACTAAGACACTATTAGAGATGCCAACAAGTGCTTGCTGACAGGAACCTGATATAGCTGTCTCCTGAGAGGCTCTGCCAGTGCCTGACAAATCAGGTGGATGCTCTCAGCCAACAATTCGACTGAGTACAGGGTCCCCAATGGAGGAGCTAGAGAAAGGACCCATGGAGCTGAAGGGGTTTGTAACCCCATGGGATGAACAATAATAGGAACCAACCAGTAACCCAGAGCTCCCAGGCACTAAAACAGCAACCAAAGAGAACACATGGAGGAACCCATGACTCCAGCCGCATATGTAGCCGAGTATGGCCTTGTTGGTCATCAATGGGGGGAGAGGCCCTTGGTCCTGTGAAGGCTCAATGCTCCAGTTTAAGGGAATGCCAGGACAGGGAATCAGGAGTGGTTGGGTTGGTGAGTAGGGGGAGAGGGATGGCATAGGGGGTTTTCAGAGGGGAAATGAGGAAAGGGGATATCATTTGAAATGTAAATAAAAATATCTAATAAAAATAGTCTGTAAGAGGAAGCAGGCATCATATTAATGATATTATTTGATAAGACAACAATGATAGATGCTGAACCATAAATTAGATCTGAAAATTATCTGTTATATAAGTGGCTATGAGACAGGTAGAAGCATGAAGAAAATCACAAGTGTTATCCAGAAAGACTCAGTTCAACGTGCTGTATCATGAGATATTTTTCAATATTCAGATAGTTCACTGAAAGAAGAAATCAACTATATTTGGATCTCAAAGGAAAGATATTATTTCTCTGACATCACAACAAAAATGATCTGTATGATACACAGAAAGAATTATGATTAGTTTCACATTAGAAGTAAGAGATTTGGAGGATTTTTGAAGGTGGTGTTGTTTGTCTCTTTATGATACAAATATTGAAACTAGGAACTTAAGAGACTTTTTAAAATATGGCCAGATTTCCATAACTGACTAGTGAAGTATAACTGAATGAAGATGCAGTTGCTTTTTTAAGATCATAGAATGTGTTACAGAAAGAATGACAGCATCATTCATTTATATCCATTAAAACCTTGTAAACATTGTCAAACATATGACTTACTTTAATGATGTTTTTAGGTTATTATAAAGTTTCATGAGAGAAAAAAAAGAACCTATAAGGCAAAGAACAACAGTCTGTACCTCCATAAACATGCAGCAGCTTTAGGGATAGTCCCTCTTCCAGCTGTTGGGGAGGACTCTCATGCAGATCTGCACATCTGCTACATATGATTCAGGAACATAAGTCCAGTCTATGTTCAGACTCTGAGAGCCCACAAAGGACCATGTTAGTTACCTCTGTTGATCTCACTTTTAGGTTCCCATTCCCTTAGTGACCCTCAATCCTTACCTCAACTCTTCAAGAGTCTCCCAGCTCCATCCAATGTTTGTCTGTGTATTCTCTGCTTCTGTTTCAGTCAGCTGCTGGGTGAGGCTTCATAGAGGATGGCTATGCTAGGCTACTATCTACAAGCAGAACAGAGTATCATTAATATTGTCAGGGTTTGGTGCTTGCTCTTGGGATGGGTCTCAAGTTTGGCTGATCATTGGTTGACCATTCCCTCAGTCTCTGCTCCACCTTTGTCCCTGCGTTTCTTGTAGACAGAACATATTTTGGGCTGCAAATTTTGTAGCTGGGTAGGTGTCCTTATCCCTAAATTGGTCATCCTGCCTGGTCCAGAAGATGACCTCTTCAGGTTCCTTATGGCCACTGCTATGGCTCTCAACTTAGGTCACCCACATTAAATTCTGGGAGCCTCCCCAATCCCAGGTCTCTGGCACTTCCTAGAAAGAACCCCCAACCCTTCTAGCAGCAGATTTACATTCATATTTCTGACCCTCTGGCCATCTCTCCTGACTCTACCTACACCTAATTCTGACTTCGCCCTATTCCACTCCCCATTCATGCTCACACCCTGTTCCTTTGCTCCATCTGCCTCCTATGACTATTTTATTCCCTCTTCTCAGTGAGATCCAAGCATCCTCCCTTGTGCCTTCCATGTTCTTTACCTTCTTTTGGACTGTGGAGTGTATCATAGGTATCTTGTACTTTATGACTACTACCCACTTATAAGTGAGTACATACCATGAATGTTCTTTTGCAACTGGGTTACCTCACTCTGAATATTACCTTCTATTTCCATCCATTTATCTGTAAAATTCATTATGTCCTTGTTTTTAATAGCCAAGTAGTATTTCATTGTGTAAATGAACCACATTTTCTGTATCCATTCTTTGGTTGAGGAACATCTGGGTTGTTTCTAATTTTAAGCTATTATGCATGAATATGCCTATAACTTATTATCAGATGTATATGGGTTTATTATTTCAATATGCATATATATAAATATATAACTTCTATTACATCTTTTTGCCTCTAAAATGAGAACAGGATAGCAACCGTTTCATTTCTTTTGTAGAAATTAAGTAAAATAATACATGTACATCATGCTGGACAGAGCTTGACATAGAGTTGCTATGTGCTAAATATTATGAATTTTTTTCTCATTACCTGCTACCACGTGCTTCAATAATTATGAACGCTGTGTGCACTGCTCAAAAACAAAATTTTTCATTATGGAATGAACAAATTATAAATGTTGAAAAGATGCCTTTTGCAATGTAACATTTATGTTGAACCAAGTTTCCCCTTACATGTGCACTGTGATGACCAGTGTGCTTTTTAGATTGTATTTCACCATGTTTCAATATTAATTCTATTTCTAGAACACTTTCTGTATAACAAGGACCAAGATTAATTTCTGTTTTAATTGAATTCAATAATTCAATTTCAGACAGATTTCACCAGTGAGCTGCCAGAATTCACAGTTCTTGATATGGCTGGCTGACAGTGACAATTTCTCCCCCTAAAGAGCTTGTAGTCATTTAGACCAGAAGGTAGGGCGAGTACAAAAGCCTGGCCACCAACAAGGATTATAACCTTCTCTGCCACTTGAATACAAGTGTGTCTCATATAGGAAAAAGCTTGTCCTTCCTTTTTTTCTTCTTTTATCCTCCATCTTCATTGTTAAGAATGTGGTTTGATTTGATCAGTCTAGTATACTTCTTATTTTTTGGTGTAACTGAAGTCCTCAAAGCTAACTGTTTGTCATTATGTTCTACACAGTTTCACAGAGTAAACTGGCCTTTACAACCATACCTCCATCTTGGCAATTTAGAATGGTTCCAGGTGCCAAAGCACTGAGTAAAATGTTGGGGGCTTAGCATCCATTCTATCATTACCTTAATGTTTCAATCATGTTTTATTGAGTTTAGGCCATGACTCTTTTTCTTTGTTTTTTTTTCCATAATTTATTATTTAATAACACTACATTCTATTACCAGCCTATCCCCTCCTCTAGTCTCAGTCCTGACCTTATAAATTCCACCATTATATTCATTTTTGAAGAAGGGGAATCCCCTCATGGGTACTACTCCACCCTAGGACATTTAGTCCCAGCAGGTCTAGGTAAATCCTCCCCTACTAAGGACCAATCAGGCAGTCCAGGTAAGAGAAAGGGATCCAATGGCAAGAAACTGAAACGGAGACAGTTCCACTCCCCTTTTTAGAGGACCCAAGGCAGACTGAGCTTCATATCTGCTAGAAATGTGAAGGAGGCCTAGATCTACCCCCTGCATGCTCTTTGGTTGGTGGTTCAGTGTTGGTGAGCCCTCATCGTTATTTGACTCAGTATATCTTGTGGTGTACTGGATCCCTCCAACTCTCTCACTTCTATCTCCCAGTCTTCCACAAGACTCCCTGAATCCCTTCTGTTCTTTGGCCATGGGACTATGCATCTGTTTCTATCCCCTGCTTGATCAAGCTTCTCAGGAGAAAGTTATATTTGCAGATTCTATTTTTCTATGGTATTCATAGTGGATTTTTTGTTTAAAATGGTATATCTTGGCTATATGCCAACTATGGACTATGGACTTGTCCAAATTGTAGTGGGGTTCAGCATTTTTAGAGAATTAACAGTTTCTGCCAGAAATGCAGAAAATATTCATGCTACAAACAAACACAAACTCTTTTCTTCTGTTGTCTCACAGAGAGCAGTATAAATGAAGTACTTAAATAGAAGTCAGGAAATATTGCCTGTGTTATAAATCACGAAATTGATTTATAACATAAATCAATCATTGAATCTGAGCATAAAGTATGGTTTTTATATTATCTTTCTTCTGGGCCTTCTGTTTTGTTTTGTTTAAATAAAAAGCTACTACTGGATCAATAGTTTAAAATACAATGCTCAACAGATATGGACTGGTATTATTTCCCTCATGTCTGGACATGCTTGATTGGACGACAGTTTTTATTTGTACCTTCTATAGCCTCTTAATTAATTCTGTTCATAGAAGTTTTTCTGTCCTTGTGAGTTAGTGGAGATGTGTGGCCCAGTTGCATCAGAACAGACTGACAAGAACTTTAATGGAAGATCAATGACTTCAGGCAGGTATAGATCCAGGCAATTAGTAGCACAGATCACTAGCATGAAAATGTCAGGATTACTGTGTCATCAAGTTCTGATGAAATATGCTTCAAAGAGCTTTGATTTGAAAAGTAATGCACTACTACTGTAAATTATCAATGCCCTAATACTACTAGTTAAACATTAGTTCTTTCTAATTCACTTTACTGGGAAACCTCTTAGATGTTATTTAAATATAGATAAGGAATAAAATGCACCTCAGGATTAAATTAACTGATCTCAAATCTTATCAACATGTTTAATACCATATCCCGTATGGCTTTAGTAATTTGTTGGCTCCTGATACATTCATTAAAAAAATTGGAAACATGTCATGAAAATCTAAGTTTTCTTTATAAGTAATATGGAATATCATTAAAGTACTTTGAATATTCATTAATTTTATTCCTTTATAAGTATATGGATTTGATATTTAATTAAGTGTGAAGTTTAACTGAAAAAACACATATAAATAAACATACACATAAAACAAAACAATACAAAGCAAAACCAAGCAAATAAAAGAGCCAAGGTCAAGTTCTTTACAGGAATAGTCTAAACTGTGTTATCAATTTGTCTGTTAGTTCCATTTAATTTTCTGTGACAAAAGTATCATGACCAATTCTATTTACAGAAAGAAGGATTTATTTGGGTTTATAATTCCAACTTGGCAAGAAAGTAACATATAAGGAAGGTATGATGGCCAACTGACAGAATACAAGGAAATGTAGCAACAACAGGACAGCAACTTGCTTCAAACTCCAAATAATGACCCATTGACTATGTCCTTCAGGAAGACCTTATTATTTAAATTTCCCCAAACAAGACCACAGACTGGGAAAAAGGTGCTTCAATGTTAGAGCATCTGGAGAATACATTATTCTAGTTTGTGCATATTTTAACATTTTTTTCTTGTATCAAATGAGTTAGGTTTCCATAAATTTAGGAAAATGGAATTGGTTTTGTTTTAGAGTCAGATTTAAAAGTAACAAAGTTAAACAGAACATATATTTAAATACAGTACAAGTACATTTTTATTTGTTATTTTCTTTATTTACATTTCAAATGTTATTCCCTTTCCTAATTTCCCCTTTGAACCTCCCCCAACCCATATCCCCTCCCCCTACTCAACAATTCCCACACACCCTCTTTTCTCTCCTAGACATCCCTTATACGGAGACATCTAGCCTTCTCAGGACCAAGGGCCTCTACTCCCTATGATGTACAACAAGGCCATCCTCTGCTACATACATATGCAGCTGGAGCAATGGGTCCCACCATTTATACTCTTTGATTGGTGGTTTAGTCCCTGGGAGCTCTGTGTAGATCAAAGACTGAAGGAAAGACCATCCAGATACTGCCCCACCTGAGGATCCATCCCATAAACAGTTACCAAACCCAAATACTACTCTGGATGCCAACAAGTGCTTGCTGATAAGAGCCTGATACAGCTGTCTCCTGAGAGGCTCTTCCAGTGCCTGACAAATACAGAGGTGGATGCTTTCAGCCAATCATTGAACTGAGCACAGGGTCCCCAATGGAGGAACTAGAGAAAAAAACCCAAGGAGTGGAAGGGGTTTGTAGCCCCATAGGAGGAACAAAGATATGAACAAGTATCTCTCATATACGAATCCTTTTCTTTTTAAGGAAATTTGGAGTCACTTCAGTTTTGCAGAAACCTTAAGAACATTTCCACAAGTTTCAAATAAGTTTGCCTATGATAGATTTTAGACAGTAAGTTTATTATGATGAGTTTTGGACATTTTTCTTCTCTTTCTCCTCCTCCTCCTCCTCCTGTTCCTCCTCCTTCTCTTCCTCCTCATCCCCTTCCCCCTCCTTCTTTTTTTATACTTCTTCTTCATCTAAAATTTTTGCTTACTCATTTCCCTGCAAGTAATTTGTCATAATATTACTCTCAGATATGGTTTGCACTAATAAAGAGTTTTTGTTGTTGTTTTACTGTTCACAATAAATACTTTAAATGATATAGGTTTCACAAATTCATACTAAAATGGAAAATTACCAAAGTTAGCTGTACTACAATGATTATTTTTGAATGGATATTTTTAGTAGGGTTTAAAATGATGAAAGATTATGGAAATGATAATAGATTATGGTTCCAAGTCATATGCATAGCTTATATAAAAAGGAGTCCATATGCTATTCCATATCTGTATACTTAATATACATGCTTCCAAATAGTAATTAACAATAGGATGTTTAAAACCTTGCCCAAATGGAAATATTCATCAATAAAAAATTCAAGAGAAGCCTTATTTTTATTTTAATTGATTGTAGGATGACCTAGGTACACTTAGATAGACAATTCTCCTGACTTTCTATCCTTAGTGCTTGTTTGCTTTGGGTGTGTTGTTGTGTTTATTTGTTTGTTTGTTTTATTGGTTTTGCTTGTTTTCTAGATAAATATGAAAAAAATTCTAATCAGTCTAGAAAGGACACCATCTTTAGGACAAAGAAGCAATTCCATTCAAGGCTAGTTTAGGAAATTGGTGAATGTATGTGCCTTACTTAGGAGAACAGGTGACTCAAAGAAGAGTTGAGGAGGGAGTAGAGAGAGAAAGGCAGAAAGAGAGAGGGAGAGAGGGAGGGAAGGGAGGGGGAGAGGAAAAGGGAGGGGGAGAGGGAAGGGGAGAGAGGGGGAGAGGGAAGGGGAGAGGGAGGAGGAGAGGGAGGGGGAGAGGGAGGGGGAGAGGGAAGAGGAGCAGCCATTTACCAACAGTGGGGACAGAGGAGGAGGGGAGGGGGAGGGGGGAGAGAGGAAGAAGGAACAGGGAAAGAAGACTCAGAGAGTAAGAGAGTAACAGAGCAAAGAGGCCAAACATCTGCTTTTATAGTAAGCCAGGCACTACCTGGGTGTTGCCAGGTAACTGTGGGGCAGAGCCTAGAAGGAATGCTAACATTCCTCCAAATACTCAATTTTTTTTATTTTCTAAGTTTTTTTTATTTACATTCAAAATCATTTCCCCTTTCCCATTTCCTCCCTCCCCGAAAGTCCCATAAGCCCCCTTCCCTCCCTCTTTTCCCCATTCATCCCCCTCTTGCTTCTCTGTCCTGGCGTTCCCCTACATCCAGTCTTTCCAGGACCAGAGGTCTCTCCTTCCATCTTCTTAGAAATCTATTGATATGTGAATTGTGTCTAGGGTATTCCGAGATTCTGGGTTAATATCCCCTTATCAGTGACTGCATACCATGTGTGCTCTTTTGTGATTGGGTTACCTCACTAAGAATGATATTTTCAAGTTCTGACCACCAAATACTCAATCTTAACGTGTTTTTCTATATATTTCTTCAATGTTACCAGAGATATTTTCCATGTATATTTACACAATGGAATACTACTCATCAATTAAAAACAATGAATTCATGAAATTCTTAGGCAAATGGGGAACAGGGGAAGGGAAGAGGGCTTATGGGACTTTCGGGGAAGCGGGGGAACCAGGAAAGGGGAAATCATTTGGAATGTAAATAAAGAATATAGAAAATAATAATAATAATAATAATAATAATAATAATAATAATAATAAAATTTAAAAAAAAATAAAAAAATAAAAGCTTTGGCAGAGGACAGCTAAAGGAGCCTTAAAAAAAAAAAAAAAGGAAATACTAGAGAAAGTGTTTGTGGAGCCATCTGTGAGTAAGACTCCACAGGTCCAGTAGAAGCATCTTTGTCTGTGAGAGTAAACAGAAGCATCTGCAGTGTTAATCCTCTGGAGCTGTCTTGGATGTAGATTTTGAGTAAATGCCTGGAACTGATAAGATGTTGAAACACACACACACACACACACACACACACACACACACACACACACACACAATGATTAGAGGTAGAGAATAATATTAAGTATGTTTGGCAGAAAACATTTTTCTTAGGTGTATATTTAGATCTCCACATAAAACCAGACACACTGAAACTAATAGAAGGGAAACTAGGGAAGAACCTTGAATATATGGGCACAGGGGAGAATTTCCTGAACAGAACTCCAATAGCTTATGCTCTAAGATCAAGAATAGACAAATTGGACCTCATTAAATTACAAAGTTTTTGCAAGGCAAAAGACACTGTCAAAAAGACAAAGCAGCAACCAACTAACTGGGAAATGATCTTTACCAACCTTACATTCCACAGAGGGCTAATATCCAATATATACAAAGAACTCAAGAAGGTAAACTCCAGAGAGGCAAGTAACCCTATTAAAAAATGGGGTACAGAGCTAAACTAAGAGTTCTCACCTGAAGAATATCTAATGGCTGAGAAGCACCTAAAGAGATGTACATCATCCTTAGTCATTAGGGAAATGCAAATCAAAACAACCCTGAGATTCCATCTCACACCAGTCAGGATGGCTAAGATCAAAAACACAGGAGACAGCAGTTGTTGGAGAGGATGTGGAGAAAGAGGAACACTCCTCCACTGCTGGTGGAATTGCAAGCTGGTACAACCACTCTGGAAAGCAGTCTGGAGGTTCCTCAGAAAACTGGGCATGACACTCCCGGAGGATCCGGCTATACCACTCCTGGGCATATACCCAGAGGCTTTACCTGCTTGCAATAAGGACACATGCTCCACTATGTTCATAGCAGTCTTATTTATAATAGCCAGAAGCTGGAAAGAACCCAGATGTCCCTCAATGGAGGAATGGATTCAGAAGATGTGGTATATCTACACAATGGAATACTACTCTGCAATTAAAAACAATGAATTCACGAAATTCCTAGGCAAATGGTCAGATCTTGAAAATATCATCCTTAGTGAGGTAACCCAATCACAAAAGAACACACATGGTATGCAGTCCCTGATAAGGGGATATTGACCCAGAATCTAGGAATACCCTAGACACAATCCGCATATCAATAGATTTCTAAGAAGATGGAAGGAGAGACCCCTGGTCCTGGAAAGACTGGATGTAGGGGAACACCAGAACAGAGTAACGAGAGGGGGTTGAATGGAGAAAAGAGGGAGGGAAGGGGGCTTATGGGACTTTCGGGGAGGGAGGAAACGGTAAAGGGGAAATGATTTGGAATGTAAATTAAAAAAAATAAAATAAAATAAATAACAATAATAAAAAAAAAGAAACCCATAGGTCTTGGTGATTGAGGTGAGGGAAGTTCCAAACAGGAGAGGAATCCTACCTTTTGGAATAGGTGAGAGGTAGGAACTTAGGCTATTGATTGGTAGGTGTACCTATCCGGAATTCTTCATGAGAGGAAGATCTGAGTGGGTTTCCTGTAGCTTAAAAGTTTATGAAAAAGATAAATTTGTTAACAACATGAACATTTTTTAAGGTGAACTTAGGAAAAAAAACAACTTTTCGAGAAGCAGAAGGAATGCTAATATCAACAAAACAAAAACTGGCTTTGTTTTTTACAAACCTGAATAGGACCTTTTAAATCTTGTGATTTCCTTTTTTTTTTTAATTTTATTTTCTAAGTTTTTTTTATTTACATTCAAAATCATTTCCCCTTTCCCATTTCCTCCCTCCCCGAAAGTCCCATAAGACCCCTTCGCTCCCTCTTTTCCACATTCAACCCCCTCACACTTCTCTGTCCTGGCATTCCCCTACATCCAGTCTTTCCAGGACCAGGGGTCTCTCCTTCAATCTTCTTGGAAATCTATTGATATGCGAATTGTGTCTAGGGTATTCAGAGATTCTGGGTTAATATCCCCAAGCTGGTTGTACCAGCTTGCAATCCCAACAGCAGTGGAGGAGTGTTCCTATTTCTCCACATCCTCTCCAATAACTGCTGTCTCCTGTGTTTTTGATCTTAGCCATTCTAACTGGTGTGAGGTGGAACCTCAGGGTTGTTTTGATTTGCATTTCCCTAATGACTAAGGATGATGAACATCTCTTTAGGTATTTCTCAGCCATTAGATATTCTTCAGGTGAGAACTCTTTGTTTAGCTCTGTACCCCATTTTTTAATAGGGTTATTTGGCTCTCTGGAGTCTAACTTCTTGAGTTCTTTGTATATATTGGATATTATCCCTCTGTCAGATGTAGGGTTGGTAAAGATCTTTTCCCAGTTTGTTGGCTGCCCCTTAGTCCTTTTGACAGTGTCCTTTGCCTTACAGAAACTTTGCAATTTTATGAGGTCCCATTTGTCAATTCTTGATCTTAGAGCATAAGGTATTGGTGTTCTGTTCAGGAAATTTTCCCATGTGCCCATATGTTCAAAGTTCTTCCCTAGTTTCCTTTCTATTAGTTTCAGTGTGTCTGGTTTCATGTGGAGGTCCTTGAACCACTTGAAATTGAGCTTAGTGCAAGGATATAGGAATGGATCAATTTGCATTCTTCTGCATGCTGACCTCCAGTTGAACAAGCACCATTTGTTGAAAAGGCTATCTTTTTTTCCACTGGATGGCTTTAGCTCCTTTGTCAAAGTTCAAGTGACAATAGGAGTGTGGATTAATTTCTGGGTCTTCAATTCTGTTCCTTTGATCTACATGCCTGTCACTATACCAATACCATTCTGTTTTTAACACTATTGCTCTGTAGTACAGCTTGAGATCTGGGATACTGATTCCCCCAGAAGTTCTTTTACTCTTGAGAATAGTTTTGGCTATCCTGGGTTTTCTGTTATTCCAGATGAATTTTTGAATTGCTCTTTCTAACTCTATGAAGAATTGAGTTGGGATTTTGATGGAGATTGCATTGAATCTGTATATTCCTTATGGCAAGATGGTCATTTTTACTGTATTAATCCTGCCAATCCATGAGCATGGAAGATTTTCCCATCTTCTGAGGTCTTATTCAATTTCTTCCTTCAGAGACTTGAAGTTCTTGTCATACAGATCTTTCAATTGTTTGGTTAGAGTCACACCAAAATACTTTATATTGCTTGTGGCTATCGTGAAGAGTATCATTTCTCTTATTTCTTTCTCAGCCTGCTTATCCTTTGAATATTGGAAGGCTACTGACTTGCTTGAGTTGATTTTATATCCGTCCACTTTGCTGAAGTTGTTTATCAGCTGTAGGAGTGCTCTGGTGGAGTTCTTTGGGTCACTTAAGTATAGTATCATATCATCTGCAAATAGTGATAGTTTGACTTCTTCCTTTCCAATTTGTATCCCCTTTGACCTCCTTTTGTTGTCTAGTTTCTCTAGCTAGAACTTCAAGTACTATAATGAAAAGATATGGAGAGAGATGGCAGCTTTGTGTAGTCCCTGATTTTAGTGGGATTGCCCCATGCTTCTCTCCATTTAGGTTGATGTTGGTTACAGGTGTGTTGTAAATCGCTTTTACTATGTTTAGATATGTGCCTTGAATTCCTGATCTTTCCAAGACCTTTAGCATGAAAGGATGCTGAATTTTGTATAATGCTTTCTCAGCATCTAATGAGATGACCATGTGGTTTTTTTTCTTTGAGATTGTTTATATAGTGGATTACATTGATGAATTTCCTTATATTGAACCATCCCTGCATCCCTGGGAAGAAGCCTACTTGATCATGGAGAATGATTGTTTTGATGTGTTCTTGGATTCAGTTGGCAAGAATTTTATTGAGTATTTTTGCATCGATATTCATAAGAGAGATTGGCCTGAGATTCTCTTTCTTTGTCGGATCTTTGTGTGCTTTTGGTATTAGCGTAATTGTGGCTTCATAGAACAAGTTGAGTAGTGTTCCCTCTGTTTCTATTTTGTGGAATAGTTTGAAGAGTATTGGTGTTAGGTCTTCTTTGAAGGTCTGATAGAATTCTGCACTAAAACCATCTGGACCTGTGCTTTTTTTGTTGGAAGTCTTCCAATGACCACTTCTATTCCTTCAGGAGTTATAGGATGGATTAGATGGGTATTTGATCCTGATTTAATTTTGATATTTGATATCTGTCTAGGAAATTGTCCACTTCCTCCAGATTTTCTAGTTGTGTTGAATACAGGCTTTTGTAGTAGGTTCTGATGATTTTTGAATTTCCTCAGTTTCTGTTGTTATCTCTTTTTTTGTTTCTGATTTTGTTAATTTTGATACTGTCTCTGTGCCCTCTGGCTAGTCTGGCTAATGGCGTATCTATCTTGTTGATTTTCTCAAAGAACCAATTCCTAGTTTTGTTGATTATTTGTATGGCTTTATTTGTTTCTACTTGATTGATTTCAGTCCTGAGTTTGATGATTTCCTGCCTTCTACTCCTCTTGGGTGTATTTACTTCTTTTTGTTCCAGGGTTTTCAGGTGTGCTATTATGCTGCTAGTGTATCCTCTCTCCTGTTTCTTTTTGGAGGCACTCAAGGCTATCTGTTATGTATGTTATGTATGTGGGCTTTCTGTTTATTTTTGTTGCTATTGAAGACCACCCTTATTCCATAGTAATCTGATAGGAGGCATGGATTTAGTTTGATCTTCTTATATCTGTTGAGGTCTGTTGTATGACCAATTATATGGTCAATTTTGGAGAAGGTACCATGAGGTTCTGAGAAGAAGGTATATTCTTTTGCTTTAGAATGAAATGTTTTATATATATATATATATTTGTTAGTTCTATTTTGTTTAAGGCTTCAATTAGATTCACTGTGTCTTGTTTAGTTTCTGCTTTCATGAACGATCCATTTCACAGAGGGGGATGTTGAAGTCATCCACTATTATTGTTTGAGGAGCAATGTGTGCTTTGAGCTTTAGTAAAGTTTCTTTTACTAATGAGGGTGCCCTTGCATTTGGATCATAGATATTCAGAATTGAGAGTTCTTCTTGGTGGATTTTTCCTTTGACCAGTATGTAGTGTCCTTCTGTGTCTTTTTTGATGACTTTAGGTTGAAAGTCAATGTTATCTGATATTAGGATGGCTACTCCACCTCGTTTCCTGGGACCATTTGCTTGTAAAATAGTTTTCCAGCCTTTTACTCTGAGATAGTGTTTGTCTTTGACACTGAGGTGCGTTTCCTGCACGCAACAAAATGCTGGGTCCTGTTTACGTATCCAGTCTGTTAGTCTATGTCTTTTTATTGGGGAATTGAGACCATTGATATTAAGAGAGATTAAGGAATAGTGATTATTGCCACCTGCTATTCTTGACGCTATCTTTATGTTTCAGTGGTTATCTACTTTTGGGTTTGATGCAAGAAGGTTACTATCTCAAATTTTCCAGGGTGTAGTTTCTCATCTTGTATTGGTGATTTCCACCTATTATCCTTTGCAGGACTGGGTTTGTGGAAAGATATTGTGTAAATTTGGTTTTATCATGGGATGTCTTGGTCTCTCCATCTATGGTGATGGAGAGTTTTGCTGGGTATAGTAATCTAGGCTGTCATTTGTGTTCTCTTAGAGTCTGTATGAGATCTGCCCAGGATCTTCTGGCTTTCATAGTCTCTGGTGAGAAGTCTGATGTGATTCAGATTGGTCTTCCTTTATATGTTACTTGGCCTTTCTCTCTTACTGCATTTAATATTCTTTCTTTGTTTTGTACATTTGGTGTTTTGATTATTATGTGACAGGAGGTATTTCTGTTCTGGTCCAGTCTGTTTGGGGTTCTGTAGGCTTCTTGTACGTTCATTGGCATCTCTCTCTTTAGGTTAGGGAAGTTTTCCTCCATAATTTTGTTGAAGATGTTTACTGGCCCTTTAAGTTGCAAATCTTCACTCTCATCTATACCTATAATCCTTAGGTTTGGTCTTCTCATTGTGTCCTGGATTTCCTGGATGTTTTGGGTTACACGTTTTTTGCATTTTGCATTTTCTTTGAATGTTGAGTCAATGCTTTCTATGTTATCTTCAGCACCTGAGATTGTTTCTTCCATCTCTTGTATTATATTGTTGATGTTTGCATCTATGACTCCTGATATCTTCCCAAGATTTTCTATCTCCAAAGTTGTCTCCCATTGTGATTTCTTAGTTGTTTCTACTTCCTTTTTTAGATCCTAGATGGATTTGCTCAGATCCTTCCCTTATTTGTTTGTGTTTTCCTATATTTCTTTAAGATATTTTTGTGTTTCCTCTTTCAGGATTTCTGCTTGTTGACCCAAGTTCTCCTGTATTCCTTTAAGCAATTTTTGTGTTTCCTCCTTATGGGCCTCCATCTGTTGATCCATATTCTCCTGCATTTCTTGAAGCAATTTTTGTGTTTCCTTTGTAAGGGCTTCTACCCATTCATTTATATTCTCCTCTATTTCTTTATGAGATTTATTTATGTCCTTCTTGAAATCCTCTAATAGCATCATGAGAAGTCATTTTAAATCCAGGTCTTGCCTTTTGGGTGTGATGGGGTATCCAAGACTTTCTGCTGGTGGAGTGTTGGGTTCAGATGGTGCCATAATGCCTTGATTTCTGTTAGTAACATTCCTACGTTTGCCTTTTTCCATCTGGTTATCTCTGGTGTTAGTTGTTCCTGCTGTCACTGGTTGTTGCTTGGAACTCCTTTGAGCCTGCTAGGCTATTTCTGCCCCCCTCGATGACTGGGTTTCCCCTAGCACCGATTGCTTTGGGGATGCCCTGCTTCTGAGTGACTTTGGAGCCCTGACATGCCTTGTCCCAAGTGATGTCATACTTGGGGAATCCCTGCGTACTTGGAGACTCAGTGTAGTCAATCCCTGTAGCAGAGGTCACTAAGAGGAGGCTGGTTTGCTCTCTCCTGGTGCGGGTCCTCTGTAGGGCAGATGTTCTACAGCAGAGCTGGTGCCTATGAACACAGAACTGCCCAACCCTTGGGTGCAGGGAGCACACAAGCTGGCTGTGTCCCAAGTGATGGAATGCTCGGTTGTCCCTGCACCTGGAGGTTCCAACTGCTCTGTTGCTGGAACAAAGATGACAGAGTGCACTGTGCACCCTCTCTGCGCAGATCACTCTGCAGGGAAGATGGCCCACAACAGAGCTGGCGCCCAGACGACCACAGAGCTGCCCTGCTCTTGGGTGCAGTTGGAAGCCTAGCAGGCTGTGTCCCAAGCTATATTATATTTGGGGAATCCCTGCGTACCTGTAGGCTCAGTGTAGTCATTCCCCAGAGCAGAGTTCACTAAGCGGAGGCTGGAGTGCTCTCTCCCTGTGAGCTCTCTCTCCAATAATTCTATCTTGTCAGTAAGTTGAGCATTAGAAGTAAATAATATCTGAAATTACAACCACTTTTAAGTATTTGCCATAAGGCAGATTAAATATAAAATTTAAATTAGTACATACAAAAATAGATATTTGGGTATTTTAAGTACTTTATTGAATTTTAAACTAAGGTTAACTATTATGCTGTATACATTTGTTAGAATAACAGGTTTTGGTTGAAAATATGACGATATCAGCCAAAAAATTGATATAAGAAAAAGTCCACAGAATTAATATCATGTCAAATGCCAGAAGCAAGAAAAGTATAATGAATTCTGGGAACAAACAGGTCCAGGATATGTGGAATAAATATTAAAATGTCCAGTTTCTTGTACCTAGATTTCAAGTATCTATTCCAAATTACCTTTGAATCTAATGTTAGTGTTAAAATGCAATGGTAGCCATAAGGAGTAAAGTATGTGAGACAAACTACAGTAAGGCTCATGAAAGACACATCAAAAAATAGCCTATCAACAGTATAAAATACAATTTACTAGAAATTATGTTCTCAAACTAATGAGGATAAATCATTAAAAATGAAACAAATGCTGGAATGAGAAATAGAGCTAAAACAATAATTTGTATGCTTTTTTCTGCTTTCTTTGTCAAATAAATATACTACAGAATTGTTTTCCCTTGGAGATGAGAGAAGTCAAAGCCATGCGATCTTCTAGTATAGGGAGTCTCTGATCATAATTTGCAGATATTCCAAATGTGTGCATACCTTAAGGATCACAGAGAAGCTGGAACAAGATACTTGAAAAAAGCACAGGAAAGCTAACTGTGTGCTGATTAGGAAATATACAGAAAGCAAATGTATAAGATGGATTTCTGCAAAACTGTAGTCCAAGTTTCTTATGGTACAAATTTCTGTCTTGAATCTGCATTGCCTGTGCTGATCTAGGAGCCTTAGTGAAGGGATTTGAGTTTCACTGGTATCTCTGTTTTGTGAGAAATGTTCAGCACATAATCATCAATACCAGATACAAAATGAAACAGTCACTTGTCATATGTAATTAAGACAGCAGTTCTGCATATACCTTTTATATTTAGATTGTTAAGTTATATATTATAAAAAAAGATTGAATTGAGGATATTAGTATGAATCAGAATATTAGCAATTTTACTATGACAGATTTCAGGAGAACTTAGAGATGCTATGGTCTTGAATTAGGAAACTCAATGTTTAATTTTTTATTAATCATATCATTGTTAATAGATTAAGAATTAATCTAAAATTAGAGTTTTCTAGGGACAAAGAACTTAATTAGTGTCTTCTAGGGGCAAAGAACTGAGAGAATGAATGCACATGTATTTGTAAAGACTAGTCAATGAACTTGTGTTTAAGTAGTATCAATTGTCTCTCCTTTGGTAGGCTGAGAAACAGAGAGTTGCTCTGGGGAAGGAAGTTCAAGCAGTTTTAATCTGGTGCAGAAAATCTCTAGGGTTCTTGGAGAGATGGTTGACCTCCGAAGACATTCCAGAATCACTGGCCCTGGTATCATTGACGTAATCAGCAGAAGCAGCAACAGGGCAAATTGACTCAGAAGCAAGAGGAAATCTGAGAAAGAAAATGACAAGTATCTTAACTTCCTTGTGCTGCTCTCTCTGGACTACCACCCAAACATGCAGGCCACATTTAAGATAGTTCCTTCCACATCAGTTATGACAATCAGGACCATTCCTCCGTTGACACATCCTACTCAGGAGATTCTAATTCATAGCATATTGACATTAAAACCCATCATCACACTGTTGAAACCCAAAGGGTTGTACTAGATACAGATGAATAATTCCTTTAATATCCATTGATGCCAATAGCAGCTTTTAAGTTTATTTGTGTAGAAAGAGGTATTAATTAATGATTCTTTGATAGTTCTCTATATCCCATATCATATTTATTTACTTTAAAGCAAATTTAATTGTTAGCTTACACACAACACATTGACATATCAATTATACATAGTGTGCATATGTATTTGTTCTGTGATTTTTAAACACATGTTTAAGTTGCATAGTTTTTAATTGGTTTAAATTTTCTAACATATATATTGATTCCCTCGACTGAAAATTTCAAAATTATTTTTTATCACTACTCTGATATTAAGGAATAAATCAATGTTCATACACATATGAGTTTAACCCTAGAATGGAATAACATTCTTTTTTTTTACACATTAGGAAATGTAATGTCCACTATTGTTAGCCATAGTCACCCTCATTGGAATTGTATTTCTAAAGCTATGATAATTGGCACGAAGAGAAATGCACAAAGAAAATTCTAAAGTAACTCAGAGACAAACAAACAAATAAACAAGAAATTATGGCATTTATAGAATTGTAAGAATAAAGGAAAATATTCAGGAGTGGAAAATATTCTCAAAGGTATTTTTAAATCTTGTGGAAACACCATTATCAGAAAGTAAAATATATCATGATATTAATTGAATATTTATTGGTGATATGGGAAATTAACAAATTTTTAGAGTTACTGTATTATAAAGCATTCTTGAGTGTAACGGTGTCAATAATAAATTATTGCCATGAGGTATTGTTATACATTCATATAGGCAGGAAGAAACCAGAAGTTCCTTGGTTTCATTTCTCTGTTGAATTTTTTCACAAAATTATGTCAGTACAAGTTAGATAATGTCATAAGTTTTTGACACCTAGAGTAAAGAAGTGGGTGGGGCCTCATTTCCCCTCTATAGTTTACCTTAAGAGAGCAGGGGAGAGCACAGCATGTTTTATAGGAATATAGTTTTATGGAAATCAGAAGAAAGAATTCAGAGCTTCCCTATGCTAACTTAAACCATGTATTGTTGTGCATTAAAAACAGAAAGCTCCAGGGATTGCCTAAGTCCACTATCTATCTGTCTGTCTGTCTGTCTATCTATCTTTCTATCTATCTTTCTATCTATCATCTATCTATCTATCTATCTATCTATCTATCTATCTATCTATCTATCTATCTATCTATAATCCACCTATCATCTATCTACCACAGGAAAAGAAATTACAAATATCAATCAGATTTATACCTAAGAGTCATCACAATTTTAGTAATAAAGACATTAACTTTTTCACAAAACTACAGACATATAAAATTAGTAAATTAGGAATACTCGATAAGGGAATATGAATTTTATCCTAATACATTCAAGTTACGAAGAAAACTAAATGGAAGTATTACGAGATATAAGGAAAAATAAAAGAACAAATGTGAGTCAAGCTTATACTCAGAAGTGGGAAGACAGTGATGGAAATGTGATATGAGTAGATAGAATTCAATGGATGTATGAAGTACAGTGGAAACCAATAGACATGAAGGATTTATGTTAAGAGTGACCAGGTGAACAGGAGGCACAAAAGCTAATATTAATATGGAAAATTACAAAGAATTAAAGACATGTAAAACACTGATGGCTGAAAGGCCTCCTACAGTTTCAAACAGATTCACTAAATAATATCCACACAAAGAATGGTGATACCATCAAAGTCTCATTTCAAAAGCAATGAAATTAATAGATTCTTGAAAAGCAAGAGAAGAGTCAAATTGAGATCAATGGTTAATGTTCAAGGGAATAAAAATTAGTACTTTCTCATGTATGAATAAAATTATTTGAATGCTGAGTTTCTATCTGACCAAAAGACTATTATATTTGCAGGTAATGATTTTTTTAGTAAGTGAAAATATTAAGAGGTTCATCAAGGTAGTTTTGGAAATACTAGCAATGAAAGATTTTTTTCAAATGGAACCATAGTTGAATGAGAAGTTTATATGAGAATGTTTAAAGATATTATAAGCCAGAATAAATATGTTTACATATTAACAAAATGGAAAAATTAGTCAGGTAAAAATCATTCCATTCATATAAAAAAAGAAATATAAAATTCCTCTTGTGACATAAAGGATTGTTAGAAGATTATTTCAGTAGTGAACATTGATAAAGCTATAAGGAATTATGATTGATGAGGTACAAAATGGAAACCTTATGCATAAGCAATACAAATATAAAGAAGTCTCATTAATTAAACACTGCATTTTCTTTTGCAGGAATGATCTGCTTTATCATATCAGCTGTAAATCCTCTCTATTGACAAAGGCATTTTTTCAATAATTTAATGGAGAACTAGTTCTGTTAGTTCAATTAGGAAGAATAAGCATTAGCAACACAGTGTCTTTGTTTTCCTGCCTTATTGATTGAGATGACTTTTGTAAAGTGTCTTAAATTATTCCCTAACATAATACTTAACATTTAGATAGCCAGGAAACTGTCAGTTCTGTCTTTAAGCCTGTTTTCCTCTTTCATGTTTTCTAAGGTACTAGACAGAAATTGGCATTCAGTATGGCTGATGAGAGACAAGCCACTTTCAAAGAATGCCAGAAAGATCAGATGAATGAAAGTTTCCAGTTTGACATTCATGGAGATATGAACACTACTCTGAAGCAATAAAAATATCTAGACCATATAAAATGAGATGTTTAATCAGTGATAAGAGCCCTTCTTTAAAGCAAATGTGAAATATTCACAAAGGTATTTATTTCCTTTCACTTTAGGAGCCATTGTTATACAATATTATATATATATATATATATATATATATATATATATATATATATATATATTTCTTTTCTGATTCAAACCTAGGAATGTACTGTAGGGGAATATGTTGAAAATTCCTATATCAATATAATTAATTATATGTGAATATATAAAAATAAAGAAAGCAAAGACATGAGTCTGACTTTTAAAAGTCATACATTTATTTATATTTCCTTATATCAATATAAGGGTTGGATGTTGACTTAATTATAGTATTATGTTAAAATAAAATTATCCAACTGCATTTGCTGATATATTTTATTGATAAGAGTCCTTCTCTTTGGGATGAGAATGAATACCAATGTAATTATAATTTTCTTTTAATTTAATGAATTATTTGATGGTTATTTGTCTTGTTGTTGGGACAAACTATCCTGAAGGAGACAAGTGGAGGAAAGAATTTATTTAACATCACAGTGTGAAAATGAAGTCTAGAATTGTATGGGATCCTGTTAGCAGTATCTAACGGTTGTTTGTTATATTGCATACATACAAAGAAAAACAGATATTGGTGGCTGCCAGCTAACGTTACATTTTATTCATTGAAAAATTCAAGTTCATGGATTTTTGTCACATACAGTTAAAATGTATGCTCCTAATTCAGTGAACTTAATCTAAAGAATATCACTCAGGCTCCCAGAGACTTGTCTCTTATGTGAATCTAGATCTCCTTATTCTGGCAGTTTTTTCCTTCTATTTCTTTTTCTATTAGATATATTTTTTATTTACATTTCAAATGTTGTTACATTTCCTGGTCCCCCCCCAAAAAAAAAACATCCCATAACCCATCCCCACTACCCCTGCTCACCAATCTGCACACTCCCCCTTCCCTGTCCTAGCATTCACTTCTACTGGGGCATCTAACCTTCTCAGGACCAAGGGCTTCTTCTCCTTTTGTTGCCCAACAAAGCCATCCTCTGCTGTATATGCATCTAGAGCTATGGGTCCCTCCAGGTGTACTCTTTGGTTAGTGGTTTAGTCCCTGGGAACTCTGGGGTTATTGGGTGTTTCATATTGTTCTTCCTCCTATGGCACTGCAAACCCCTTCTGCTCCTTGGGACATTTCTCTAGTTCCTTCATTGGGGACCCTGTGCTCAGTTTAATGATTGGCTGAGAGTGTCCCCCTCTGTATTTTTCATGCCCAGACAGAGCCTCCCAGATAACAGCTATATCAGGCTCCTGTCAGCAAGCACTTGTTGGCTTCCACAATAGTGTCTGGGTTTTGTAACTGTTTATGGGATGGATCCCTAGGAGGGGCAGTCTCTGCATGGTCTTTCCCTCAGTCTCTGCTCCATATTTGTCTCTGTATCTCCTCCTGTGGGTATTTTGTTCCCACTTCTAAGAAGGACAAGGGTATCCATACTTTGTTCTTATTTCTTCTTGAGCTTCATTTGGTCTGTGAATTGTATCTTGGGTATTCCAAGCTTCTGTTCTAATATTCACCTATCAGTGAGTTCATACCATGTGTGTTCTTTTGTGATTGAGTTATCTCATTCAGGATGATATTTTCTAGTTCTATCCATTTGCTTACTATGTTTAGGTATGGGCCTTGAATTCCTGAACGTTCCAATACTTTTAACATGAGAGAATGCTGAATTTTGTCAAATGTCTTCTCGGCATCTAATGAAAAGGCAATGTGTGTTTTTCTTTGATTTTTTTTTTATGTAGTGGATTACATTGATGGATTTCCTTATATTGAACCATCCCTGCATCACTGGGATGAAGCCTACACAATTGTGTTGAAAGTTCATTTTAATGTGTTTTTGGATTCAGTTGGCAAGAATTTTATTGACTATTTTTGCATCAATATTCATAAGGGAAATTGGTCTGAAGTTCTCTTTCTTTGTTTCCTTTGTGTGGTTTTCCTATCAGCATAATTGTGGCTTCACAGAACACATTGAGTAGTGGTCCTTCTGTTGCTATTTTGTGGACTGATTTGAAGAGTATTGGTGTTAGGTCTTTGAAGGTCTGACAGAATTCTGCACTAAAACCATCTGGTCCTGTGCTTTTTTTGGTTGACGTGCACTTCCTATATGCAGCAAAGTGCTGGGTCCTGTTTATGTATTCAATGTGTAAGTCTATGCCTTTTTATTGGAGAATTGAGTTCATTAATATTAAGAGATATTAAGGAATAGTGATAGTTGCTTCCTGTTATTTTGACCCATGTTCTCCTGTATTTCTTTAAGTGAGTTATTTATGTCCTTCTTGAAGTCCTCTATCAGCATCATGAGATGCTATTTTAAATCCAACTCTTGCTTTTCCTATATGTTGGGGTATCTGGGACTTGCTGTGGTGGGAGAACTGGGTTCTGGTGTTGCCAAGTAGCCTTGGTTTCTCTTGGTAGGGTTCTTGTGATTGCCTTTTGTCATCTGGTTATCTCTGGTGTTATTTGGTCTTGCTGTCTCTGGCTGGAGCTTATCCCTCCTATGGACCTGTAAGCCTGCATCCATACTCCTAGGAGACCAACTTTCTCCTGCTGTGCACAGAAGGCTGTGGAAGCTGTGGAGTCTCTGGGTTCCTTGGTGCAAATGGCGACCAGAAGGTGCCTGTTCCTTCCTTGTATTATCTTCTTTCAAAACTATCTTTTCCCACCATTTCTTCTTTTTTATTAGATATTTTCTTTATTACATTTCAGATGTTATTCTGTTTCCTGGTTTCCCCCCCTCCCAGGGACTCCCTATCCCATCCTCCCTCCCCTCTACATTTATGAGGCTGTTCCTCCACTCCCACCTCACTGCCCTCAATTCCCCAACTCTGTGGTATCTATTTAGCCTTAATAGGACCAAGGACCTCTTTTCTCATTGAGAGCTGACAAGGCAATCTTCTGCTACATATGCAACTGGAGCCATGTGTACTCCTTGGTTGATGGCTTATTCCCTGGGAGCTCTGGGGAGTCTGGTTGGTTGATATTGTAGTTCTTCGTATGAGATTGCAAACCCTTTCAGCTCCTTCAGTCCTTTCTCTAACTCCCATCATTGAGGATACTGAACTGAGTCCAATGGTTGGTTGCAAGAATCTGCTTCATCATTTGCACGGCTCTCTCAGGGACTCTCCAGAGACAGCCATATCAGGCTCCTTTCAGCAAGCATTGCTTTGCATCCACAATAGTGTCATGGTTTGGTGACTGTATATGGGATAAATCCCCAGTTGGGACAGTCTCTGGATGACCTTTCCTTCAGTCTCTGCTCTACACTTTTTCTCCATATTTACTCCTGTGAGTATTTGTTCCCCTTGTCAGAAGAACCAAAGCACCCACACTTATGTTTTCCTTCTTCTTGAGCTTCATGAGGTCTGTGAATTGTATCTTGGGTATTCCAAGCTTTTGGAATAATATCCACTTATCAGTGAATGCATACCATGTGTGTTCTTCTGTGTTTGGGTTACCTCGCTCAGGATGATACTTTCTAGTTCCATCCATTTGCCTACGAATTTCATGAATTCATTGCTTTTAATAGCTGAGTAGTACTTCACTGTGTAAATATACCACATTTTCTGTTTCAATTCTTCTGTTGAAGGACATCTGGGTGCTTTCCATCTCCTCATTATTACAAATAAGGCTGCTATGAACATAGTGAAGCATGTGTCCTTATTAGATGTTGGAAAATCTACTGGGGATATGCCCAGGAGTGTTATAGCTGTGTCATCAGGTAAGTCCAATTTTCTGAGCACCAAACTTGTTTCCAGAGTGGATGTAACAGCTTGCAATCCCACCAGCAGTGGAGGAGTGTTCCTCTTTTTCCACATCCTCACCAACATCTGCTGTCCCCTGAGTTTTTGATCTTAGCCATTCTGACTGTGTGAAGTGGAATTTCATTCTGAGGATTGTTTGGATTTACCTTTCCCTGATAACTATGGATATCGAATATTTCTTAGGTGCTTCTCAGTCATTCGATATTCCTCAGTTGAAAATTCTTTGTTTAGCTCTGTACCCCATTTTTAATAGGGTTATTTGATTCTCTGGAGTCTAACTTCTCGAGTTCTTTGTATATATTGGATATTAGCCTTCTGTCGGATGTAGGATTGGTAAAGATCTTTTCCCAATCTGTTCCTTGCCATTTTGTCCTTTTGTGTCCTTTGCCTTACAGAAGCTTTGCAATTAAATGAGGTCCCATTTATCAATTCTTGTTCTTAGAGCATAAGCCATTGGCAATCCATTCAGGAAATTTTCCCCTGTGAACAGGAGTTCAAGTCTCTTTCCCACTTTCTTTTCTATAAGTTTCAGTGTATCTGGTTTTATGTGGAGGTCCTTGATCTACTTGGACTTGAGATTTGTACAGGGAGATAAGAATGGATAGATTTGCATTTTTCTCCATGCTAGCCAGCAATTAAACAAACACCATTTGTTAAAAATTCTGTCTTTTATCCACTGGGTAATTTTAGCTCCTTTGTCAAGGATCAAGTGACCATAGGTGTTTGGTTTCATTTCTGGGTCTTCAATTCAATTCCATTCATCTTCTTGCCTCTTTCTGTACCAATACCATACATTTTTATCACTATTATTCTGTAATACAACTTGATCTCAGAGATGTAATTGCCAGAAGTTCTTTTATTGTTGAGAATATTTTTTGATATCTGAGTTTTTTGTTATTCCTAATGTATCTGCAAATTGCTCTTTCTAACTATATTAAGAATTGAGTTGGAATTTTGATGGGGATTGAATCGAATCTGTAGATTGCTTTCAGCAAAATGGACATTTTTACTAAATTAATGCTGCCAATCCATGAGCCTGAGAGGTGTTTCCATCTTCTGAGATCTTCTTTGAATTCTTTCTTCAGATACTTGAAGTTCTTTCATACAGATCTATCACTTGCTAGGTGAGAGTCACACCAAGGTGTGTAATATTATTTGTGATGTTGTGAAGGGTGTTACTTCCCCAATTTCTTCCTCAACTTGTTTATCCTTTGAGTAGAAGAAGGCTACTCATTTTTGAGTTAATTTTATTTCTAGCCACATTGCTGAAGTTGTTTTTCAGCTTTGGGAGGACTCTGCTGGAAATTTTGGTGTCACTTAACTATATGATCATATCATCTACAAATAGTGATATTCTGATTTCTTCCTTTCCAATTTGTATCTCTTCAACATCCTTTGTTGTCTAAGTGCTTTAGCTATAACTTCAAGCACTCTAGTTTGTGCAATAGTTTGAAGAGTATTAGTATTAAGTCTTCTTTGAATGTCTTATAGAACTCTACACTAAACCCATCTGGATCTGAGCTCTTTTTGGTTTGGAGAGTATTAATAACTGCTTCTATTTCTTTAAGGGTTATGGGACTGTTTAGTTTATCTGATACTTATTTAACTTTGGTATTTGGTATCTGATCCTTACTTATCTTTGGTACATGATATCTGTCTGAAAAAATCACCCAGCTTTTCCAGGTATTTTGAGTATAGGCTTTTGTAGTAGGATTTGATGATATTTTGGATTTCCTCAGTTTCTGTCATTATGTCTCCCTTTTCATTCCTGATTTTGTTAATTTGGATACTGTCTCTGTGCCCTCTGGTTAATTTGACTAAGGGTTTATCTATCTTGTTGATTTTGTCAAAGAAACAGCTCCTGGTTTTGTTGGTTCTTTGTATAGTTCTTTTTGTTTCTACTTTGTTGATTTCAGCCCTGAGTTTGATTATTTTCTGCCATCTACTCCTCTTGGATGTATTTGTTTCTTTTTGTTCTAGAGCCTTTAGATGTGCTGTCAAGCTGCTAGTGTGTGCTCTCTCCAGTTTCTCTTTGGAGGCACTCAGAACTATGAATATTCTTCCACTTAGCACAGCTTTCATTTTGTCCCATAAATTTGGGTGTGTTGTGCCTTCATTTTCATTAAATTCTAAAAAATCTTTAATTTCTTTATTTCTTTATTGACCAAGTTATCATTGAGTAGAGTGTTGTTCAACTCTGTCAGATGTTTGGTTGTTTTATCCTGTAATTCTTTAAGGGATTTTGTGTTTCCTCTTTAAGGGCTTCTGTCTGTTTACCTGTAACCTCCTGTATTTCTTTAAGGGAGTTATTTATTTATGCCCTTCTTAAAATTCTCTATCAGCATCATTCGATGTGATTTTTAGATTCAAATCTTGCTTCACAGGTCTGTTGGAGTATCCAGAACTTGCTGTTGTGGGAGAACTGAGTTCCGATGATGCCATGTAGCCTTGGTTTCTTCTGGTAAGGTTCTTGCTCTTGTCTTTTGCCATCTGGGTATCTCTGAAGTTAGTTGGTCTTGCTGTCTCTCACTGGAACTTGTTCCTTTTGTGGGTCTGGAAGCCTGTATGAGCACTCCTGGGAGACCAGCCCTCTCCTGGGAGGACCTGTGTATTGAAAGCTAAGGAACAGTCCTAGTTACTGGGAAAAGATGGCAAATGGAAGGATCCTGTCCCAACTGCTCCACTGTTTCTGTACTCTGTGTGCTCCTGGACAGACCTGCCTTGGACAGTCACCAGAGAGAAAAATGGCAATCTCACCTCCCTAGATCATTGTTATTTATATTTTATTTAGAATAATTTTCTATTGTTAATAAATATTCAATATTTTATTGTTCTTACTATGTTTTGAGTATGGCATTTCTCCCTCTTCCAAAAGTATAGGTTGAACTCTGCATCAAAACTATTTTAGCATGATGTTAGAGGACAAAAACTGTAATAGTGTCTTTATAGACAGGTTTATGATGCTTCTACTATATTAGCACTCAAGGAGACAACTATAAATGAGCCTGATAGAATGTTCTTACAAGACTGCTGCATCTGCAAGCTGTACTATGGTTTACAAGGACTCCAATTTGTGATAAATATAGTTCTTTGGAATGTTCTCTGCTGTGTTTTATTACAGGCAAAATAGTGTACAGTTTTTATGTGTAATTAAATCATATATATATAGTTTATAAAGTAGCTTATCACTTATTGGTCTGTGTGCACATGAGGCACCTTATGGTCTATGTGTTGGTATGTACGTTGTGCTCCACATGTGGGAATCAGAGGACAGCATTATTAAATTTATTTTCCATTTCTGCTATTAAATGAATTCAAGAGATCAAAACCAAGTCATTCAATGTGTATAGCAAGAGCTTTTACGTACAGTGTTACTCCACCAGGGTGTGTGATTTATTTATTTTTATTCTCTGTGTATGGTTTTCACCTGAGTGCATGGAGAAATAACACGGGTATGTATTGTTCTTTAGGACACCAGCTAAGGGCACTGAATTACCTGGAACTTCCATAATAATCAGTTGGGAGAAAGCTGCTCTTTGGGTGCTTAAATAACTTGACTCCTCTGCAAAAGATAACCATTGAGCCATTTCTCTTGTTTATTCAAATCTTCTCAGTTAAAAGGCACTCTCCTGGTACTTTTTCATATATTATATCTTCAATAAATGAATAAAAAATATGAAAGGTAATTGAAGAGTATTTTTTCTTTCTTTATGAATTCTGCCCTCACACACTGAAATACCTTTTGCACAACATTGAATCAATGCCTTATATATACATCAAACTAAAAGAAAAGCAGACTCCATGTTTCTCCCACAGAACAAGACAACCTTCAGCTTCCTTCATTTGTTCTTCTATATCTCATAGAATAATTGATGTTGTTTCTCTTCCATTTATAATCTCTACCTGTCCTCCTTTCTTTCTTCTTCTCTTAACTTATATTCTGTCATTAATGTTTATTACTAGAGTTATCTCAATATTATTTATATTCTAGATAGTCCTTATTTGTTATAACAGTATTTAAATATGAATGATAATCATCACTAGTTTATAGTGAAGTTACTTCTGTTTTCTGTCATACAACTCATATCTACCATATATTTTTGAGGTTTAATTTGAGTATGGTAAAATATATAAAAATTTGTTATTCATTGTAAAATTCTGAGCTTGGGAAATGTTTTCATTTCTTTACTAAAACATATTCTTAATATGTTATATCTAATCATAATTCAAATTATAAAGGTGAAACAATATGGGACCTCTACATCATGGTTATACTGTGAGTGTTTAATAATAATAAAAGAACAGACTTTGTTTTGTGATTATATTTATTATAAAGGAGTTTACACATTGCTAAGTTTTATTTAAACTATGAAATGTTTGTTGGCAACTATATTTTCAAAAATAACAGTTTGAATACAGTTATTTTCAAATGGAATGTTCAATTTAACCCAAAATAGTATTCTCCCATGCACTTAAGAAAGGGTAAACATATTCTAGCTGATGATTTCTGAACTAAGGGAGGATTTTATTCTCACAATATAAATCATGGTTTTACAACTATATTATAAAAATTTGAGTTATATGAAACTGTAGTTAGTTTTTTGAGACAGAAAAATAGTAACTTAATTTTCTCCTTTTTAAGTAAATAATTATCTACCAATTACTTTGCTGATATAGTTCATACTTTCTATTTTCTTTCTTGCCAAAAGCAATCTACAGATTCGATGTAATCCCTGTCAAAATTCCAACTTAACTCTTCATAGAGTTAGAAAGAGCAATTTCCAATTTTATTTGGAATAATAAAAACCCAGTATAGCAAAACTATTCTCAACAATAAAAGACCTTTTGGCGAACCACCATCCCTGACTTCAAGCTGTATTAAAGAACAATAATGATAATAACTGAGTGGTATTGGTACATAGACAGGCAGGTAAATCAATGGAACAGAATTGAAGACTCAGAAATTAACCCACACACCTATGGTCACTTGATCTTTGACAAAGGAGCTAAAACTACCCAGTGGATAAAAGACAGCATTTTTTTACAAATGGTTCTGGTTAAACTGGAGGTCAGGATAAAGCAGAATACAAATGAATCCATTCTTAAGTCCTCAGACAAAGCTCAAGCCCAAGTGTTTTGAGGATCTCCACAAAACCGGATACACTGAAACTAATAGATAAAAAGTGGAGAAGAATCTCGAACACATGGGCCCAGGGGAAAATTTCTTGAACTGAACACCAATGTTTTATGCTCTCAGATCAACAATAGACCAAGGGAACTCATATAATTGCAAAGTTTCTATAAGGCAAAGAACACTGTCAATAGGATAAATTGTCAATCAACAGATTGGGAACTGATCTTTATCAATCCTACATTAGATAGAGGGTTAATATCCAATACATATAAAGAACTCAAGAAGTTAGACTCAAGATAACCAAATAACCCTATTTTAAAAATGGACTAAACAAAAATTCTCAACTGAGGAATATCAAATGAATGAGAAACACCTAAAAACAAAATGTTCAACATCCTTGGTCATCAAGGAAATACAAATCAAAATGAGCCTGAGATGTCACAACACTCAGAATGGCTAAGATCAAAAACTCAAGTGACAGCAGATGCTAGTGAGGATTTAGAGAAAGAGGAAAACTTCTCCACTGCTGGTGGAATTGAAAACTGGTACAACTACTCTAGAAATCAGTTTGGAGCTTCCTCAGAAAATTGGACATATTATTACCTGAGGTACAGCTATACTACTCTTGGGCATATACCAGAAGGTTCTCCAACATGTAATAAGGACACATGATCCACTGTGTTCATAGAAGCCTTATTTATAATAGCCAGGACCTGGAAAGAACATAGATGTCTCTGAACAGAGGAATGGATACAGAAATTGTAGTACATTTACACAATGGAATTCTATTCATCTATTCAAAACAATGAATTCATGAAATTCTTAGGAAAATGGATGGGACCAAAAAATATCATTCTAAGTGAGGTAATCCAATCAAAAAGAACACACATGGTATGTACTCACTGAAAAGTGGATATTAGCCCAGAACCTCATAATACCTAAGATACAATGCACAGACCAACGAAGCTAAAATTTAATTTATTTTGGTCTAAGCACAGGGTTGTAATGACTGACACATTCATTAACTTTTATTGAAACTAAAAAGAACAAAAAAGCATTTGATAAGAAAGGCCATACTTTTAAGGTTAAAATATAGAACCTTTCATACTCTGGTTAATGAAGAACAAGTCAATTTTTCAAGAATAGCACAGTTTACAATAGCAAATTTTATCAGTTGTATTTTGAAAACATTTGTTCAAGTATGTAGAATTCATTGTTACAAAGAATTACTAAATTATCAACAAACAAACAAACAAACAAACGCTGACTTCTTATAGATCCATAGAATTTCACAGGCTATAGAATACAGTC
This sequence comes from Tokudaia tokunoshimensis, assembly GCA_036184795.1. NCBI lineage: Eukaryota > Metazoa > Chordata > Mammalia > Rodentia > Muridae > Tokudaia > Tokudaia tokunoshimensis. The sequence continues at coordinate 12,522,285 of BTHU01000011.1, read as the reverse complement.
TCTGAAGAAGCAGTCTTGACATGCCTCCAACTGGTAACACCATGCAACACTGGGATTAGGAGACAATATTCAGGTTGAATTTTCCAGAATGTTTATTTTATGCATGAAGAGAATAACAGATATGTACAGAACATAATATTATTTCAATATAAAAATTTTAGGTTTCATTAAATTTTCAACATAAAAGCTTAAATGAAAACAAATTCAGTACTCATTCACACAAAAGTGTATATACTGTTCTTATACTGACTATACATCCCTGGAAAGTACATATATGCATGAAGCCACATATGATAGAGAATACATTATCACATAGTTAATAGAGAAACTGATTTTTTTCATGTCTTTTCCTACTTATTGAATTCTCTTGTAATTTTAATCTCTAAGTTATTCCTACTTCATGGGGCACATTATCTTTTATTTCAGAGTTTTCATTTGTTCTTTCCAAATTTGTAAACACATATTACAACTACTTCAACTCCTAGTGCAACTTTTTTCCCAACATGTTTCTTCCCAACATCACTGAGTCCAAATAACGAAGCCCATAGGCACATGGGTTTTTGGAAACCTATTAGACTGTGTACAACCTATCTGGACATGCATACCAAGAGGAATGTAACCTAGGAGCTATCATTTGCAAACAATATATCAATGAGTTGAGCATAAATACAGCTATGTTCAGGTAAAATCTACTGTTGTGAATTATGAATACAATTTCACTGCACTGTCCAGAATACACTGATTCACCCAGGCCCACCTTTCTTATGGCTCTTACAAACTTCCCCATATCTCTGTTATGATATTCTCTAAGCCTTAGATGAAGATGAATCATATAGATAACTCTTTAGGGCTAAGCACTACCCAGGCCCTACTCTTCTCTTTAAGTAGTTTAGGGTCACTTTATTAACTGTTTTCATGTATAGAAGGTTTCTCTGATGAGTATGAAAGCTGTGCGAAACTACAGATACGGAAATACATATTCAAAAGGCAGTGTGATACTCTGTAAACTTAGCAAACCAATACTGCTTGGTTCTTCTCTATGGATTATGACTGTCTAGCCATTAGTTCCTAGCACAGTTTATAGTACCAGGTATAAATGTCAGGCCATAGAGCAAATCTTAAGTCCAATTAAAATCCACTGGTAGTTATGACCATTTTTGGCAAACACAACCATTATACCAAATGAGCCTATTTTACCAGATCAATCAATCAATGATTTGTTCACAAGGTTTACAGAAGACTTGTGTTGTATTGTCTATCCCAGAAACTTACATAGCCACTTCTAGTTAAAGATTTTGCTTCTTTGGTAAAGTGGTAGTTATAGGTTCTCCTATAAATTCATGACTTTACTAGCCTGGAACGTTGACTAGGCTTCCAGTACCATTGATGATTTCCTTCCTGTTCAGTGGATATTATATCTAATTTGAAAGTCATTGATTATATCCAAGATATGCATGCCACTACTAAAACCTAAGGGTTACTGTGAAATGCTAGACATTTTTATTTATAAGTTTCATATCTGAGTAGAACTATAGATTTGATTAAACAAATCCTTTGCTGGATTTAAGAAGACATCAGAATTGTATAAGATATTAGAAGTCACAAAGAAATGATATTTTGGAGATGAACACCTCAGTTCTATCAGATTCATATGAAAAATTAATAAATAAAAAGTAAATTCAATTTACAAAGAAAAGCTTGGCTTATCATTAAGAATACTAAAATTCATGCATATAGTATTAACTTCTTGAGATGACTTTATTGATAAATTTGGTACATAATTCTCTTTGGTTTGATTAAAAATGTCCTTTTTATCTTTTCTTTACTTATTTTATTCATTTTTAATTTTTTTTTATTAGATATATCCCCCATAAGCCATCTCCCCTCCCCCTGTTTCCCAATCAACCCTCTCCCGCTTCACAGTCCTGGTATTCAACTACACTGTAGCATCGAGCCTACCCAGGACCAGGGGCCTCTCCTCCTTTTGATGTCCAACAAGGCCACCCTCTGCTGCCTATGCATCTGGAGCCATGGGTAACTCCATGTGTACTATTTGGTTGATGGTATTGTCCCTGGGAGCTCTGGGAGTATTGGGTTCCCAATGTTGTTCCTCCTATGGTGTTGCAAACCCCTTCAGCTCCTTGGGTCATTTCTCTAGCTCCCTTGGAGACCCTGTACTCAGTTCAATGGTTGGCTGAGAGTGTCCCCCTCTTTATTTCTCATCCACTAGCAGAGCCTCCCAGGTGACAGCTATATCCGGCTATGGTCAGTAAGCACTTGTGGGCATGGATAATAGCATCTGGGTTTTGTAACTGTATATGGGATAAATCCCTAGGTGGGGCAGTCTCTGGATGGTCTTTCCCTCAGACTCTGCTCCACCCTTTGTCTCTGCATCTCCTTCTGTGGGTATTTTGTTCCCCCTTCTATGAAGGACCAGAGTATCCATACTTTCCATGTGCAGCATCCTATTCCCTGGAAAGCTTAGCTCTTTTTCCTTGGTCCCAATTACATTCCTAAATACTTCCCTTAAAAGGATGCTTTAATACTTATATGTCCTTGTTTTGTATATGTTTAACTTTACCACAGAATCCATCTGTAGCTCATAGATTGGCAGAGGAGGAAGGATCACCTGTGCCTCTCATTTTTTTATGGTAGACTCGTCATGCAAAATTTATAATTATAGTTTTGTCGGCTTTTAACTGAGGAGGCATTCCTCTGTTTTGTTGTTGTTTTCTTTTTTATGCTTATGAATTTATATATTTCTCTTAGTTGTCCAGATTAAAAAAGTAGTTAACTGTATGTCCTTTGAAAGAAAAGTTATGTGTGTTCACATCAGCATTACTACATTCTCAAGGGTAAATTTCCTAACATGGTTGATACATTAGATGAATTAAATCATTCATCATTCTTCACAATAACTCCTGACACATACGAAGCATTTGAAAATATCAGCTAACACGAGCATTTGATATCTGTACCTTTTAACTGGTTTGTTTGTACTAGCCCAGTGTCTTCTCATTGCTGAAGTATTTTTCATCAAATTCCACAGTCTGTTCATCGTATGAAATATTTTTCTTTTGGACCTAATTTAGTAACTCCACATTTTGTGAGCAAAAATAAATTAATTAAATGTTTTATGATGTACCAGTATATTATGGTAGTATGTATTTTGAGGTATGTTTCTTTGGGAATTTGTTATTATTAATTATCTCTAAGATTCTGCTAGTAAATTAAAATATATCCAAGATATAAGTTGAGAAGATCCTCTTGTGTCATATAAAAATCTTAATTTATATATTTATAGGATGAGACACAGGATGGCCAAAAAATACTTATTTCAAATTTTAATGAACTGAAATATTGGATTGAAGATAAAATATTTCTAAATTCTTACCTATGTTTAAATTGGAAAAGAGTACTAATTGTTAAAATAAAGTGTTTTATCATGAAAAACAATGTTCTTATTAATGTTCAAATTTGTTCATATTTCTAATAGAGATAGTGAACTGAAACTGGAAATCATCAATGAGATAGTCTGAAGAGTTGCTCTTATATCAATACCATATCCAGGATATAAGTTTAGAAGACCCTCCTGTGGGATATGAAAAACTTAATTTATAAATTTATAGGCTGAGACACAGAATGGCCAAAAAATTCTTATTCCACATTTTAATATATTGGATTGAAATATTAGATTGAAGATAAATTACTTCCAAATCCTTACCTATATTTAAGGTAAGTACAAATTTTTAAATAAAGTGGTTGATCAAGAAAAATAATCTTCTTACCAATGTTAAAATGCATTCATAATTCTACCCAGTAGAGATAGTTAACTGAAACTAGAAATCATCAATGAGATAGACTGAAGAGTTACACGAATATCAATAAAATGTGTATTAATGTTTTCCTCTGTGTCTCTGAAAACATGACCATACACACATAATTTTATTCATTTAAAAATGTTTGGATTGATGCCATTTAGAAAAACCATGTTTGCAATGCCAGTAATTCTGAGAAACATAGTAAAGAATTATAAAAAATACATAGAATTATCTTGAAATCCTTATGTTATTTTAATTTACACTGCGTTAAAAATTAAGTATGTTAAGGCATAAAAATATCATAAAATGCATTAGGTACCTTATTTAATGGAATGTCACCAAGCTTTATTTGTACTTGAGCTAAGGTATTAGCCTGATATTTTTATTTGTTTTTGATATTTTTTATTTTATACATTCTATACTCTATCACAAATAAATATAGAATTTTATAATAAAATATCTGAAATGTTATGAAGATGTCTGCACCTTTTATCAAGGCATCTATCAAACACTGCATGAACTAGTTAGGCTGTATGTGCTCTACTGAAGCGAAACATGGTAAAAATTATTTGTAAATGGAGTTTTCATTGCACTGTGACCACTTATGCAATACAAGTTAGCTTTCCTATTTTGATTCTGTACTTATAATAATGGCAGTTTCTAATAGTGAGAATTAATTTTTCATGTATTGTATTGAGTGGTTGATAAATAATGTTCTGTGGAGCCTGCAGAATGATCTATGATATTAGTATTTTCAGTTTTAAATGAATGAGTTTATTAAATGTGTAGTAGGAAAAAGTAAAATGATAAATATCACATAGCAGATAGAAGCCACAGAGAGATACCAAAGCAGCAATAACTATGGAGTTTACAACATTCATCAGAGATGCAGTAGTCTGACGGTGGATGATGCAGCAGCAGGTTATGATTTAATATCATCTTTACCTATTTCTAAATAAGTACAATAGATAAAAATATCCAAAAGTAATATTATGCATCTTTCTCCAAATGACCAAATATCATGTAAATACTATCTGAACTGTAGTAGTATTATATAAAATGGCAATCTCCAGTTTGGCATTTATACTGATATTTTTTTTTAAATTTTATTTTCTAAGTTTTTTTTTTATTTACATTCAAAATCATTTCCCTTTTCCCGTTTCCTCCCTCCCCAAAAGTCCCATAAGCCCCCTTCCCTCCCTCTTTTCCCCATTCAACCCCCTCTCGCTTCTCTGTCCTGGCATTCCCCTACATCCAGTCTTTCCAGGACCAGGGGACTCTCCTTCCATCTTCTTAGAAATCTATTGATACGCGAATTGTGTACTGATATTTTTAACATTTTATTTAAATTTTGAGACTGTAAGTATATCCTTCCCTTCCTTTTCTTCGTCCCAAACGTTTAATCAGATGCCCACCCATATTTGTCTTTCAAATTCATGTCTGCTTCATTTTGATATGTACCAAGTACATATGGATACACATGTCCTGATATCAGAATTCCTTAGTTATCTGTAGTTTTTGTATAAATTTGAGGCCTTGTTTTTGCTCCATGTGGGTTGGCATGTCTATTATATTTGACCTTACTCAGAACATACTGAGAGAATTTATACAACGAAATTTCACTAGCAGCACCTAGGCGAAGCTTCATTGGTGCAGCCGTGGATATTAACAGTAGACCCATCTTCACAACAAAGTTCTTCTTTCTCTTACAAACTTTCCACACCCTTGTCCAAAATGATCTCTAATCATTAGATGTGGGAGTTGTGTTATAGATCCATTGGCTAGGACATGATTCCATAACTCTTCATTTTAATATTTCTGAAAATCTTATTTATAATACACAAGAATTATGTTGATTTAGTAAAGTGGTAAATGGAGGTTCTTCTCCAAGATCCATGACTTCACTCTCCCTTGTTTACTGGTTAGTTGTCCAATACCGGGTCTTGATTAACCACTTGTTGAGTGGTCACAAGTTAAATTAGATAGTTTCTGATAACCTCGAGTGTATACAAACCATTAGAGAACTAGGAAACTATTGTGAGACTGTGTCTCCTAGAAATGACTGGGGTCCTAGACTCATGATATCTCAAAAATATCACTGACTTAACAAGACCTGAGTACTGGCAATATCAATAGACATGCTGGTGTGGAAAATGACAATCTTCAGGGATCCACTTCCAGTCAAATAAAAAATTACAAACAGCAGCAAGAAAGACAGACAGACAGAAAGACACACACACACACACACACACACATACACACACACACACACACAGAGAGAGAGAGAGAGAGAGAGAGAGAGAGAGAGAGAGAGAGAGAGAATATGAGCTTTTCTTTGGGATGAGACACCTAATAGGTTATTCAATAACAATTGATCAATCCAGAAATCATATGCAAACAAGCAATTCTAAGCAGACTCGGGTTGCATTTATAAACTTATGTGCATACCATATGGGACAATGTTGACCAAAGGAAAGAAAGCATGGATTTGACATCACTTAAATGGGGGAGAAGCAAAATGGTGGAGAGAGGAAATGTAAGGAAAGATATTATGTGATGATTTTAATGTTTAAAACATCATAAAAAGCTAACTTCAGTACATTTGATTTAAAATATAGCAAAGAAAAACAAAAACTATAAATACATACATATAAATACAACAAAATTATGAACTCGTGTTCATAGTCAATTAGCATTTAGGAAGCACAAATGCTATCTAAAATGATTTTTAGGCACTTTAATAAATAGTATCATGACACATGATTAGTAGCCAATACAAATGTTGTTCAGTGTCCAAATCATATGTTAGAGTAAAAAAATTTCATCAAATTTTTGAAAGTGAGAGTAGTTAGCACTATAACATAATACTAGAAAATCATTTTATTAAATGTCCACCACCTTGAATATGGTGATTGATTTATAAATATATTTGTATAAATATAAGAAATAAATGAAAATCTATAATTGATAAGAAAAAATAATATTCTTTAATAGGCATTAAAAGTTTAGAAGGCATCCATAAATTTCTGTATCATATATCAATGAGGAAATTATACCCAGAATTAAATTAAAACGTATGACTACAATAAAAAGAAAAATAACATTAAAAATGTGCAACTAATATAAGAAGGTATTTATTCAAACAACAGACACAAATAGTGAGGAATCATTCAAGAAGATACATTAGGAAAGAAAAATAAGTAGATGAAAATTGCTAAGTATATTGTTAAATGTGTTCTTTGAAACAAGTGAACATATTTATCAGAATTTCTTTTCAGATATGCTTCTAATAATACACTATTGCTGATTATAATTTAAACTTAATCTCATCATTTTGTTAAAATATAAATGTCTAGAAGAAATATCTTTCAGATTTTCCAGGTAAGGTATTTGCTATGATAATTTATATATTATATGAATATCCCTCCAGTTATATTAACAAGAATCAGTTTATGAGTGTGCTTGCAGAGTAAAGTAAATATCCCAGGCAATTTTATGCACAGTGAAAGGAACAAAAGCCTTCAGGTAATCTCTGGAAGTGATGGTGAGAGAATCATAGATCAAAACAATCTTCCTTGATCTAATTATTTTACCTTGGTCAATCCTAATTATATGTTGCTGGAAAACCATAAAGCCTGGGACATTTATCATTTCTCTATCTTATCTTCTTTGGGGACATATCAATTATTTTATTTGATCTAAAATGTTACAGACATACTTAGAATCAGTGAGTGATTACCCACTAAAATGGAAAAGAAATAAGTTTCTCACAAAAGTATAATTTATCAATATAGGTTGGAAGTGAAGGAGGCATTTAAATCGTCCTGGCCTGGAAATGATACATATATTCAACATCCCTCATTTTTTCAGAGAATGGAAGAGAAACTAAATTACTAGAAATAAGCAGTGCAATCACAGGAAATGTCAACCATCTAATCATCAAGGACAATAAATGATGTAATAATGGAAAAATGATTTCTTAGAAAAGTAATGGATAGGGTGACTGTTAAACTTAATGTTATTGCTCATGTTTTTCTCAGGAAGAATTGAAAATTGTAGTGTATATATAAGTTTCTCAATGAATTAGAGATCCAGTGCAGCAAGAGTTAGTAGGAATTCATGCAATAAACCATATAATACTTTTAGTCTTTTGTGTTTGTAACTAATAACTTCATTGAGAATAATGAACAAGTTTTGGCAAATTTGCATGTTTCAGTTAGAGAAAACATAGCTAGCTTTTATATCATTGTTCACCTTGCTGAAGCACTGCATAACTTAAAGTGTGTTTGTCTTTTTCCACATCTCTGATGTCTTAGACAGTAAAGGATTTGCTGGAGGCAAGAACTGAAACATAAAGAGCCAGGTAGACAACTGTCAAATCATCAGCAATGCAAACCAAGATTTTTGAGGTGGAATAAAATCTAGAGCTCTTTAAATGCCTATAAAAATGAACAACAATCCTTTCTAGAAAAATTGATAAGTTCTCTCTCACATTACAAATTTTTAGAACTAAAATATATATATAATTCATTGGTCAGTCTTGAATTGGCAGATACTTTGTTGTCAAATGTGTTATAATAAGTTTGCACAAGTCATGGAAGATGATACAATACAAATTTATCTTCTAGATTAAGAACTATTATAGTATTTTCTTTTATTCATGGTGGATAAATGAATAAAATTTTCTGGTTACTAAAGTGGAAATAACTTGGAATGTAATTTTTGAAAATATATTAAATAGTGAAAGCAGAAACTCAGAATTAAGCTATTCTAATCCCATTGAAATTCATCAAATGTATAGATCTTCATTGTGTACAAATATCTTATAGATTCAGTAAACACATGGTATCCTGCTTACATTTGTAAGAAAATCAGAATATACTACTTTTTTTCCAGTATCGTTTTCTTTTCTTTTTTTAATTTTATTTTATTTTCTAAGTTTTTTTTATTTACATTCAAATATACTACTTTTAATAAATAAATAATATGTCTCTTCTTTGCCTAACCTTGTGGGACTGAGCAACTGCTAGATCCTTGGACTTCCATTCACAGCTCCTGCTGACCATTGTTGGGTAGTTGGTCTACAGACTCATGAAACTTTTGTTCTCAGTATAACCCACCTCTTTCCAGATGACAACATCAAATAAGTTCATGAGGATGGATATTCATTACATGCATGTATAAACATGTTAAAGTTAAGAAAGCTAATGTAACAGTTGGAATGATAAAGTCTGAAAGATTCAAGGGTAAAAATATCATACCTTGATTTCTATCTGCACACGGAGCTGTTCCTGTGGCACAGAGTTCCATACCCAAATTCCACCAGGAAAGAGCTGGTCTCCCAGGAGTGCTGGTCTGCCAATGAGCACAGGTAAGATCGCTGCTTCTGCACTGAGGGACCCACCCGGAGACCTCAAAAAAGAGGCACCATGGAGCAGCCTGGGATAGTATGCTTCTGGTTTGCTTCTGCTCCCGAAGCTGATCCTGTGACACAGTGCTCCACACACAAATACCACAGAGAATGAACTGGTCTCCCAGAAGTGCTGTCACACCTGTGAGCACAAGTTACACCACCACTTCTGCTCAAATTCCTGATTCAAGAGGGACCAGCCCAGAGTCATCAGGACACAGCAACCAAGGAACAACCAGGGACAGAATCATGCAGAGTTCCATTTGTACCCCAGAACAGACCCTGTGCCACAGCTCACCATACCCAAATTCATTCCATACAAAACTGGTCTCCCAGAAATACTGACACACAAGCTTGTAGGAGGAACAAGTCAAACTCAGACACAGCAAGAACAGCTAACATCAGAGATATCTAGATGGAGAGAGGCAAAGGCAAGAACATAAGCAACAGAAACCAAGAATACATGGCAACATCAGAACAGTTTTTCCCACAACAGCAAAATCTAGATACCCCAACACAGCAGAAAAGCAAGAGTCTGATTTAAAGTCACATTTCATGATGATGATAGAAGACTTTAAGAATTACATAAATAACTCCCTTAAAGAAATAAATGAGAACACAGGTAGAAGCCCTTAACGAGGAAACAGAAAAGTCCCTTAAAGAAATTATAGGAAAACACAACCAAATAGGTAAAGAAATTGAACAAAATCATCCAGGATATAAAAATGTAAATAGAACTATTAAAGAAATCACAAAGGAAGAAAACCCTGCAGCAATTCCTGGGGTTTGTGGTTTGTGATTAAGAGCTTGTTAAAAAAAAAAAAACTACATCAGCATTGCAAGAAATATCAAGTAGGAAACTTGTTTGGGAAAAATTCCTTAATGATTTGTCAATACAGTGATTGTTATGTATTCTTTATTTTGTTGATTAAATATGTTTTCAGTTAACAAATTACAAATAGTACATGAGTTGTTGTAAAAGTAGTTTTTATTTGCCTGATGTAATTGTTACCTCATAGGCTTCTGATAAATAAGCTCACCCTTTCTAGCTCTATCTGAACTCTGGCTGGCTGGTTCAACTAGCTGTTTGGGCTCAAATTCCTCTCTAAGCTGATTGATTTAAACTAGCTTCTCTCTACTTCTGACTAAATTGCTCTGCTTGACAACAAACTAACTCTAGCAATCTGTTCTACTCTCTGACTCCTTCTCATTCCCTGGCTCATTTTGTCTTCACCTTGTTCAGAGCCTCCTGATCTGAAGAGGATAGTGGCAGGGGCCCAGAATAGGACTCTGGTGATGGCTTTAAAGTCTAAGGGCCTCAGGACATTCTAGCTCTCTAATTATACAGAAATGTTGATGATAACTTCTAAAAAGTCCTAAAAATTTTCTTGCTCTTTATGAGGGCAAAAGGCTGCTGATTTAGGAGACTAACATCTGCAGCATCTGTAACAGAGGAGGATTAAGTAATGTGGTCTTTGTTCTCTTTCAGCAGGAATTGCTCAGCTCTAACTTTCTGCCTGCCAGATAGAAGTTGCAGGAAAAAAAAGGGAAATGTAGAAAAGTGATAATAGCATTTATTACTAAATTGTAAATCATTTCCTATGAAAGCTATCTATTGGGAAAAGCAGAAAGATCCTAAGCAGGAAAGGGGAAAAAATTATTCTAAGCAGGGAAAGGGAAAAAAATTTTCCAAAGGGAAAAATTCTTCTCTAAGTGCAAAAGGCAAAAAATTCTCTCCCCATCTCTTTGTCCTCAGTACTTATATATCTTTCAGTATATATGATCACACACATTACAAAGCTCATCACAAGTTCACACAAAAAAATCAAATCATAAACTGAAATAGAAGTTTTCAACAGAGAATGTTTACATGCATATCTATTAGGAGTAATTATCTAGCTGTCACAACTCCACAGGTTCACTGAAGGTGTAAAACAGTAACTAAGTTATTAGTGAAGTCTTGTCTAAACCACGTCAATATTTTATCTTCTGTCCTACCACCTATAATAAATCATTAGTTCCCTTTTCATGACTTTTGTTTGATTGTTTTACAACCTCTTGGAATGTGCTCTGAGTAGGAGAAAGTCTGGTTACCATCTAAGAACAATGAACTGTTAACACATGGGAGACTGGCAGAGTTCTCATTGCAGTTTTGCCTATCAGAAAAGGACATAATAGCAGTCCCACTATAAAAGAACTTAATAATCACTGATACAATTTTAGAAATTTGTATAGGATCCTTTAAGACTTAAGAAGTCATCTATTTGTCTACATAGCACCACTACAAGACAATAAATCTTCATAGATCTGTAGAGATCTGTTCAAATCAGGTGGGCTAATGCCTAGTGATTGTTATATGTGTTTAATAATAACAGGAAAAGCATATTAATCGGTCTTGTCTAGTAAGAATGACTCTGTAACAGATTATATAATAATCTGAAGCATACCATCTCAGGAAGATCACCTGTTAGTATTCAGCTCGTCTTACTATGACTCCTGACAACACTTATGTCTGGCTCATTCTCTTTTCAACCTGTCTTTTTAAAACTCTGCCTCTATTGACTGAACTGATCTCACCTGACCTGACAGACTAGCACTCTGAGTTCTGCATCCTCTGTCTCTTGAGTACAGGGATTAAAGATATGTACCATCATGCCAGGAGTAAGCATTTTTTTTATCTGGAACTTGCTCTGTAGAACAGCCTGGCCTTGAATTGAGAGATCTGCTTATGTCTCTTTTCTGCAATTAAAGGTGAGTCTGTATTCTAGCCAGAGTAGCCATTATACTGGATTAGGCTAGTGGGTATAGGCTAGTACAGTAGCTTAGTAAGTGATTAGATATGACTGAAAGGTACATGAATAATCAGAGTCTCTACCTCAGCATTGGTTATGAGTTACAGAAGCTGCAGCTTGGCATACTCTATACAACTTGCAGGCAGCCACACCACCAAGGTTTTTTTGTTTTTTTTTTTTTTCATTTAGCAGCATTTTACTTTTACTATAGCCTAAGTTATGTGATTTTTGTGAATTTTGTGAGTCTCTCCCTGTACTCCATAAAGAAATATATCAATCAATTTTAAAACATCTATACAATCCTGGCTACTTATATATTATTTGTTTCTAAATAGGCATTAGAAGTATGATAAAAATAATTATAATATAAAGCAAGCAATTATACTGCTTTGTCATCTAAATATTGGGAAGTAGAAAAGTATGGTTTATCTGAGTTCCCTTCCCAGACAAATCTAAATTATTGCATACAGGTTTATTTGGGATTCACTGTTCAAGAATGCAATATAAAAATCCTTGAATACAAAAATAAAAAGGACACAAGTTTAATTTCCTACAAATGGTGAGTAGAGAATAAAAATGTGGCATAGAAATGTAATATAACACCATTACTCCATAAAGAAGAACGTAAAATCAGGAACTGTGAAGCAAATGGATAGAACTAGAGAGTATTATATTATGGTAACAGAGATCCCAAAACAAAACTACTTCATGTTATATTTTACCTGTAGCTCTTAGTATCACATCTTCAGGTGATGTTATATAATATGAAGGAACCACAGAATAGAAAAGGAAAACTGAAACATGGTGGTAGGAGTAGATCCAGTGCAATGCAGGTGCTATGAAACAGAAAATGGGATGCTGTCTTTAACTAGGCAAGGGGAAAGAAGGGAAATAAAGAAAGATATAAAAACATAGAATAAATATTACTAAAGAAGTTTATAAAAAGCCACAGGGAGCCATACAATTTCATATTTATCTAAAATTAAATTTAATTCATATAAATATATATCCATACAACTAAATCATAGAATATTATTTAAAAAGACTCTTAAGAACAAGAGGGACAGAATACTTCTATAATGTTGTATACTCTAGATAAGTTAGGAAAGATAAGACAGTGAAATGTTAACATTGTGGATGACTAAATATGACCCAGACATGAAAAAATAATTAAAATACAAATATAGATGGAGAAAACCTCATTGGACTCATGCCTACATGAAGAGTTTCAGTTAATTAATGAGAATAGTAGATGACAGTAGATTTAGACTTTCCCCAGGATGAGCACCTTACTTGTTACCTAAAATCAAGTGGTCAGCTTGACATACATATACTTAGACAATATTATATGGTCTCAGCAGTATAAACTGGTATATTTAGTAGGTTATGTGTGTGTAAAAATATTTAAAGGAAAAGAGGTTACAAATTTGAGATGTAACAGAGAAGCTGGTAAAACCACTCTGGAAATCAGTTTTGCAGTTCCTCAGAAAATTAGACATAGTACTACCTGAGGACCCAGCTATATCACTCCTGGGCATATATGCAGAAGATGCTCCAACAGGTAATAAGGACACAAGCTCCACTATGTTCATAACAGCCTTATTATAACAGCCAGAAGCTGGAAACAACCCAGATGTCCCACGACAGAAGAATATATAAAGAAAATGTTGTTCTTTTACACAATGGAGTAATATTCAGCTATTAAAAACAAAGACATCATGAATTTTGCAGGCAAATGAACAGAATTAGAAAACAACATTTACAATTCAAAATCTGTGGTAGAACAGGAATTGAGTAGCCACTACAACCAATCCCATAAAAAAAAAAAATCTGCAGTTTAGGAGACATGTAAAAAATATCCAGTCACTCAGAGTGATTCTGACCCAGAATTGATCATGGATGATCATTTAATATGTTTTTGCTTTTGTATTGTTGGTTATATTTATATTTCTGTGTTGTTTCTTTGTGCAGATGTGTTGGTGTGTGTTTGTGTGTGTGTGTGTGTGTGTGTGTGTGTGTGTGTGTGTGTGTGTGTAACAGGGAAAGCCATAAAGAGAGACAGAGGAAGAAAGAGATAAGAGAAAGATAGAGATAGAGAGAGAGAGAGAGAGAGAGAGAGAGAGAGAGAGAGAGAGAGAGAGAGAGAACCTGGCATTTGATCTCTCAACTTAGTTGGAGTTGTTTTGTTGGTTTAATGTTGACTTATATTTTGGAGCAGTAGAAATTGGCATAGAACACCACTAGATAAATGAACACATGAAAGATAGATATATGACCTAGACAATACTAAATCTTCATTTGTATAAAAAATACAGGTCAGGATCTTAAAAAGGCATTTACTATACTATATTTAATGTAGTCTTATTGATGATAGCTTTGAAATGTGAATAACTTAATATCAACAAACAAATAAAGAGATGTGGAGTACATACAAATACAAATATACAAATGCAGGCACTGTATTGATCATATATAGCCACATTAAAAAAATCATGAATAAATAAGCATAGAGGACATTAAACAAAACTTGAGGGATCGAGGGGATCGAGGGGATAGAGATAAATCAGCAAGGAGCAGAGAGTAGAAGAGTGATTGCCAAGGTTTTGTGGAAGAGCTGAGGAAACTGATTTTCATTTTTAGGGAAAGACTTTTTATTTTACAAGATAAATAATTTTGAAAAATTATGTCATAGTATACTGCTATTAGTTTAATAATAAAAGTACATTCTCACATTCACAAGTGCAGGAAGAAAATACAAATAAAAATCCTGTAACTTCTCAAAAGACTATTATGCATAAAATAATGGAATGTATAATGGTTGAGATGGGGAAGGGAAATATGAAAAGCAGAAAAAATAAATAATTTGATTTAATGCTAATAAATTTTGCATTTCAAAATTTTATGTAGTCTTGAATAATAATTTACCTAAATGTAAGCAAGCAAGCAAGCAAGCAATCAAACAAACAAACAAAAGCCTTAACTCATAGGAGACTAAATGATTCTCATATCCATATGTACAAAGTTTGATTATAAACAGTGGAAATTATTATACACATTGTGTATAAAACATGTAATCAAATTGTTATGTTTTTACAAAAACATATAACTTGTTTGAGAATTAATGAAAGTATGAAAATATCTGACTTATGTATAAAATTGATCATTAATGATGTAATTGCATTATCTGTCTTTATAAAGTTTTTATTGCATGTGAAGAAGTTAAGTGGAGTCAATTAATTCATGAATCATATATGATAGCATATTTTGTTTATGAAAGACTGACATTTTAATGCCTAAAGACTAAAATATAAAACTAATTTTTTAAAGCAGTCTTTATTAACCTGTGGGTCATGACCTCTTTGGGAACTGAATGACACATTTACAAGGGTTGCCTAAGACCATGAAAGCACACATATTTACATTATGATTAATAACAGCAAAAATTATAGTGACGAAGTAGCAATGAAAATGATTTTATGTTTGGCAGTTATGACACCATGAAGATTTGTATTGAATGTTTTTGATGGTTGAGAAATACTGTCTTAAAATGTGTAACGTCCTCTTTTATTAAAAAATTTATTTATTTATTTATTTATTTATTTATTTATTAACATTTCAGCCATTGCTGCCCCCAGTACAACTCCCACAATTCCTCACCCCATTCCTCCTCTCCCTTGTTCCTGAGAGGATGCTTCCCTACCACCAGGCCTCACAGCTCCCTGGGGCCGCAGGTCTCTTGAGGACTGGGCACATCTTCTCCCGCTTAGGGCAAACCAGCAGGCTTCTGTTATATATGAGTTAGAGGCCTCAAGACAGCTTGTGTATGCTGCCTGGTTGATGGTTCAGTGTCTGGAAGCTCCCAGAATCTGGGGGAGTTGAGACTACTGGTCTTTTATGGGGTCACACTCCTCAGTTGTTTCTTTTATTCTTCACCTTTTAAAAATATCTTCAGGTTAAAAAAAAAGATTACCTATTGAGAGGACACAAGTGATGAATCCTTTCCTTGTTGTCAACTCCTAATATATAACTCATGTATGATTTACTCTCTAGTCTAACCTTTTATCACATTTGTTCTCCCTTCTTCATGATGCTTACATGTAATAATTTGAGATCATTAGTTTATTTCTAGAGCAAGTATTTAAAGGGTTAAAAATGATTAAAGTCAGACTTATATCAAACTTCAAAGCTCAAGGCTCAAAGTAACAAAGAATAAAACACATCAGATTTTAAACACCTGTTTTTTTTCTTTTTGATTTTAAATGTTCTTTCTATCAAGAATGAGTTTGATTCACTTTGTATTTGAAATTAATTCTTGTGACAATTTAAAAGAAAATCATTTACTTGGTATCACAGTCTTTATTTCACAGGAAACACAATTCTGCTGCACAAAATTAGTCTCTGTTCTCTTCAGATTACTTCACTGGCTGATAGTAGGTTCTGATTTTCAGTGGGATAATGTTTTCCATATTAACTTATTATTTGCTTTTGAACATCCCTTCATTTCCTGCTCAGTATTCAGCAAACCTGTTTCTTTTCTCTTCCTGTACACTAGTGAATGGACAACATGATGAATTACAAAAGGATTTATTACTGATAGTTTGGTTGATAAAATATTTTCGAAAAATAGAAAGAATTTTCTCAATATCAAAAGCAATGGGCTGAAATGAAAGCAAATATTATGTATGCCTAGCCAAACAAAATGAGAGTACAATACACCATGAGAAAACAGGTTTAATATCTTGGTGGGAAATAGAAATTGCCAGGTTAATGAATGATCAACTCACTCCCTTAGTTCCTTTTACCTACCTTGTTCTCAGGTAAATACCTACTGAAAACGAGGAGTGGTGGTAGATTAGAAGGATTATCAGAAAAACAGAAGACAATGTCTGTAAAAATGTCTACTAGAATAACAAAGTTATGTTTTACACTCTGCTTAGCATCTATGGATGCAGGAATACAGGTAGCCAGTGTAAAACAAGAAGAGAAGGATTGATTCAGATATCTTAGAAAGGAAACAAGATTTCCCCTAAGCCCGACAACCTAAGTCCAAACTCTGAGATCCTCAGAGTGTAAGGACTATTCAGTCATTGCAAAATGTCTTCTGACTTTAATATGCACACACATGTAGGTGTGCACATCTGCACACAGGCAAACACACAAGTTCACTCACACATACAAACATACATACACACACACATACACACTCAATAAAATTTATTTAAAATACAAAACATAAATGGGGATCACAGAATTGAGATGGATTTTTGCTTAGAATTTTTACATATAGAAACCTGCCTACAGTAAGAACTTTCCACCAAAATTATTACATGATCAACAAGGATAAATATTTTCCCCAACAAACAAATGTACATTCTGACAGGTTTAGTGTTCATCTAGAAGTTTATAGTTTATCAGGAGTGAGGAGAACTAATTTAATCTATATATTGAAGATAATAGGAGAGATGATTCTAAGTAGTATCCAAAATTGTTTTCATGAAAAACAATTCATTATAAAACAATATTTATGAAATATAAACTTTAAAATTGATTATTTTGGAAATATATACAATTAAAGATGAATAATGTACTAATTTTCTTCTTGTTGCTGTAAAAAATATTCTCAAAGCCAGCTTGAGAACTACTAGGTTTATTTCATCTTATAGGCGAATTTTACCTTGAAGAAGTCAGAAAAGGAATTCCAACAGGACAGATGGAGAGCCATGGAGGAGTTCTACTTACTAGCTTCTTCCTGGCTCCTTCTCAGTTAGCTGTCTTATCCTACCCATATCATTGGTGGTATCACCCACAGTGCGTTAGACCCTCCTTCAATTAGTAATTGTGATGGTTTGAATAAAGTTGTCCTCTGTATTCTCAATTATTTAATTACTTTATCCCCACTTGTTTGTACTGTTTGGAAGTATTAGGAGGTGTGGCTTACTAGAGACTGTTTTTCACGAGGTGGGGAATATAAGACTTTAGAGATGTAAACAACCTTCCATTCATTGCTTCTTGTTTGTTCTTGGAGATATTATCCAGGAGCTTACTGACCCAACTTCAGACCTTTGGTAATCTATCATGGCATCTTAACCCTCTGGACCAAAGACTCAAATAATCTGTAATTGCAGCAAGCTTCCCTGGTCACAATGTTTTATCACAGTACTGAGAAAGAAACGAGTGAATCAACCAAGAATATGTCCCACAAACTTCTGTCCATAAGCAACCTGATGACAACAGTTTATCAACAGAGGTTCTATTGTCTAAGGTATCAAATTAATACTCAAGGTTAGTTATTATAAGTATTGTTAGCAAATGTTAACAATATATAAGAAAATATAAATGTACTTTATATTTTGACCTCTGAATAAGCATGACATATGTAAGTGAAAATCTTATTTTTCATCTGTATTGATTAATTTTAAATTATATTATCCATAAGAGATACTGTAATTTATTCTTCTTTGTTATTTGTTGCATGTGTTCTAAAGTAAGAAAGTGTCATAAAATATTTCCAAATTAAATCAGGAAGATTTACTATAATGTTTTATTCACGGTGGGCTGCCACAACAAAATATCAGAAATCTGTAGTTTTGTAAGCAGAAATAAATACTTTTATAGTTTAAGATGACTGGAAATCAAGAACAAAATATGAGGGTAAGAATTCTTGTCTAGTCAGAAAATATTCTCTCACTCTATCAGCACATAGCCTTATCTGACTCAGATAGGTGGAAGCAGGGAATAATCCTTATAAGTGGAGACACCTATGAGGACATTAATTGCTTCCACATAAGGCATCTGTCATATGTCTTCAGTTGTTCTTAATTATCATTGTACTTCACTTGAAACTTCACTTGGTAGTCAGCATACAGCATTTGAATTCTAAAGAAACAGGGCATATAATTCATTAACACTATTTTATGGCTAAAACCAATCATTTCATATTTTCATTTGTATTACAATCTGCATAATAGCAAATATGATGCTTTCTTTACTTTTTCTTATATTTAAAAAAAACCTGATATTTAAGGCTGCAAAATATATTTTGAAAATATTTTCAAGATTTTCACATGAGTACTATATTTTCAACATTCCCTCTTTCCTCTAGCTTTTCCCTTGCTCACCCAAAATCTTGTCATCTCATTATTTCCTATTTTTAATTACTATGATAATTTACAACTAAAATCTGCTGAATTAAGTTACTATTTCTTATTATATATGCATTTAAAGCTGTCATTCAGTATTTAATATCATAAGCTAGGGATTTTTTTAACATTTAACATACTGCTACATTAACTATGTTCAATGTTAATAGTTATAGCCAAACTTTTGGTAAAGTTTCTATTTATGCAGTGTTCTATATCTTTTCCTTTACATTTACTTTTTAAATGTATTTTACGTAGCTTTTATTTTAGAGAGACACGTGAGCTAAAATAGCCACCTAATGCTTCTATTTCTATTACCTTATTGGATATCCCTTAGTAATTTTTGTTGCAACAGTAATTTTTCATGACAAAACACACTGAACTGAAAAGAAAAGATTGACCTAGCACTTGCTTCTTATGGTTTAATCAGAGAAACTCACATGACCCTGGCCCAAGAACCCTATGTGTTCTTCTAACTGCAGTGTTGCTCAGCAGCTCTAGCAACCTTTCTTTTGTTCATCCCACAGACTTCACAAATGCTGGTCTATACAATGGTTGTCATGACTTCCTATGGAATAGAGTACTGAGATGTAAGACAAAGACCAATATCTCTTTTTCCGCTGAGATTCTTTCAGGAATTCTGTCATGGTAAGGAAGAAACAAAAGAGAGGATTATCATTGTCTGTATGGGTCCAATCTCTCACCCTTTGGCCATAGGGGATGTGATGAAAAGTCAAGTAATAGTTATATCTCCTCATATTATTGAGAAAGAAACTGCAATTCTACAAAACATGATATATAGAATGAAACACATAAAGAATTATTGCCACTAAAAATGTGTGCAACATATTTACGTGCAAATGCATCCATGTTCACAAAGTGTGGATTAACCGTCATTTTTCTTATTATATTTGGTTTCCTATGTAATATCCTACTTAGAATCTATTCTGAGTATCTTGTAGGAATATATAATTTAGACTTACATAAAATGCTGTTTTAGATACTTAAGTCATATTTCAGTTACATACACTCATTCCTAGATAAATAGTGAGGGAGTACCACTTATCAATTATTTCCTAACTTTCCTGCTAACTTTTTTTTTTTTTTTTGGTTTTTTTGAGACAGGGTTTCTCTGTATAGCTCTGGCTGTCCTGGAACTCACTCTGTAGACCAGGCTGGCCTCGAACTCAGAAATCCACCTGCCTCTGCCTCCCAAGTGCTGAGATTAAAGGCGTGTGCCACCACTGCCCGGCTTCCTGCTAACTTAAAGAAAGAAATATATTAAAATTTTATATCTGTTTAGATCATTTTTACTATTTTTCCATTCAGGGAAAGATGGTATAGTACAAGAATTATTACTAAAATGACATTTAGTTGCCAATGATACAGTTATTGTATTTATTTAAGACTGTTAGGATATTAAATAAGGCACCATGAATGATATTAATGTGCCCTAAACACACATTAATTATTACATTTATTAGGTTCTGACCTTGAAAATAACAGAAAGAAAAGTACCTTTCCATACCTTGAGTATAGCAGAAGTCTGTATGAGTGTGGCTCAGAGTTCTATTCTCTCTCTGTCTCTCTCTCTCTCTCTCTCTGTCTGTCTCTCTATCTATGTCTGTCTCTCTCTCTGTCTCTCTCTCTGTCTCTCTCTCTCTCTCTCTCTCTCTCTCTCTCTCTCTCTCTCTCTCTCGTGTGAGTGTGTGTGTGTGTGTGTGTGTGTGTGTGTTGTTGTAATATTATTCAATCTATGGCTACCCCTCACAACTGGTCTTAGATACACTCTGAGTTTTGAAATCCGGCCAAGAATATTGTTTGTATTCAGAAATGTCATTACAGATGAGACGCAGACACATTTAGATATACCTCATTAAATTTCATGTTGAAAATTTCCAATTATTTTTGTCAAATATTTTTGTAAAGTCAGGATGTTATTATCTTGACATCAGGATATATAATTAATGAAGTAGTTAAACTACACTGGTTACTGTGGGATTCTGAAGAAAAATAGTCAACATTGGATCATTTGTTTAAATACTTAGTCCCAAATTGGTCTGACTGAACGAGAAAGATTAGGAAATATGGCTTTGTAAAAGGGGATGGCACAGCAGGTGTGAGCTTTGAGGGTTCAGTTGTTTTTATCCATTCCCAGGTCTTCTTTCTTCCTCCTACTTAGAAATTAAGATGTGAGTTTCCAGCTGTTCCTGCTGCCATGCCTTTCCTCCCCAAGATCATAAACCTAATCTCTTAAAATGATAATCCAATTAAGTACTTTCTTTTATAAGTTTCATTGGTCATGCTGTTTTGACACAGGAAAGGAGAAAGAAATAAAGAGCATTGCTTTATTACTTTATTTTATGTGTGGTGTGTGGTGTAGTGTATGTCTCCACAAAAATATAAGTCTAAACATGTGAGATGCCATAGCCCACATGAAGCATGGGTCTGTTTTCTCTTTCTAACATGTCAGTTCCAGCGATGGAATTTTGGTTGTCAGATGGAAAAAAAGTACTTTTGCCCGCAGAGGCATATCACTGATCCAATGTTAATTACTTTGTTTATTTATTAATATTTACACCATCATATGTAGACATTCACACATGCACCAAATTTCATTTGGTATTAAATACACTATTATCACTGATGTCTTTTGAGTTGCTTAACTGATCCTGAACCCATGAAATAAATGTACCTGTGCACATTGGTTAGGAATATTAGACCAGAAGATTGAGTTTCATTGGGGTAAACAAATTATGATAATACAATTATACTTGTAAAGCTTTCATATTTCCTTTGGTCTCATAATTTGTGTTTGCAGTTTTTTTCAGTTTTTATTAAGAATGTATTTATCATTTGACATCTCAAACCTTAGTAGTTTAGGTATATTTAGAAAATGAGATTTCTTTTTGTAAATGGGTAAAATGAAAATGGTAACATAGTTCCAAATCAGAGATCATGTCTTGTTCTAATAAAAAAATTAACTACATTGATAGAAAAGGATACTAAAGAGACACTGCATTTTTTTACACTCACAACTTGCCATGAACACTTTTGTTGAATTACTTAAAAAACTTGTTTCCTAGGTCTTGCTTAGAACAAGGATAGAACCTATGTAGGGCAAAACAGTGCTGAAAAGATTGAAGTTCGTAAGGGTATGAGAATGTTTCCTAGCATATAACAAGAAATCAAAATATAAGCTATATTTTGCTTGATACAAAATTTTATTAGTGCCAAAATATAGAAATTGTCTTTATGCATTTATAAATTTGTATCTAGTTTTATAGCTATGGGTAAACTGTACACTGAGTAGATATGGTCTCTTAATATTATAGTATTTTCACTCTTGTGGTCTGTTTCTATCTTTATGTTTCTCTTTCTTGTTTCTTTCTTCTGTCTCTGTTTTTTCTCTTTCTCTCTCAATCTTTATACATCTGTTACTCTATTTCTTTCCCTCAAGCACACACACACACACACACACACACACACACACACACACACACACAATCTTTCACTCAGCCCAGTGTAATGAGTATTTATTATATTGAATGCCTTAATTGTACCACAGTAAATAGTATGAAATAGTTATTTATTGAAAAAAATTTCTGTATTTTAGAGAACTCTCCAGTTTTGTATCCATGTGAAAGCTTACCTAATTGAAAAATGAAGTTTCATTTTTAGTAGCAAATTCATTATACAAATGTTGGGAGGCATAAGTATATATAGTCACACGTATTAAACTATGTTGGATTATTACTTTCTCTGAATTGAACCATTTCTTAAAAGAGGGTGGAGAGAAGCCTGCAATACTCAGGACTCTAATGAAACATGCAATGATCCAAAAGACCATAAAATTTACTTGGCACGGGGAATCAGTATCCCGGAACTCAAGCTCTACTACAGAGCAATAGTGGTAAAAACCGCATGGTATTGGTACAATGACAGGCATGTAGATCAATGGAACAGAATTGAAGACCCAGAAATGAATCCACACTCCTATGGTCACTTGATCTTTGACGAAGGAGCTAAAATCATCCAGTGGAAAAAAGATAGCCTTTTCAACAAATGGTGCTGGCTCAACTGGAGTTCAACATGCAGAAGAATGCAAATTGACCCATTCTTATCTCCTTGCACTAAGCTCAATTCCAAGTGGATCAAGGACATCCACATAAAACCAGACACACTGAAACTAATAGAAAGGAAACTAGGAAAGAACCTTGAACATATGGGCACAGGGGAGAATTTCCTGAAGAAAACTCCAATAGCTTATGCTCTATGATCAAGAATTGACAAATGGGACCTCATTAAATTACAAAGTTTTTGCAAGGCAAAAGACACTGTCAAAAAGACAAAGAGGCAACCAACTAACTGGGAAATGATCTTTACCAACCCTACATCCGACAGAGGGCTAATATCCAATATATACAAAGAACTCAAGAAGTTAAACTCCAGAGAGGCAAGTAACCCTATTAAAAATGAGGTACAGAGCTAAACAAAGAGTTCTCACCTGAAGAATATCTAATGGCTGAGAAGCACCTAAAGAGATGTTCATCATCCTTAGTCATTAGGGAAATGCAAATCAAAACAACCCTGAGATTCCATCTCACACCAGTCAGAATGGCTAAGATCAAAAACACAAGAGACAGCAGTTGTTGGCTAGGATGTGGAGAAAGAGGAACACTCCTCCACTGCTGGTGGAATTGCAGGCTGGTACAACCACTCTGGAAAGCAGTCTGGTGGTTTCTCAGAAAACTGGGCATGACACTTGGGAGGATCCGGCTATACCACTCCTGGGCATATACCCAGAGGCTTTACCTGCATGCAATAAGGACACATGCTCCACTATGTTCATAGCAGCCTTATTTATAATAGCCAGAAGCTGGAAAGAACCCAGATGTCCCTCAACGGAGGAATGGATTCAGAAGATGTGGTATATCTACACAATGGAATACTACTCTGCAATTAAAAACAATGAATTCATGAAATTCCTAGGCAAATGGTCAGAACTGGAAAATATCATCCTTAGTGAGGTAAACCAATCACAAAGGAACACACATGGTATGCAGTCACTGATAAGGGGATATTAACCCAGAATCTTGGAAGACCCAAGTCACAATTCGCATATCAATAGATTTCCAAGAAGATGGAAGGAGAGACCCCTGGTCCTGGAAAGACTGGATGTAGTTGAATACCAGGACAGAGAAGCAAAAGGGGGTTGAATGGGGAACAGAGGGAGGGAAGAGGGCTTATGGGACTTTGGGGGATGGAGGAACCGGGAAAGGGGAAATCATTTGGAATGTAAATTTAAAAAAAATATAGAATATAAAAAAAATAAATAACCCAATTTTAAAAAATAGAATTATTGTAAAAATTTATGTATTTTAGACTATATTTAATAAAATGGGGTTTTACTCATTTATTCCTTAGATTCTTTTATTTTAGTTAATATCATTACTCACACATTTAGAGACTATATCTGGAAAAAGTTAGAAATGCTGCTAATGCACTAAAATTAATTGATACACGGTGTAATTGATATACATTTTAGAAGAAAATTATAGGTATACAGAGTAAATTTTTAATATTAATCCTATGTTTTCACAAAAATTATACCAATCTAAAATTTGATAAAGAACTTAAAGTCATAAATTTAAACAAACTGAAAAATACATACATATATGTTTTACCACATATGAACAAAGAAATAGTTCATGAACATAAGAACATTATATTTAACAATTATAAAGTTTTTTTGAGAAACTGAAGATTATTTTGATAAATGAAGCAGAATCATTGATAGAGTCAACATGTCATTGCTATGGCTGCACTGGCAATGTTTTAAAGCTCTGCCTTATTTGAGTTCTGCAACACTTTAATGAAAGACATTAAGAAATGACTGGTGAAAACCATATCGAAACTGTATATGATAACACTAAAACTAAACTAAATGTAAAATTTGCATGTGATTTAATTCTTTACCTAAACCCTTCTTGCTCAGAATGATAATTTTTCAATTACAATTAATAAAGGCACTTAATTGTATTTCCATGAAACAAATTGCAAATTATAAACACGGTTTAAAAACAGTAAAAATTTAAATTTTGTCTCCACATTTTTAGGGTATTATACTGACTTATACTTAATTGATATATGTACCACCATTAAGTGTATGGAAACTAAGCTGTACTCAAATATAATATTAGTTATTTATTAGTGAACGTAAATCACTGAAATTCTGTATCACAGAAGTATAACAGATGGTCATTTTAATACAAATGATTCTGTGATATTGCTTACTAAACAAGTTGTTTGTAGATAGAAAACTTACTCAGTTATCTCAACAGATTTGGGGGAGAGTTGAGAATCAGATAAGTAGATAAGTAGACAAGTCTGCCAATAAATTCTTACCTGAGAATAGAAACAAAGGAACTAAGCTCAATGTAGTCATTTAGGGAATAAGACAAATGTAGAAGAAGGTATAAAATGTTTAGGTAAAACAGTTTAGAACAGAAGATGATGTTTAGAATGTCAGTACATAAAGTTGAAAAGTTAATTTTGAAATAGAATATGAAAAATGAACCTGAGAAAGAAATTATTGCTTTCCTTTGGAGACGTATATCATGCTTTGGCTACAGTTATGGCACAAGAAGGGGGATGTTCTGTAAGATTGGTGCCACGATTGATTTTAGTTGAGTAGAAGCAAAGACATTGATAATGAAATTATTGCCTTTGGCTCTGTGCAGCTAATATGGCACATTCTTGCTTAGTGACTGCTTCTATATCAGTTTCAAAACTGAAATTTCCTTGTCATAGCATGTTCTAGGAGACTATTGAATAAAGGCAAATGTGTATTTTCCAGTCAGAGTGTAAGAAGTCATTCTTTCAAATAAACAGCTTGAATTGAATTTCTTGAGTTTCCACATAAAATAGATTCAGAATAATGATGGAGTGTTCCACAGAATGGACAGCTACTGTGAAAGTTAACACAACAACAAAGACAGGGGAACAACCTTATACCTTCTACATCTCTAATCCTACAGAGGGCAGGAACAGTAAATAAAAACAAAAATCTGAATTACTTTAAAGTAGAATGATATGGATACTCAAGATTATTATTGTGAAATCACTGAAATTGTTATAGTGAGTTTCAAAATAGATGTCAATTATAATACTTAACAAGTGCAGATTTACCTCCGTATCTGGGACTAAACATTCAACCAACCCAACATAACCTAAATAATTCATAGAGAAGAAGCAAATGATCAATATTTAACTGTACCAAAGAAATAATGTCTTATTTTTTTTGTCCTTACTTTCTAAATGATATAGTCTGAGAACTACACAGAATTACCACTTTTGGATTAATATGTATTGCAGAATAATAAATTCCAAATTATTTGGAAGATTGTATACATGCCATTGAGGTCACTTGATACAGGAAGTAACCAATCCCCAAGAGAAGTGTAGCTATAATAGAAAGAATTACAAGATATTTCTGAAATTGCCAGTAATAATAATGCATGTTGTAAAGATGTGATTAATTTATTTCAGGTTTAGAGTAATTATAATTTTAAAAATACTTAACATGCAAAAAGACATTTCAATACCCAGATCTAAAGAAGAATTTATTTAATTAGCATCCTCACCAGTTCAGTTTTATTATAGATATACAAAGTCTCCATGTTTGAATATTAAATTTTCTTCAAATAATTTTCAAGTGAATATATATACTAATACAGTAAAGTCACATACAGAAAGAAAAAGTAGAACAGACTATTTTTAACTAGATACTTAGTATTCAGAAAGAAGTTTTAAATAGAAAACCAGAAGAAACATAAATGGCAAGTTTGTCTAAAGGGGAAATGAAAGTAAGCCAGGAGAGAAATAATCAAGGAGACCATAAAATATTTGAAAATTTAGCTTTCTTATGACTTAACCCAATGAAGCTCATCTAAACTTACTGTAATCTGAATGATTGATATCTGATTTTGGATGGTTGAGTGTGAGCAAACAGGAACTTCTGTTATACTACAGAAATACTATAGTAATATAAATGCTTGACATTTGTATAAAATAGATATATTGTCATATTTTCTAATGTAAAATAAATTTTTCATCTTAGTTATAATGTGTTACCAGTTTTCTATCTTTGTGTTATTTTCTTTGCTTCCCATAAATCCATTACTAAAGCTTTTTTTGATAGTTGTGGTAATTCATGAATTTTAACTTTACCTTCATTCTTTCTATGGGAATTTTTATTTTTCTATCCCATAAAGAGATGAGTCTATCTGCTGAGATAATGGAAGAGAGGTTCATCCTTCTTCTAGACAAATTCAATTTTTTCCATTC
The DNA here is from genome assembly GCA_036184795.1 of Tokudaia tokunoshimensis. NCBI lineage: Eukaryota > Metazoa > Chordata > Mammalia > Rodentia > Muridae > Tokudaia > Tokudaia tokunoshimensis. The sequence continues at coordinate 12,494,774 of BTHU01000011.1, read as the reverse complement.
CATGGGAAATGATTCTGAAAAGCTTTAATTTGTCAACAATGGTGAATATAATTAATTTCCATGGATTTTGTTGTTAAATAGTTTTGGGATGGGTTATATAAATCATTCACGACACATAACATTTTTCAGTAAATTGAACACTCAGTATGTTTGACTAATTCAATTGGAAGTACAAGGCAGAACAAGATGGAGTAGGAAAGAAAACATGGAAATAATTAGAAACCAGAGGAAGAATACAAAGCAAAAATAAGGTGAAGAATGAAGGAGAAAGAAAGAAAGGAAAAATGTGGGGAGGGGAGAAGAGGTGAGAACAGGGAGGAACAGGACTAAAGAAATGTGTATTTTGGGGTAAGGGACAAAGGAGACTATCATTTATACACTTTTTGTTATATTCCTACCTTGTCAGAAAGCACTGTGTGCCAGGAGATTTCTTTCAGAAGATGGATTGGATTTTCTGGCCCCATAACCATAAGCCAAATTTATCTGCATTTGTCCATTTGTTTTACTTATTTTTTCTCTCTACTATGTTGTTGTCACCAATATTTATCTTAATGAATGTGGTATCTAACATCATGTCTCATTTTATAAATAAAGACAGACATTTGAAGATGTGTTTTTTCTCATATTCAGGGCTTATATAATCTTTTCTACAGATCATATCAACCCCTTAGTGTCTATTAAATTCTTTTTTTTATTTTATTTTCTAAGTTTTTTTTATTTACATTCAAAATCATTTCCCCTTTCCTCTTTCCTCCCTACCCAAAAGTCCCATAAGCCCCCTTCCCTCCCTCTTTTCCCCATTCAACCCCCTCTCGTTACTCTGTCCTGGTGTTCCCCTTCATCCAGTCTTTCCAGGACCAGGGGTCTCTCCTTCCATCTTCTTGGAAATCTATTGATATGCGAATTGAGTCTAGGGTATTCCTAGATTCTGGTTTAATATCCCCTTATCAGTGACTGCATACCATGTGTGTTCTTTTGTGATTGGGTTACCTCACTAAGGATGATATTTTCCAGTTCTGACCATTTGCCTAGGAATTTCGTGAATTCATTGTTTTTAATTGCAGAGTAGTATTCCATTGTGTAAATATACCACATCTTCTGAATCCATTCCTCCGTTGAGGGACATCTGGGTTCTTTCCAGCTTCTGGCTATTATAAATAAGGCTGCTATGAACATAGTGGAGCATGTGTCCTTATTGCATGCAGGTAAAACCTCTGGGTATATGCCCCGGAGTGATATAGCCGGATCCTCCAGGCGTGTCATGCCCAGTTTTCTGAGGAACCCACAGACTGCTTTCCAGAGTGGTTGTACTAGCTTGCAATCCCACCAGCAGTGGAGGAGTGTTCCTCTTTCTCCACATCCTAGCCAACAACTGCTGTCTCTTGTGTTTTTGATCTTAGCCATTCTGACTGGTGTGAGATGGAATCTCAGGGTTGTTTTGATTTGCATTTCCCTAATGACTAAGGATGATGAACATCTCTTTAGGTGCTTCTCAGCCATTAGATATTCTTCAGGTGAGAACTCTTTGTTTAGCTCTGTACCTCATTTTTAATAGGGTTACTTGCCTCTCTGGAGTTTAACTTCTTGAGTTCTTTGTATATATTGGATATTAGCCCTCTGTCGGATGTAGGGTTGGTAAAGATCATTTCCCAGTTAGTTGGTTGCCACTTTGTCTTTTTGACAGTATCCTTTGCCTTGCAAAAACTTTGTAATTTAATGAGGTCCCATTTGTCAATTCTTGATCTTAGAGCATAAGCTATTGGAGTTCTGTTCAGGAAATTCTCCCCTGTGCCCATATGTTCAAGGTTCTTCCCTAGTTTCCTTTCTATTAGTTTCAGTGTGTCTGGCTTTATGTGGATGTCCTTGATCCACTTGGAATTGAGCTTAGTGCAAGGAGATAAGAATGTATACAACAAATTCCCAAGGCAATACATTATGGTCTTAAATTTTTTGCTATGCTTTGGGCTTAATAATAAAGTTATTTTGCCATTTCAAGATAAATTTAGGGAAAGTGAGTGGTTTCAAAGAATTTAAAGTTGTAACCCAATAAGAAATAAGAAATCCAAACAGAGAGTGATCTGAGGAAAATACCTATTCTTCAAACTAGCCTCAGTTTACTCACTAAAGGGTAACAAATATCTGCCAGAATTGTTCCTCAAAAGTTAACATTTTTGCATTTTATTGTTTACATTCTACATATTTTTTCTGCATTTAGAATTTTAACTCTTTATTATCTTTATGGCAGAAGGACAAAGGAAAATGGGTTTAGAACACTATTTATTTATTCTCTAGCTTGCTTTCCTTAATCCTGGCACATGTAATCCTAATTCATAGGACATTACTTGTGTTCTTATGACTTTGGCTTTGGGCTGACATATGGCTTTGGTTACATGTAGTTTTATATCTTTATGTTAGCACTCACAATTAATCTAGTTGGTATTTTCTTACTGGAATCCATTTATTTTTCTTTCTTTTTTGATGTGGTGTATTGTACATGTGAAAATGAATGCTATACATTAGTGCACACACAGAGGCATCAGTAAGCTAGCATGTGTACATTTAGAGCTTTGAGCTTGACTGTGTCCAACAACCTTTTACCTTACTCATTGACACAGGCTTACTAAATCAAAATCAGGTCTCCCTACTATGTCTACCAGGTAATTGATTTTATTGTCATTGTTCATATTCTATTTTATTTCGTCTCTCTCTCCTAAATTTTCAGGATGAAATATAGTCCCCTGTAAGTCTTTCTGCTTATTGTACTTACTGTAAACATTTCCATTTTATCTACTAAATATTATGAGTTGAGCTGAGGTGGGGGAAAGATGAACATCTAAGCCAATAATAGCTGTCAAGTAATGTACAGAGAATCCCTTAGAGCTTAGGTGATTTCCCCTGGCATATTGCAATGGTAAATAGAACACTAAGCATTTGTCAATATAGGATTGGGGCCCAGGTGTGGTAGGAATGGTAATTTTATCGTAGGGTTCCAGCTACCTATCTTATTGTCTGTGCTTGTGAAGGGGCTAAGGTAATTGGATACTGACTCATGGGATAATCAAAAGGGAATCTGGGGTAATGACTGAACTAGTATATAAATAAAAACCTGGGATTTTGATCTGCAAAAAATGAGTTATCTGGAGAGTTTTTAGAATAGCAAGAAAAAGTTCTCTCAAGCAGAATACAGAGAAGGTGCAATCTGAAAAACTGTTTCAAGCAGAACACATGCTGTCAGCTTGTAACCCATGAATTGACTTCGAGTCATTTGTTTTACCACACCTAAAATTTACTTCTCTCAGAATCCTTCTCCAGGCAGAGGATGACCCTTGGCATTCCAACATGACATGAGAACATGTCATGAGTTCCAGATATGGAGAAGTCTTGACTTGAGAGAGACAGAGAAAAAGACACACACACACACACACACACACACACACACACACACACACACACACAGAGAGAGAGAGAGAGAGAGAGAGAGAGAGAGAGAGAGAGAGAGAGAGAGGAGAGAGAGAGACAGAGAGACACACAGAGAGACAGAGAGACAGAGAGAGACAGAGACAGAGAAAGACAGAAAGAGACAGAGCAAGAGGCAGAGACAGAGACAGAGAGAAAGAGAGACAGAGACAGAGATAGAAAGAGACAGAGCAAGAGACAGAGACAGAGAGAAAGAGAGACAGAGACAGAGAGACAGACAGAGAGAGAAAAATACAGAGACACAAAGACACACACACACACAGAAAGAGAGAGAGAGAGACAGACAGACAGACAGACAGAGACAGAAACAGAGAGAGACAGAGAGAAAGAGACAGAGACAGAGAAAGAGAGACAGAAACAGAGAGACAGAGAAAGAAAAAGACACAGAGACACAAAGACACACACAGAGAGAGAAAGAGATGGAGAGAGGTAGGGGAGGAAGGAGCGAGGTAATAAGAGCTACTGTATCTCCGAGGTAAGCCTTTAGCCCCATTTTTTGGAATGACTGATTTTATTCTTTTCAATGCTGTGGATACATATATGTTCTCAAACATAGGGGGCAAGACATATGGAAATATAAGTCAAGGTATCAAACAAATACCCAATGGCTCATATTAGTCTTAAAAAATGACTAGAATGAGAATTGATGGCTGGAGAAGATTGTGGTTATATACATGACATGATGTGACAGTCTAGTTGTATTGATTAAATTTTCTACAACATGAATTCATGAAAAATGAAACGAGGTTTTTCACTGGATCTCAGTACAAGGAGCAAAATATTGAAACTCAGTTACTTTTGGAACATTGGAATATGGGACACCATCATCAATCTTCCTATACAACCTTGGAGAAGCTTGTATCCTCTAATTAAGAAACAATAATAATCTCAGTGTGTACTGCTTTTCCTACTCCAGTTCTTAGGGGCAAAATAGTGACCTCACAAGGCATCTTCTGATGTTTTAGCTTGCTCAGGTGACATCGACTCCATTCTGAGAACTGTTGTGACACTGTATTTTTGACATTTTCATTGAAGCTGACATAATGTAATCTGTGATCATACTTAGTAAAAATTATGTGATTCTATACAAATGTCTTCATTTTTGATTTAATAAACCAATGTTTTTAAAATTAAGTGATTTAATTGAATACTTTATCTCTATAAAATTAAGAAATATAATATATGCACACATATCAACTGTCTTAAATTTTGATTTAATAAACTTATGTTTTTAAAATTAAAATAGTTACATATAGATAAAGACAGAGTACAGGTCTATAGTCATGTAACAGAGTCCTTTCCTTATTCATCTAGAATTGAAGCTTGCAAAATAAGAAAATATTCTTCTACCATATATTTTTACAACACTTTGGAATCCACTTCTACTTCATAATATTAAATGCTTATCTGTATCTGATCCTAAAAATATTGTATCAAAATGTACTTTATATTTAAAACCAAAGACAATGTTTTTAAAATAAATATGTAGGCAATTTTAATGAAGCCAAATATATGAGTTCTCAATGTTTGGGGAAAAGATAGAAGCATAGTTATTACATATAATTTTATCATAAAATATACTTCTCCCACAAAGTATGTTGTTATTGTTCAGATGAGGCAATTTTGCTTATTTCACCAAGAACTAGACATTTCTTTTGGTGGAATACCATAGCTGGTTAAAAAAACAAAATTTTAGAAAATTTTTATTCTTGTTAATAAGTATTATCCACAGACTTCACCACCTAGGGATCCATCCCATATACAGATACCAAACCTGACACTATTGTGGATGCCAAGAAGTCCATGCTGACAGGAGTCTGCTGATATAGCTGTCTCCTGAGAGTCTCTCCAGAGCCTGATATAAACAGAAGCATATGACCACAGCTAATCATTGAACAGATCATAGGGTCCCCAATGGAAGAGTTAGAGAAAGGAATGAAGGAGCTGAAGGGGTTTGAAAGCACATAGGAAAAACAACAATATCAACCAACCAGAGCTCCAAGGGTCTAAACCACTAACCAAGGAATACATGTGGAGGGGCCCATGGTTCCAGCAGTATATGTAGCAGAGGATGACATTGTTGGGCATCAATAGGAGAAGAGGCTCTTGATCTTTTGAAGGCTTGATGCCCCAGTGTAGGGGATTGCAATTGAGGTGAGGTAGGAGTGGGGGTGTGTGTGGGGGTGGGGACAAATCCTCATAGAAGAAGGAGGAAGGGGATGGGATAGTGAGGTTCTGGGGTGAAATCAGGAAAGTAGATAACATTTGAAATGTAAATAAATAAAATATCCAATAAAAAAGAAAGATCTGCACTGCAGTGTATAACTATGTATAAGGTTTTCCAACATTGTTTTAAAGAATAAATAATATTTCATGGTAAAGTTGTATGAGGTTTGTTTCTCCCATACAGAAAAGAATTTCAGAATTTGAATATCCAGGTGTATCATCAAATGAACAAATCATAGTGGCATTGAATATCAGCATAGAGCCTCGGAGATTCTGCTTGCCTGATAAGTTGAATACCTTTCAGAAAAAAAAAACGAACAAAGCAGTACAGCAGGACCTCCACCATCCAATATTTGATTTTGGAAGGATGCATATACATTAAAAGTAAAATTATGTTTACTTTCATTAATGCCTGTACATTATATGCCCATATGTACAGTATATTATGTAGGATATTTAGTTCCTTTACTTTTCTCCCCTACATTATGAATTTAATCTCAAGGGTGTTTTTTCCTGATTAATTTGTTTTTGTTTTTCCACTCAAAGACACAGAATGCAATACAGTGTCACACATAGAGGAAAATCTCAAAAAATATTGACTGTAGTAATTAGTACTCAATAGATCCTCTTTTTGTTCTTCTACATGAACTCAATTTAAGGCAATTTGATTGCTTAATAATTATAAAGTGTATTTTATTAAAATCTAATTATACAAATCCTTATTAAGGAAATCAAGCTATAAGCAACCATTTTTATTTGCACACATTTGCATTTAATATTTATGAATTGACAGTTAAGGTACTCCTCTTTAAAATGCTGAAATGGAATTATTAAAACAGTAATCCATCATATCATGATTTACATATAATTCAATTTTCTACAATTTAATTTTAAATATCAAAGATGCAAATATGGACTAATTATCCATCATCAAAAAACACATGTCAAAACCTAAATGCTCTCAGAGATGACAGTCAATAATGAAGCAAAATAAAAAATAATAGTCTTTTTAAATAATGTTTCACATAAAAGAAACCTGAAAGGTATTATAAAATTGTGTTACTTTATTTTTTGGGCACTATTTTTATTAATTTCTTGTTATCTTTCAAAATAAATAAATAATACAATTATTGTTCTTTCAGTATGAACAAGTAGTATTATCCTTTAAGTAATACATACCTGGCTGTATTTGGAAAATATATTTATGTAAATTACACTGAAAGAAAGATAAGACTAAACTCTGTCAATTGTAAGATATTGTATATTTCATTAAGAGCAACTTAAATTTTAGTACCTGTATACAGTATTATCTTTGTAGAGATTATATTCAGATACAATGAGTTTAGAACACTCATTTGCAAAATGTTACATAATTTACACTTTCGTTTTATGTATTCTGATACGTTTTGTATGCTGAGTACCGTTGAAGGAAAAATGAATGCTGAAGACTCAGAACCTGAAATGTAGTGTGTCACAAAAAGCATATGGTAGGTGCTTTGAAGAATATTAGTATTAGTTTCATTGAAAAGTTAAACATATTGAATGAACTGTTTTAACTCATTTTTTATGACTGAATATATGCTGATCTCTCATTGACTGAAGTCTGGAGCAAATACCACAGTGGATATCCTTTTATATTTCCTTGCTTTCTCTCTACTTACTCGAATAAAACATTGTGACAAATGAAATTTAAGTGTTACAGAATATTTTGCCTCACAGTTCGTTATAGTCCATCACTTTAGGAGGTGTCTCAAAGGCAGGAGTTTGAAGCATCATTCACATAGCCTCTGCAGGAAAGTGGCAGAGAACAATGAGTAAGGGCATGTATAACTAGCTTAAACAAAAGAACACATATGGTAGGCCCTCACTGATAAGTGGATATTAGCCCAAAGGCCTGAAATGCCCAACACACAATTCACAGACCACATGAAGCTCAAGAAGAAGGAAGACCAAAATGTGGGTCCTTCAGTCCTTCTTAGAAGGGGTAACAAAATATGGGAGCAAATACGGACACAAAGTATGGAGCAGAGACTGAAGGAAAGGCCATCCACACACTGTCCCACCTGGGAATACACCCCATATACAGGCACCAAATGCAGATACAAATGTGGATGCCAAGAAGTGCATGCTGACAGGAGCCTGATACAGCTGTCTCCTGAGGGGCTCTGCCAGAGCCTAACATATACAGAGGTGGATGCTTGCAGGCAACCATTGGAATGATCATGGGTTTCCCAATAGTAGAGTTAGAGAAAGGACTGAAGCAGCTGAAGGGGTTTGAAATCCCATAGGAAGAACAACTATATCAACCAACCAGAGCTCCTAGGGACTAAATTGCCAATCAAGGAGTGCACTTAGAGGGGCCCATGTTTTCAGCTACATATGTAGCAGAGGATGACCTTGTTGTGCATCAATAAGAGAAGAGGCCCTTGCTCCTGTGAAGACTTGATGGCCCAGTGTAGGGGACTGTGAGGGCAGGGAGGTAGGAGTAGGTGGGTACGTGAGGATGAGGGTACACCCTCATAGAAGCAGGAAGAGGGGGGATGGGATAGTCGGTTTCTGAGTGGGGGTATCGGGAAAGGGAATACCACTTGAAATGTAAATAAATAAAATATCCAATAGAAAAATTGAGTGTCATTCATAAACATAAAATTCTACAGGATGATTTTAATTTGTATTCAAATCAATTAATGCAATTCAAATTCAAAATTTTAGTTCCTCAATTGTATTTGCTTCATTTCCTTCATCTCTGCATGTAGGCTACCTTCTAAGCTTTATAAATATTCCCAATGACACCTAAAGATATTTTGGTCAGCATTGGCTGTACTTGGCATACTGAAATCGTATTCTCATTCTTCTGTTAGCTGAGTAACATTGACTGGATAGTTTATATATTCTAGTCTTCTGTTTCCTTGTTTGTGAAGCAGTGGTTCTCAGCCTTTTATACATTTCCTCATGTTGTGTTGTCCTCAACCATAAAATTATTTTTGTTGCTACTTCTTACCTATAGTTTTACTACTCTTATAAATTATACTGTAAATATATATATTTTTTGATGGTGTTATTAACACCTGTGAAAGGCTCATTCCACATTCCATGGTGTCAGGAATCTCAGGTTGAGCTCCGCTGGTTTTGAATAATACAAATACTAGTGTCTATATGAAGGATTGGCATTCAGAACAATCACTACACATAAAATATTTTCTGGTGTAATTTAAATAGTCCATTTGACAACTGTTAGAACATAGATTAAAAATTAAATTCCAAGCCAAGTTTTTCAATAATATTCACAAACTTAGCTTTACTAGCAAACATTCCAGGGAGTCAGCCAGGAGCCAGCCCTGGCAAGAGGTGTTTCTTCTTCTTGATTCTTCTTGAGGCATTGGAGGGGGAAGAGCTTCAGCGGGGGTAAGACTTTTTTTCTTACGAAATTCTGGAGTAAGACTTTGTCTTAAGGAAAATTTAGGGTTGCAGTATAATAAAAAGTTTACTTATTTAATTCTGAGTTACTATGCTAATGTAGCTGACCTGCCTTCTGTGTTCTCTTGTGAAACCAGAGACTGCAGTCTCAGGCACTTTACATCTCATCCTAAAACATCAGGAGATTAAGTAAATGGTTAGTTGCTAGAGACTTTTCCCTAGTGTCCAGATGCCTCTTGCTTGTCAGGCTAGGGGGAAGGTTAGAGCAATAAACTTCTATTGAGCTAGGAGAAGAGAATAACACTCCCAGAAAGAAAAACTTTTACATAAGTGAATAAGCATAATCTCAAATAAATTCATACACAGCTTCAAACATAACAGAGTTTTCATTTACACATTTCCACACAAATTCATTTGGACCCAGCTTGCATGCATTCTCACAATTACTTACTTACACACACACACACACACACACACACACACGTATACATTCTCACAATTACATACATACATACACATCCAAACTTATGTAAGCATTTGGAGCAAGAGACCAAGCACCGGTATAGAATGAAATCACTCATTCTGGATGAAAAATGAACTCCAGTATTTATTACATTGAGAAAGAAAAACACTTCCACCCTTTTAATGCTAAATGAATTAAACCCATGTTTATAAGAAAAAAGCTTAGTCCTTTTAATAAGACTAAGCCTGCCTTCTCCTTGCCCTGGGACCTGTTCTGTCCCTTGGTAAGGAGAAGCCTGCCTACTCCTTCTGCTCTCTGCAGCTTCTTTTTTCTCTTTCCCTCTGCATCCTGCACATCGTTCTCTTAGTTATTTTATGTTACCTATAGTTTTTAAGTTAGTCCACTCTGCATTCTCCTTCTAATCGTGTTCTCTTCTGACTAAAAACTTCTCCTCAGTTCAGTTCTTCTCTCAGCTCTGTTCTTCTTACCTCTGTTCCTCTCGCCTAAATTCTTCTGGTCTCACTCTTCTCTTTGTCCTCAGTCCCTAAACATATTTCAGAATACAAAATCACATGCTACAAAGTTCATCACAAGTTAACACAAAATACCAAGTCATAAATTAAAATAGAAGTTTACAACAGAGAATGTTTACATGCATATCCATTAGGAGTAATTATCTAGCTAAACATCTATCACTTGTCTTCTCTATAGGTTAATAGAAAGTTTAAAACCATAACTAAGTTATAAGTGAAGTTTTGTATAGATAAACCCAGTCATTATTTTATCTTCTGTCCTAGCACCTATAATAAATTGTTAGTTTCCTTTTAATGACCTCTGGTTAATTGTTTTACAACCTCTTAGAATGTCCTCTGAGTAGGAGAAAGTCTGGTTGCCGTCTAAGAGCAATTAACATGATACTTGGGAGACTCACAGAGTCCTCATTGCAGTTTTGATTATCAGAAAAGAACCTAATAGAAGTTCCACAATGAAAGAACTTAATAATCACAAATACAGATATTTAGGAATTCTTATAGTATCGTCATTAAAACTTAAGTCATCTATTTGTCTGCATAGCATCACTATAAGACAGTACTTCATGGATCTGCAGAGATCTGCTCCAAAGGGATGTGCTATTACTTACTGATTGTTATATATGTTTAATAATAACAGGAAAAGCATATTAATGTCAGGAATCTTTCCTAAATCTAGTCTCTAACTGCCTTGCTCAATGAGGACTCACCTGTCACAGATTATATAATAATCTGAAGCAGGCTACTTCAGGATGATCACATGCTAGTATATTAGCTTGTCCCATTATGGCTCCCAACATGAGTTACACTATCATCTCACACAACTTACTCAAAATTTCAACCAAAAATTTTAGTAACAGACAGACTCCTGTGACAAGTATTGGAGTATAACTCCAAACTTCACTATTTTTTTTTCACTACTTACACCTTGAAAAAAGTCAATATATCTTTGTGCTGGTTGATCCTTTCAGTCTGACAAGATACAGAAATACCATGAAAACGAATCTTCTGTACATGCTTGTGTCTGTAACTTCCTCTATAGTTTGTGAAGTGAGAAGACAGAACTTAAATGTAGTCGTGAACATTTCATGCACTGGATATTGAGTCCACTGGAAGAGAAGGAGAAAGCCCAGAAGGACAGCAACTCTTAGTGGCCTTTGCTTTCTGACTCTGCATGTTATTTTGAGGGCTGTGTCAAGTGACTACACTGTATCCTGGAATTGGGAGTCAAAGTAAAACCCATTTTGCTTCTATTGCTTTTGTATGGTATTTTGCCCTAACAGGAAAAAGAACTGTGTGTCTAAGTAATCACAAAAGATGCACTTCCCGTTGATGGCACACCCACAGCTTTCTTATGCCAGAGCATTTCAAGCAAGGCATATTTGTAGCCTCTGTGCTGGTGCTATAAGGGTTTACAACTTTTCTCTTTTCCTTTGAGGCTCTGCCAAGAGAAATATGATAGTAGCTGCTTCTTTTGCTATAGCAGTCTTTGAATAAATTGTTCTTTCTTGTTTTTGTTTGGGTAGCATTGATATATTTCCATAGTTTTTGCAGACATTCCATTGCTTTACATTCTATACTGCCTGATTCAGAGGACACAAGCTGTCAGCTCCTCGAGTATCATTATCCTCAGTTTATTTATGATAATCTAGTGCCAAGATCTGAAATTTCACATTGAGTTCACTTCCCTGGCTATGGGTTTGCATTTTAGTAAATGTATTTTGTTATAAGTTCCAGGCACTTGACAATGTTCATGGATTCCAAATATATATTTTCACATTGTTTTGCTGTAATTTGTAATTTTTAAAACATTTTCCTGACTAAAAGTGTTGCTTGATATAGGAAGGAAAGATACAATACAGCATAGCTGTGAGCCTGTTGTTCCCTGCCAGACTGTTGATTTTGTAATTCTTACTGAATCAGCATCTGCTTGTACAAATTTTGCTTTTGGCCATCAATAAATCTCAACAAGTTCTCCTTCTATCTCAATTTTCTTTCTTTTGGGAACTTGGCTTTTCTCCAGAGAGATCATTCTCTCTGGTTGTGCACCTGTCAGGGGGAGTAGACTATTGATTCTATGTTCTGTGGAATGTAGCCACTATGTTGGGAGCCCAAGACTAAAAATCACAAGAATTACGTTATCATTAATCATTGCCAGGCATCCTGGTATTCTTCCAGATATTCACCCATTCCTTTCCAAGAAAACCACCTACTTCTCACACTTTCGCTGTAATCATGATTAGTTTATCATCATTCTTACTGGCAGATGATGACTAAGGATGACTTGGGATTTGAGTGAACTCCATAGACAGAACTGGATTCAGATAAGAGTGATTATTTAAAATCATATTTTTATGATCCAATGGGAAGCATTGTTAGTTGATAGGAAAAATACCTCCAGCCAAATTCTGAATTAATTATTTCTTTGTTTAAACATCCTCAGGTCATAGTTAATGAGCAATTTAACAAAATTAAGTAACATACATTCCAGAAAATACTTTCTTCTAGAGCTCAGTTCCCTCTTTATACCTAGACATTCCTGCAGCGTTCTAATTACAGTTTTCCTCCAGCTGTCAGCTGTTCCATCTTGTCAAAACCTCCCACATTTCCCAAAAATTTTCCCCAAATTTGAAAATGCCAGTTTATTCTTAATGCATATTTTTTCCATATAACATGGACACATTTATGTACATATTTTAAATGTTGCACTTAAGTTGAGTTAGGTATCATAAATAAACATTACTTTAAACCAAGTAAAGCAGCCAGCTATTTATTGAAGATTTCAGAAATACATTCTGTGACACACAACCTAATATAAGGCAATATGCACACTTATTAGCATCTCAGATCATGACTATGGTAAATTTTCATGGAATATGAGACCAACTGAACAGACCTGGAAATGAAATTGATGATGATTTCCTTTCACCATTAAACTATGGATCAAAAACCTAGAAAAGTGTTCTCAAAAGATACATGTAAAACATCTCAAATTAAGTCCTAACTGCTGAAGTCACTGGATACTTTGCTCATAGTTTTCAGAGTTTCCCTGATTGAATATGAGCTATCTGGGAGGGGCGGGGAAAACTGGGAAAGGGGATAGCCTTTGAAATGTAAAAAAATGAATATATCCAATAAAAAAAAAGAATGAGCAAGAATTAGTTTTCACATTGATGGGCTACCTAACTGATTATCTGATACCACATGATTAATTTTTAAAACATGTACATAAAAGGAAAAACAATTTCAGTGAGTTTATAAAGTAACCTTGAATTGTTTGAAGAAGCAACATAGGATGGGCTGGAGAAAGGAAAGGGGGAAATGATGTAAATACTGCAGATAGTGAAATTTTAAAAATAAATTTTAAAAAATTATTAGGTGGTTAATACAAAAGGACAAGAAGAATGTTTAGGGATAAAATATAATATGAATTTGACAATAGTTGTGAGTAAAATATTGTGATAATATACTTGATAGTTCTTCTGATTCATTTTGTTAGTAGCCATAACCTAGAATAGGAAATCCAATAAAAAAATAAATATTTGAAAAGAAGGAATCAGGGATGCATTTGATCTATGCTAATATAAATCTTTTATGGATAAAACAAACAAACAAAAAAAGAATAACATTCGACTTGAGAATAGCTGTCACATGGGAGGCTCTGCTAGTATAGTGCATGACAAATACAGAGAGGAACATTCTCAGCCAGCCATTGAACTGAGCATAGGGTCCCCAATAGGGGAGCTAGAGAAAGGACCCAAGGAGCTGAAGGGGTTTGCAGCGCCATGGGAGGAACAATGATTTGAGCCACCCAGTATTCCCAGAGCTCCCAGGGACAAAACCATCAACCAGATAGTACACATGGTGTTACCCATGGTTTCAGATGCATAGGTAATAGAGGATGGGCTTGCTGGACATCAAAGGGAGGAGAGGCCCCTGGTCCTGGAAAGGCTCGATGCTGCAGTGTAGGGGAAACCAGGACAGGGTAGCAGGAGGGGGTTGGTAGGGAAAAGGGGGAAGGGAGATGGCTTATAGGACTTTCGGTGGGGGGGGGGAACCAGGAAAGGGTAAAAGCATTTGAAATGTAAATAAAGAATATATCTAAATTAAAAAAAAAAAAGAAAAGCATGGCTTTGGTAGTGAAGGTATTTAAAATTTTTCTATTAATGATAATAAGAAATATAAATGATAACTAAAATATAAACAGAATAAGAAGAGATATAAAAGACAGAATGCCCATATCTTCTCTTCCAAAACTTCCAGACAATCCCCATCCCTCTGTAACTTTTCTCATTTACATACAGTGCATTCTAATAACTGATCTTTCAAAATAAGGATTATTGATAAACATTAGAGAGCCAAACTACAGCAATAATCTTCAAGATTTTCTGATACATTTAGGAACTGCTTTTGATATATTAAATCCCACCATCTATGCTTGATATCTTTAACAGTGTCAACACATCATTCTACCTGGAACTTCAAACATCACACATATTTAGCTTCAAGCCCTTATTCACAATTGTGTTCTTAACTGAAAAAAAAATATTCCTATAAGCTTTGAGGCATACTGCTCAAATGTTTGAAAGGTTTATATTTTGTGAATGAAATAACAATAAACGCACACCAAAAGATTCTGTTTTGAAGTATAAGATGGCTCTCGGAAATGATGAAGTCAGATTTGATTTCTTTGATGTATATTAAACATGGAATTTTACACTGATATTTCCTGCTCTATTGAGGTAGGAAAAGTAACTATAGAAAGCTCTTTAATATTAAAGTGTACTAAAATTCTATAATATCCTTTAAACAAAATTTAAGGAATGATTATAATTTGTGTTTGAAAGACTAAATCTAAAGGTCATGGCACAAGCTATTTATGTTCCTGCTCTTACATTAGAATAGCCAATGCAGAATAGGTGATGGAAAGATTGTGAAAGCCAGATCAGTAAGTTTTCTGTGATATTGCTTATCCTACTAATATCAGAAATTATACCCATGATGTTTTAAAATGTGACTGTCTTTGTTTTTAATTGTTGCTTTTTTGTGTCTTGTTTTAGTGTTTTGTTTTTGAAACAGAAATAAATGAAGCTAGGTGTGTACAAAGATGAGGAGTATTTGAGAGGAGTTAGTTGGGGAAACATGAAGAATATGACCAAAGTATCTTGTATGATTCTTTTAAAATAATTTAAAATGTAGTGATAAATACAACATTAAAAGGAATTAATTTTCTTACCCTCACCCTTGTGTAAAAATGTAAGATTTCAATATTTTCAATTATGGAAGTTGGCAGTTAATTATTTAAGTGATGAGCTAGCTAATAGAGAAAATATTCCTTTTATTAAAAATTAACAGTATCCACACTTATCAAAAATAGCAAATGAGAATAAGTTAAGTCAATGTCTAATGAGACATTGCAGTTAACAGGGACCATGGGTTTCTGAAATTACAACATCTCTTTAAGAACTGACTAATTTGCATGTTAAAACTGCACTGAATGCATAAACATGAACATCTGTAGTCTCAAAGGACTTCAGTCCCCTTCTTCCCTTTACATCCATGGCTTCAGAAACCATTTTATTTGGTTAGAGTCACGCCAAGATACTTTATATGGTTTGTGGCTATCGTGAAGGGTATCATTTCACTTACTTCTTTCTCAGCCTGCTTATCCTTTGAGTATAGGAAGGCTACTGACTTGCTTGAGTTGATTCTATATCCGACCACTTTGCTGAAGTCATTAATCAGCTGTAGGAGTTCTCTGGTGGAGTTCTTTGGGTCGCTTAAGTATACTATCATATTGTCTGCAAATAGTGTTAGTTTGACTTCTTCCTTTCCAATTTGTATCCCTTTGACCTCTTTTTGTTGTCTGATTGCTCTAGCTAGAACTTCAAGTACTATATTGAAAAGATATGGAGAGAGAGGGTAGCCTTGTCTAGTCCCTGATTTTAGTGGGGTTGCTTCAAGTTTCTCTCCATTTTGATTGATGCTGGCTACCGGTTTGCTGTAAATTGCTTTTACTATGTTTAGACAAGTGAAAGATCTGTATGACAAGAACTTCAAGTCTCTGAAGAAAGAAATTTAAGAAGACCTCAGAAGATGGAAAAATCTGCCATGCTCATGGATTGGCAGGATTAATATAGTAAAAATGACCATCTTACCAAAAGTAATATACCGATTCAATGCAATCCCCATCAAAATCCCAACTCAATTCTTCATAGAGTTAGAAAGAGCAATTCAAAAATTCATCTGGAATAACAGAAAACCCAGAATAGCTAAAACTATTCTCAAGAGTAAAAGAACCTCTGGGGGAATCAGTATTCCGGACCTCAAGCTGTACTACAGAGCAATAGTGTTAAAAACCGCATGGTATTGGTACAACGACAGACATGTAGATCAATGGAACAGAATTGAAGACCCAGAAATGAATCCACACTCCTATGGTCACTTGATCTTGACAAAGGAGCTAAAACCATCCAGTGGAAAAAAGATAGCCCTTTCAACAAATGGTGCTGGCTCAACTGGAAGCCAACATGCAGAAGAATGCAAATTGACCCATTCTTATCTCCTTGCACTAAGCTCAATTCCAAGTGGGTCAAGGACCTCCACATAAAACCAGACACACTGAAACTAATAGAAGAGAAACTAGGGAAGAACCTTGAACATATGGGCACAGGGGAGAATTTCCTGAAGAGAACTCCAATAGCTTATGTTCTAAGATCAAGAATAGACAAATGGGACCTCATTAAATTACAAAGTTTTTGCAAGGCAAAAGACACTGTCAAAAAGACAAAGCGGCAACCAACTAACTGGGAAATGATCTTTACCAACCCTACATCTGACAGAGGGCTAATATCCAAGATATACAAAGAACTCGAGAAGTTAAACTCCAGAGAGGCAAGTAACCATATTAAAAAATGGGGTACAGAGCTAAACAAAGAGTTCTCACCTGAAGAATATCTAATGGCTGAGAAGCACCTAAAGAGATGTTCATCATCCTTAGTCATTAGGGAAATGCAAATCAAAACAACCCTGAGATTCCATCTCACACCAGTCAGAATGGCTAAGATCAAAAACACAGGAGACAGCAGTTGTTGGTGAGGATGTGGAGAAAGAGGAACACTCCTCCACTGCTGGTGGGATAGCAAACTGGTACAACCACTCTGGAAAGCAGTCTGGCGGTTCCTCAGAAAACTGGGCATGACACTCCCGGAGGATTCGGCTATACCACTGCTGGGCATATACCCAGAGGCTTTACCTGCATGCAATAAGGACACATGCTCCACTAAGTTCATAGCAGCCTTATTTATAATAGCCAGAAGCTGGAAAGAACCCAGATGTCCCTCAACGGAGGAATGGATTCAGAAGATGTGGTATATTTACACAATGGAATACTACTCTGCAATTAAAAACAATGAATTCACGAAATCCCTAGGCAAATGGTCAGAACTTGAAAATATCATCCTTAGTGAGGTAACCCAATCACAAATGAACACATATAGTATGCAGTCACTGATAAGGGGATATTAACCCAGAATCTGGGAATACCCTGGACATGATACGCATATCAATAGATTTCCAAGAAGATGGAAGGAGAAACCCCTGGTCCTGGAAAGACTGGTTGTAGGAGAATGCCAAGACAGAGAAGTGAGAGGGGGTTGAATGGGGAAAAGAGGGAAGGAAGGGGGCTTATGGGACTTTCGGGGAGGGAGGAAACAGGAAAGGGGAAATTATTTGGAATGTAAATTAAAAAATTAGAAAATAAATAAATAAAAAAAGAAACCATTTTATTATACAAAGATCAAAACTCTTAGCAATTTTAACAACCTCATCTCAACTATTATGTATCCACTGAATATTGTATTTATATATTTACTCTGGTAACAAGGGTGGTCAAATTTGTCTTGAGTGATGAAATAAAGCTTGAGTCTTCTGTTAAACTAGTCTGGGATCCTTATTTCACTGCTTGCTTCTTGATGAACTTAGAACTATTTCTGCTTTAAGAGAAAATTCTCACCGTACCAACTATCATCCTCTTATGCAGCAAAATTACTCTCACTTCTTACACCTAGGGCACTTTGCATTCTGCCTTTGCCCTTAACAAGGTCAACTGATCAAGATTTTTTTGCCTAGATAGAGCACTTCCTACCATGCTCCTGCTTATTAAACACTCCTGTGGAGATGAAGTCTAACTTCTATTTCTTCATTGATGAATCACTGGTTATATATAAATTTACAAATCTTGAGGCAGATTATAATATTAATAAAGCTTCCTTCTATAATTCACATGTCTATCATAGGTAGAAATCAGTCCAGTTGGGCTATATTATATGCTATGTAATCCATACTACAATTCCTCATCCAGACAAATATCTTGAAGAAAATATTTGCCGAGACAGCCTGGATGCTTTCATGGAGGGTATTACTGTGCAATTTTGACCTGGTTGCAAGCATGGGAGTCTTCTCTCCTAAACCTGAATCCAATCAAAATTAACAACTAAGAATATTTCATGTGGTCTTCGATTAAACACTCCTAAAATGTTTGTAGTATAATTCCTAATAATGTCTTAATACACACAAATGTATATGAGTATTTATGTGTATACTTGTCTATAAATTAATACTTCAAAGTTTACTTTAAATATTTAATTGTTTTCAATTTGAATGTTTTTTGTTTGTCATACCAGACTTCCCTTATACTGTTATACCTCTGCTGATTACCCTCTTCCCATATACACTAGTTCTTCAAGGGTTTTCTTCAGCTCTCCTGTATGTATTTTGTAGCATCTTGCTTGTTTTTTATTCCAGCACTAGGAGAAGTGACAAAGACATTTACATTTATTTTATACACTTGGTGAACGCTAAGCTTAGTGGAAGACACTATCAGACAGTGGTGTTGTGATCACATGGTGAGGCTACCTACTTCAACCTCTCAACTTTGTGTATTCACACAACATGCAACAAAAACACACAAGTATAGGCATAGTTTTGTGTGCTGTAATGCTTATTCTAAATATCTTTTGTTTCAAGTTTGTGTAAACATTGCTTACAATTTATTCTCTGCCTTGTCAATAAAAGAGGATCAGCCAATAGCTGGACACAAGAGAGAATAGGGTGGAACTTCTATCTACTGTGGGAGGGGGAAAGTGAAGAGTAAGTAGTATTCAGCCACAAAGGGGGTGCAGGGAGACATCATGGTAGAACACACCTGAAACCCAGAGAGACAGACAAATTCAAAAGTGCAAATATTTCAGGGATTTTTGCTGGGAGAAACCTAGATAGAGGATTAGAATAGATTTACAACTACCCAGATACTGTGCAGTAAATTTAATTAAATTTGAATACCAGTCTCATTCATTTGGGAGCCAGCCGGGGGTAAAAGAAAACTAGATACATTTTGAAACTACCATTGCACACAATGGTACCCTTACACACGTACACACACACACACACACACACACACAACCACACACACACTCACACACACACACACACACACAGGAGAGAGAGAGCGAGAGAGAGAGAGAGAGAGAGAGAGAGAGAGAGAGAGAGAGAGAGAGAGACAGAGAGAGAGACAGAGAGACAGAGAGAGAGAGAGAGAGAGATCGGGAATCAGAGAGGGAGAGAGAATTTCTTTCACAACTAAATGAAGGTTGAGACCACTCCTGTGGTGCAGTCACTTGTGTGTTCATGGATACAGGTAGTGGTTATGCTGTCACAATGTACTGTGTATGTGTCGACTATCTGTGTATTCTCCTGCTAAGTGCTGCTGCAAGGTGTCCCTGAGCTACCACTTTCTTCAATGCAGCTGTCAGTGTATCTCTGGGGTGACTTCCTTTTCCTTGTCTTCTACTTGTGTTGGTATATTACAATGAGAGAAGAACCTTTGTGCTACTAAACTTCTTGTATAGATCTTTTTGCTGTTTGCCACTAGAAGCTGTATTTTAGTTTTCAGGAACTAGAATGGAAGGTTTCCTCATAGCATTAGCCCTTTGCTATAACATATCTCTCTTTTGAGGAACAGATGAATACAATTTTAGTTAATTGTTCAGAATAGATGTGTACAGTATAGAATACTATACGGTTTTGAATCAGTTTTACCCTCTAGCAAGAGTCATTTTGGTATTTCAGGACACAAAGAATATTCTTCAGACTCTTGTCCTTGGTTGTCAGAGAGACATATGAGAATTTTGCCTGTATAAGAGCCAACTTAAAAAGGATCTAGCCAACAGGCATCTCATATGCCAAAACAATTTTCCAGCATCCATGTTATACACACATTTCCAGTTTCCTGTCTGTTTGAACTATAAACCTGGTGAATGATATAAGCTGTACTGTTTGAATCTGAGTTGCTGTTTTATTTTCTCTTCATTCTCTCTTCCTGAACCCCTATTCGCTCGCCCCCTGCCCTTTCAAATTTTCTATTTCTGACTCTGAATAGGGTATACATTTCTGAAGCTGTCTGTCTTAAACTAAAATTCCAACTATGACTAGTTGTTCTCACTATTTCCAAAATTGAGTATTACCTAGCTTGGGGCCAAGCTCTGTAGTGACAAATTTGTTTCTTTAAAAACACAAAAACGTGATGTGAATATCTTTGCTTTAATTCCAGGCATGGGATATGGGGCTGCTTCAATTTATTTTCAGCAGCTGGCTGTAATTTGTCTCAGGCTCTGGCAGGGGCATGATCTTACCAGCTGAAGAAGAGAGTTTGCATTCTTGAGCTTCTTCAGAGCTCCATGAAAGGAGGCTTTTGCTACTCCCCTGCTGCTATTCCTCGGCTACTGCCTTCCCCTCCTCCAACCATTGTTGTTTGGTTGCTGGTTGCTGGTTTCTGGCTACTGGCTGCTTGTTGGAAATATCTGGACCACAAAGATCCAGCTTACCCCTAGGAACTCTTTCTACAGTGCTCTCCTGTGTGTTGTAGTCAGAGTTGCGTATATTCTATCCCTGATTCAGTCTGTCAAATCTTTCTCTACTTTGACACTTTGTCTGCCCTTAGTTAGAAGTTACTGCTTGAGATTAAAGGTGACTACTAAGGGCATATCTGTGTTCCAGCTGGATTACACAGACCTAGGTCGCTGGATGTGATCCTTTGCTGGAGCAGCCATGTTGCTACATTAAAATCTGCCTATTTCCTAATTGCTTTTCTCCATACATTGAAAGAGTTTATGAAAATATCTGTTTGGTTTTCTCCCATAGATATATTTAGTCAGACATATTTAATTTCTTCTCAAAGTGGCTTTTTTCCCGAATCATGTTGTGACTCCTTTTCAGTATTTAATAAGCTTTCAATACAAATGTGCAATTCAATTAAAATTTTATTGATATAAAAAAAGGTACAAAACTTTGCAACTCTTTTTAAATGTTACCATTTCACATTCTATTTAGTCAAATCAAATTAGTATAGAAAAGTTTAGTAAATTAAAATAATTTATCATTGTTAATATGTTACAATTATATGTGAAAAAAATATTTGTAGCATGCTACATACAGCAAGTACAATTGGGTGACTAAAGATACCAGCATTGTGTGGTGCATCTCACTAACTTGTAAGACAAAATTTAGGTTCTATTGACAATTAAATGTTTGGGGAAGTAGTATCACTTTCTTTAATGGTGTAACCATTGGTATGTTGTGCTTCCTCCTATACAAAATTCCCTTCAAATGTTAGGGAATAAATCTCTAGTTCAACTCAGTAGATCAAGCAAAACTAAAATTATTTGGGGAGATGTTGAGAAAAACCGTTTCATGGAAGAAGGACCGAAAGGAATATGGTGGTTCTAAAAAGATTGAAATGCTTTATACAGCAGTTTGAAACTGTCTTAAAATAAAACATTAACATCTAAACTATTTTTAATGTATAAGAAATTAACTCGGGTTTTCAAATTTTATATTTTTTTCTTTCGCTTATTTACTACACAGTGTTGGCATCAGAAGTGAGCTTTTGAATGAAGTGATGATGTAACCCATAGGCAACAGGGACCTATGCATCTGTTGCATGGCAACCACCATCCATTCACCTACCAGCTCTTACCTGTGGCAGAGGTAGGCAGTGGTGCATGCAGTTAGGTCACAGCCCAAATAAAAAGCAGAGGCCCCCTGACCTTCTCTCTATGTCCTTCTTTGTCAGGCCCCCTTTTCTCCTTTTCACCCCCTAAACCTCTCTCCCATGGAATTGTGCTGACCTGGTGTGATCTGTCTGGATGAGATGTCATGCTAACACAACACACAATATGCAAACATATTTTTCAATTGTGTGTTTCTCCAGTTGGATTTACAATTTTTAAACCTTTATATATGAAGGTTAAAGCTAATTTAATGAAGAAAAGAGAAAGTAAGATTGAGAATGTGAATAAAAATAGTAGCAGCAGCAGCCACAACAACAATAATAATTAGTACATGGATAAAGTTGCTATAAAAATAATATCTGATTAATATTTATGATTTTTATTACTGTATGGAGGCTAAATCTAAACTTGGGAAAAAAGAGGAAGAATAAGGTGTTGATAAGAATAAAGGAGTATTAAGTTAATATGGAATGGGAAATAACAGGAAGTTATCCTTAATATTTCTAATTGTGGATATCACAGAAAGAAAACTTTACAATTACTTTGTGACTTTGCAACTAATAAATTACATATATTTAACTTTTTAATATGACAATACCTCAGGGATTTATTTTTAGGATCCTCATTCTCTTATACTTGAAAAGGTAATTAGAAGGGTTATTGTATAAATATATACAGTTTCAAATAATAAATCATATCATAGGATAGTGGAAAGAAATACAAACACAACTAGATAATAAATATGCCAAGGTACCCCCATAATTTAATTAACTTTATGAAATAGAATATCAGGTGAAAATTTTAAATGTTCTTACTATTTTTATAGAAAACATCTATACCTTAACTAAATTTGTAAAATAGAAGCTATTGGTTTGGTATTTTTGCTACTTGACACGGGATCTTATAGAGTCTAGACTGGCTTTGAGATTGTTGCATATGTTACACTTGTTACTGACTCCTTAGCCTCCTGCCTCAGCTCCAAAATTTCTGGAATTTGGGGTATATATAACTGCTCCCAGAACAGACCTGCAATCTGACCCAAAAGTGAAAACCATACTATTTAGGATCATGTATTCATGAGGAGAAATTTCATTCTAGTACTTCAACCCCGATTTTAATTGACAAATTATTGACAATCATTTATTGACAAATCATTCTTTACTTATCTTGCTGTAGAAACTAGAATGTTTAGTTTTAAAAGACTTTTACCAGTATGTGATGTGAAGCCTGAAGTGGCCACGTCCTGAAGACAGTCAGGACTTTCAGTGGAGGGAGGGAAACATGAACCTACCTACAAAACTCTCAACTCAAAATTTGTACTGCCTACAAGATGTACAGGGATAAAGATGGAGTAGGGATTGAGAGAATAGCCAACCACTTACTGATCTAACATGAGACTCACTCCACGTGAGTGAGACAACACCTGACACTATTCGGGATACCCTGCTGTGCTTGCAGACAAGAGCCTAGCAAAACTGTCTTCTGAGAGGCTTCATCCAACATCTGGTGGAAACAGATGCAGAGACCCACAGCCAAACATTAGGCAGAACTCAAGGAGTGCTGTGGAATATGCAGTGGAAGAATTGAGGCAGCCAGCAGGTCAAGAACATCACAAGAAAACCTACAGAGCCAACCAACCTGGGGACTCACAGAAGCAGAACCAACAACTGAAGAACATGCAGATACTGGATATCTCACACATAAGTGTAGCAGATGTGCAGCTTGGTCTTCAGGTGAATAGCAGAACAATTAGAGCTTATGCTGGAGTTAGACTCTTACCTGGAGTCAGTTCCCTGTCTTTAAATCTCTTTCACTTAGCTACACTGCCTTGCTTGGCCTCAGTGGGGGAGGATGTGCTTAGTGACTTGATGTATCATGGTGGGTAACTAGCAGGGATACCTCCCCTTCTCTGAGGAGAAGAGATGGGAGTAATGGTAGAAGGTGGGTGGGAGGGTGGAGATAGAAGGAGAGGGGCTGTGAATGGGATGTAAATTGAATAAATACATCAATGAATGAAAATATATTTAATATAACTAAACATCATTGTAGAAGGAATAAGTAGCATTTAGAAAATAATTAAGAGTTTAAATAAAAATAATAATTTGTACATATCAAATAATGAGATGTGAGGAAAAGTTTTACATGACGTATTGGAAAAAGAGAATAAAACTGCTAAGATGCTACCACAAGTTGGAAAATATGTAAAAAAGAAAGGAATATAACAGGTTTATTTTGTATTCTTATTATTTATATTTAAGGAGTATTACAATATTTCTAAAAATGAATACAGTAAGATAACAAGTTCTTGCTTGCAATCTTGTCTCAGATATAATTCTTGTTCTATATTGTGTCAGAATGTTGATTGGTTCCCATAAATTAAGTTTGATATATTAATAGCATTTACATTGCTGTACTTATAATGAAAAGCATATGTTTCAACATCATGACTTTTGTATAAATAAGGGAACAATTGTATATTATTTAACCTAGCATAGGTTTTTAAGCACTTTAGGAAATTATTGTTGAATTCTTTCATATTTTCATATATTAAATTTAATCATGTTTATTCTCAAATCTCAGTTCATCCCCCCCCTCTCTCTTTCTCAGGAAACTTTTCTTTCCAACAACACCTCTTTTTGCATTTATGAGGTGTGTGTGTGTGTGTGTGTGTGTATGTGTGTGTGTGTGCACGCGCGCCTGTGTGTGTGATATGTATGTGTTTTGTTCAGAGAACAACTTTCAGGAATTGAGTAGTGGGGTTCCAATTTGGGTCTTTAAGCTTGGTTTTAAAGGTAATTATCTGCTAAGCTATCTTTCTAGTCTCCTTTACTTCCACGTGTTTGTTTACTTTGTTAAGCACTAAGCATGAGGTCTTCTTGGAAATGGGAAATGGAATAGATTTTGGTGGTGGACTATGGGCACATAGGGACGTGAACAGAATGGATCACATGGTGAGAGGTTAGAGGACAGAGAAAGTACTGGGAGTTACAACTGAAATTGGAGGAAATTTCAGGAACAAGGTAGAAACCTAGTACAATGTGATCTCTTTGTGTCCTCTGAGGGTAAGACTAGTGAAGGTTCTTAGTAATGGAGAACATGGAGCCTGAACCAACCATCCTTTGTAACCAGGCAAGGCCTCAAGTGGAGGGATTGGGACACCAACCACCCTTCAAAACCTCCACCCTACAGATTTTCCTGCTTACAGAATGTGCTGAGTTCAGAGCCTAACATAATCATTATCAGAAAGACAAGGGAGTCTTCATCAACAACAGATGAGAGCAAATACAGATCCGATATCCCAGGTGAGCTCAAGAGTCCTGCAGATGTTGGAGAGAAGGATTGAAAATGACAGAGGAATTAAGGTCATCATTAGAACATGGCCCACAGAATCAACTAACTGGGACTTAGTGGGCTCAGAGAGATCAGAGAGTCTATATAGATTTGCCAATATGTCATGGTTGTATAACTCTGTTTTCTTGTGGGATCCCTAATGGTGAAAACGGGGCTATCTCTGACTCCTTTGTCTTCTTTTGGGACTCTATTCTTCCTACTGGGTTACCGTCTTAGGCTTTTACTGCTGTGAACAGACACCATGACCCAGGCAATTCTAATAAAGGATAGTATTTAATTGGGGCTCACTTACAGGTTCAGAGGTTCAGTTCATTATCATAAGGACTGGAACAAGGCAGCACCAAGGCAGGCATGGTGCAGGAGTTGCTGAGAGTTCTACATCTTCATCTGAAGCCTGTTAGCAGAAGACTGGCTTCCAAGCAGTTAGCATGAGGATCTTATACCACACAGCCACAGAGACACACTCCAACAGAGCAACACCTTCTAATAGTGCCATTCCCTGAGCTGATCATATACAAACCATGACAATTACCCTGTCTAGCTATGATGTAACAATATGTGCCCAGCAATTTTATATATTGTTATGCCATATTTGGTTGATGTCCCTGGAAGGTACCTGCTCTTTCGGAAGAGAGGTGGGGGAGGTGCAAGAGTCAAGGGAGATGGAAAGAATAGAATAGGGGGAGATGAGGGAGGAGAAACAGCTGTCAGGATGTAATTTATGAGAGAAGAATATATAGAAAGGAAAAATAAGAAATTCCTCACCGTCCCATAACAGACATAAACACAAACCTTTTTAAAAACTGTGGTTTGCCTTTAGACTGCTGCCTGCCTGGTCCTTGCATGACAGGTTTCTGTCAGGTTTTGTGGGATCATTTAAGATATCCTCATGTGTCAGTGAGTTTGTAATGTGAACCCAATTTGAGTTATTTATTTTCTTTGCTTTTACTGATATTGAATGAATTTTTTTAATTAATTTATATATGAGTTAAAATATGGTAAAACCTTCTGACTTTCAGTATGTCCTTTGGAATCTTTTAAGAGATCCTTTAGTTTGCTTTAATTTAGGTTTCTCTTTACTGGTTAACATGAAGTGTAAATATAGATAAGCTTGAATCACTGGTAACTTTAAATTTTAAATTTGCTTATTTTAACTTAATCATGATTTTATGGATTGCTGTTTGTGCTATGTTTGTTTTGCTGTAATTAAAGTCTTTTTAAACATATACATAATCCACCTATTTTCATTAAATTTGCCTTGTTTCTCCACTGCTAAAGAGTATGTAATTAAATTAAATATCCATATTGAAGAACTTTATTCATTGTAAGCTGTTTACTGGAAAAGAAATCAGACTACTTTTAGGACTGAGTTTAGGGTACTAAATAGCTGCTCAGAATAGGGTTCTAAAGTGAATGACTTTATTTATCTCATAACATTGGCTCAAACTGTGATTAAAAAGTGAGATCATGCTAAGTGTAAAATGTCACACATGGTCTGCAGTATTTTAATATTTGATTCCAAGTGAGTGGTACTTCCTTAGAAGTTTATGGAAACTTTATTAATTTGAGAAAACAAAGTAATGAGTGTAGTACATTGAAAACCATGACTTGGCCTTGTTCTGTCTGTAACCTCTATTGTATTACCACTACTGATCTAACAAGCTGTTCTATTAAATGCTGCAGCTGTAGACAGACACACTTTAGTCATCATTCCCTGTTCACTATGATGAATAATTGCTGTGGTTTGAAATATAAATAGAACATACAGGTTCATGTACCTGAATCTTTAGTCCCAAGGTAGGCTGGCTATTACAGAAGATTGTGGAAACGTTAGGAGATGGAACCTTCCTGCAGGAATTACTTAGCTGGAAACATGCTTTAAGGTTTATGAACCAATCTCATCCCCTCACCTCCGCTTTCTTACTACAGTTTCACTGTGACCAGACAAAATATTGCTCTTACAGCCATGCCTTGCTGTCATGATTGACTGTATATTCCTAGAACTATAAACAAAGCTAAACTCTTCTTTTCTCTCTTAGATTCTTTTCAATTGTGATGGGGAGACAAAAGGGCCAAGGAAAAATTATAAAAGAAAATATGAATATGAGGCCTGATTACAGTACTCATTATGGTCATGAGAATGTCTCTGTGGCAGTATCCTAGGGCTTAAATCTTTTTATTTACTTATTTTTATTAGATATTTGCCTTATTTATATTTCAAATGGTATCCCCTTTCTGTGCTACCCCCCCCCGGAAAATCCCCTATCCTGTCTCCCCCCCGCCTCACCCTCCCCGCTCATCCCCCCTCCCCCCAGTTTCCTGACATGCATTCCCCTATTCTGGAAAATCAAGCCTTCACATCACCCATGGTCTCTCCTCTCACTGATATCTGAAAAGGTCATCTTCTGCTACATATGTAGCTGGAGCCATGGGTCCCTCCATGTGTACTCTTTGGTTGATGGTTTAGCCCCTGGGAGCTCTGGGGGTACTGGTTGCTACATATTATTGTTACTCCTACAGAGCTGCAAACCTCTTCAGTTCCTTGGGTGCTTTCTCTAGGTGCTCCATTGGGGAGCCTATGTTCATTCTACTGGTTGGATGTGAGCCATGGGTATTTTGATCCACTTTCCAATAAGGATCAAAGTATCTGCACTTTGGTCTTCCTTCTTCTTGAGCTTCATGTGGTCTGTGAGTTGTATCTTGGGTGTTCTGAGCTTTTAGACTAATATCCACTTATCAGTGAGGGCATACCATGTGTATTCTTTTGTGATTGGGTTACCTCACTCAGGATGATATTTTCTAACTCCATCCATTTGCCTAAGAATTTCATGAATTCATTGTTTTTAATAGCTGAGTAGTAGTCCATTATGTAAATGTACCACTTTTTCTGTATCCATTCCTCTGTTGAGGGAAATCTGGGTTCTTTCCAGCTTCTGACTACTATAAATAAGGCTGCTATGAACATAGTGGAGCATGTGTCCTTATTACATGATGGAGAATCTTCTGGGTATATGCCCAGGAGTGGTATAGCTGGGTCCTCAAGTAGTGTTATGTCCAATTTTCTGAGGAACTACCAAACTGATATCCAAGAGTCGTTTTACCAGCTTGCAATCTCGCCAGCAATGGAGGAGTGTTCCTCTTTTTCCACATCCTCTCCAGCATTTGCTGTCCCCTGAGTTTTTGATCCTGGCCATTTTGACTAGTGTGAGATGGAATTTCAGGGTTGTTTTGATTTATATTTCCCTGATGATTAAGGATGTAGGGTTTAAATCTTAACTGCAGTTTAGATCCAGAAAGAGAGGGTGGAGGGATAAAATGGAGGAAGGGAGAGAGGGAGACAGAGGAACAAAGAGAGACAGAAAAAGAAGAGAAGAAAGAGAACAGAAAACAAATACAGAAAAGAAGGACATGAAGAAAAAAGACAGAAAGAAAAGAAAGAAAAAGGAAAGGAAGACAGAAAAAAAACAGAAAAGAAAAAAGAAAGAAAAGGAAAAAGTAAAGGAAGGAAAGAAGATCAGGAAAAATAAGAAGGTGGAGGAAGAGGAGGAGGAAGAGAGAGAGAGGGAGAGAGAGAGAGAAGAGAGAGAGAGAAGAGAGGAGAGAGAGAGAGAGAGAGAGAGAGAGAGAGAGAGAGAGAGAGAGAGAGAGAGAGAGAGAGAAAGAGAGAAACTTGGTCTAATATGGGTAATACACTTTCTTAAATTATGTCAGAGATACTAATCCTACCCAGAACAGTTCTACCTTCTAAGGATTAACTATTCAAATCTATTAGCCTATGGGATGATTTTAATTCAAAACACCACTGTGAAGAGATTCTCTTATAAGCATTACCTGTCAATTAAAAAGCCAATGGTCAATTAGGTGAGGCAGAAAATAGAAGGTGGGATACTGGATGGAGGAGAGAGGGAAATAGTAAGAGATAAAAGAGAGAAAATATGAGAAATGTACCAAGGAGACTGCAGGTAGATGAACTCAGGGAGATGCTGAGGAAAAGAGGAGGGCTTGAACTGAAGAGAGGTAACTGAACACTTAGTAGACATAGAAAAATTGAATGGACTGAATCAGAGCTAGTCAGAGAATGTGCTTATGATCTAGGCATTGAATAATAAATAATTAGCCTCCGAGTCCACATTGGGGACAGGGCAGGAAAGGAAAAACAGAAGTTAATATTTTTTAACTTCTTAAAAGTTCTTGTTAGGCATTTTGCTACAGTGAAAACGAAGTAGTGGTATACAGCATCTCCAAGAACACAAGGCTGTTGTTACATTTTTCATGTGGCTCATGAACAGATATTCTCTCTGCTAATGGGGCACCACTCACACACTAAAGTAACAGTTCCATATAAGACCAAATTGGAAAACCAGTAAGTTTCTTAGTTTTACTTGTAAAGTACAGGTGAGGGCTTGCTTAGAGAAACATCAGTGATTCACCGAATGCTGCATAACAACAAAGTTCCATTTGGGATGATGTCTTTGACAAATTTGTAACCTCATCACAAAGTCCTACAACTGACCTGTTTCCTTGCCTTTCTTTATACTCTAGCATCTTCCAAGAGTTCTTGAGGTTAGTTATTGCCAGGAATAATGTAAGCACAACATCCAAGTGAGGAGGTTCTAACTCTTCCTACTCCACCTCCAATTCTATTGGGGTCTGATAATAGCCTAGTACTGTCACCTAAGAGATGATTGTTCCATTGCCATGACTATGAGATCAGGGTTACCTCTACTTCAAGGCGGATTAAGTGTAATATAATAATTTCTTTTCTGCTGCTATAATAGTATGTTCTGTCAAAAATCAACATATGGAATCAGAGGATTTCCTTGGTATTACAGTTCCATTGGGGTCCATCATAGTAGAGAAAACATAGCTTCAGAATCCTGACACTGCTAAAAGGAAGAAAGATAAGACAGAATACCAAATCCTGTAGCTCCAAGTCCAACTCTTCTCCTCAAATTTGCTGCCTACAACATACCACTTTCTCACACCTTCCTCTCTCCCTCCTCCCCTTTCCCTCTCTCCCTCTCTCTCTCTCTCCCTCTCTCCCTCTCTCCCTTTCCCTCTCCTTCCCTCTCTCCCTCTCCCTCTCTTTCTCTCTCTACCTCTCCTCCCTCCCCTCTCTGACTCCACACTCTATGAGAAGTTCTTGCTAGTATTGGTTATGTGGTTCTTGACATCACCAAAATTTTAGGGTCACCATTCAACTGAAGGCTTTAAATCCCCAGCCTCATACAACCACCACATAGGGATTTGGACCCTAAATATATCTCTTAACCTCATCATCTCTCTGATATGAGAGAGAAATAATCCCTGACAATGTTAATCTTTAATCTTTCTTGCTTACAAGAATGTTAATCTTTAATCTTTCTTGCTTGCAAGAATGTTAATCTTTAATCTTTCTTGCTTACAAGACTGGTATCATTTGAATTATACTTCCAAGTTTTGCAAGCAGCTGAGGATGGAGCCTGGTTGCCTTGGATATCAGTTGGAGCAGTGAAGTGTGATGAACCAGGGGAAACTATTCTCTAACAGTAGCATTCCAATAAGAAATCCCCTAGATTCTCCCCTTTCAAGGTGTGAGCTTTATCTGTGTGGGATTTTGCCCTTAGTGCACATTTCCAATTCTTTCAGTACCAATTCTAAGGCTTTACTTTAATGGCATTAATCTCTTTAAAAATCACAGTCTATTTTTAAGGTTTATCAACTGCCTTTTGCTTTCTACTTTGCTTTTCTCTTTGACTCACTACTTTTTCTGTTTCACATGTTGCTCTTTAACAACGAGTATCTGCACAACAATGATCAGTAACAGGCTGTCTCAGACCCAAGTTCTTCCATCAAACACATCCCTTTTCTTCTTAATTTGATCTTTTGCAAATTCTCAGGACAAGGACAAAATTAACAAGATTCTTTACCAAAAACAGTGTAATTGTGTGCATTCAAATTGTCAATAAAATATTTGTTGCTCTCTTCAACCTTATGAGTTGGACCATCACCCTCTATATTTTTCTAAGTATTCTTACTTCCCAAGATCCTCCCATAACAAACCGTGGAGCTTTTTGCTTACAATATTTATCCCCAAATCTTTCACAGTTCTCCTACAAAACAAATAAGAAAAGTCATATGATTAGGTTTAATGTACCAACAGACTCATACTTGGTACAAATGTCTGTATTATTTACTTTTCTCTTACTTTAATAGAATTCTCTGATGAAAATCAACTTAAGGTAGATAAGAACTTATTTTGACTGAGAGTCACAGAGAAGATACAAGCCATTATGATAACAGAGGCACAGCTACCACACCATGAGTTTTCTCTGTATAGTCAGAAAACAGAGAAATAATAACAAGTTTGCGCTAAGAACTCAAATTCTACCTCGAGCTGAAGGGGTTTGCAGCCCCATAGGAGGAACAATATAAACCGACCATTCCCTACAGAGCTCCCAGGGACTTAACCACCAACCAAAGTGTACACATGGAGGGACCCATGGCTCCAGCTGCATGGGTAGCAGAGGACAGCCTGGTCGGACACCAATGTGAGGAGAGGCCCTTGGACCTGTGAAGTTTCATTGCCTCAGGGTAGGGGAATGCCAGGAAAGGGATGTTGGAGTGGGTGGGTTAGTGAGCAGGGGGACAGGGGATGGGATAAGGGGTTTTTGGAGGGGAAATGTGGAAAGAGGATAAAATTTGAAGTGTAAATAAAGAAAATATCTAAAAAAATTTAAAAAAAAGAGAAATATTCTTCTTCTAAAAGTTCAAAAACTTTCAAAATGCCATCATCATATGGGAAACATCTGTTCAACTATTAGAGGTTATGAAGAGCATTACAAATTCATATGTCAACAAATGATCATGTTATTCTCAGGGGAAAATATATTCAATAAATGCACATGGATTTAGGAGTAAGGAAGTAGTGGGGACTAGGTATACAAAACCTTGACCATTCTTCCAGATTGTCTAGAGGCAGAGCTTTATGCAATTCAGTGAGATAGTCCCTATTGCTTTGTTATTGGACTGATGGAAATAAAATAAAAAAATAATACATTTTAACCAGAGGGGATCAGTTGCCAGATCTCCTTTACTCAAAGCTAATCTAGATAATGCCAATTTTTAGTTACAGTCTGAAATTACTGAAACCTGCCCATTATAGCAGTTCTTAAAGATCAGCCCTCAACTTGTTGCCCCTTTAAAATATTTTGAATGCATTGGCCAAGGAGGTACATAAACTCATTTTTGCAGATATAAAATGTATGTTTTAGAATTCCTTTTTTTCCTGAAAAAATTAGCTCCAAAGACAACACAATCTACCGCAATCTGAGTAACTTCAATGTCCATTTAAGTTCAACATGAAACTCTTGAAAATAGCACATCAGATTTTAAACATACACTTAAAACAAGAACATGATACAGAATAATGTGATGGATGCTTAAATATCTAGGTGAATCTGTAACTTGTGAATCATTTAGAGAGATCAGGGAGTTTTTATTTAACACATGCCTGTCCAGGTTGTACCCCACAGACCAAGGGTACCACATGCAGCTGAGGAGAGCTATTTGTATAGTTCCACAAAAAATTATAAAGTTGCATATATTTATGCAAATTACTTATATACTACATATTTAATAAATATATATGGTATATACTATAATATTCTACACTTATATAAAATGTAGTAACTTAATTGCATGGATTTTCCTTATGAACTTTTTAATGACAATATTGTTTGCATTGTCATGCTTAGACATACCTGTAAGTTAACAATGAGTATCTGATTCCACACTTTTGAAAATAAGTGGACCAAGAATACATGGGAAAATAAGGCAAGCTTATCTTAATTATTTTACCAGGTAACCAACTTGTGAATTTTGTGTTTTCTATGCATGCCAACAAGATTCTGTCACACCTGTCTTGACTCCCAGTGGAGAGATGTTTTATGGCTGTGCTATATGGTTCCTCCTTCTAGCCAGTCAAAAGTAAAACAAAGGATTTACTGTACTTCCTGTAGGTATTGATCCTGACTTCCGCGGGGAGATGGTGGCCTGGAACAGTATGTTAAAACAACAATGAGATTGCTTAAGGGAATATAGATATTTTTAATTGGTGGATAATTCAGGATTGCTAGCCCAACAAATACAAGACAGAGAGGGTTTAAATTTTTCAGAATGGTAAACATTGACACTCCAGGAGGCAAGAATACCAAACTAGTTTCAGATTAAAGCATCAAACTTGAGATTCAGTAGTCTCTTGCACACTATGACTTTTTATCTGAAAATAAATTCTTCACTCTAAATATGTGGATTTTTCATTGAAATATAATCTACTTTGTTTCTGTAATACATAGTATAAAGAAAACTACCACACTATGTACCATTCTAAAATATCTAGAAAATTAGTGCCATTGAAGCAACAAAATTATATTTATTTGAAATAATTTCATAACTTCCTATCATAGAAGGAATCACAGAGCATAAAAGTTATGAAATTTGACCATAGAAAGTTCAAAGGCATAAAATCTATACATATGGATAATAAGTACTATGAACTTGGAATAAATGTGGGATATGGATTTATTTCTCAATAAATTATTCACTTAATGTATATTATATTCATAGAATTCAAATGGTATTTTAATGTCATATTTTTACATTTTAAATAAAAGTATCGTGTGGTATAGTGCAAATACTTGTTTACAATATATATTTTAAATGTTCACATTTAAATGAACGTCACATTATAGTTCATCAGTGACCCTAAAACCACACTGAAATTTGAACATCTTGAGCTAACTGAATCTTTAATATTTTTTCGCATGTATGTTATAATCTTACATTGAATTTTACAAGAGCAAGAAACTCATAAAAACCTGGTCTAAGAAACACCAATGAATGTCATAAAAGCTGTATTATTTTCTAGTTCATTGGCTTATCCTTCCCTCCCTCCAGTACTCTTTCTAAGTTACAACATTGAAATCTTACTGAATTGAAACATATGAGCTCACAGAAACTGAAGCAGCAAGCACAATGTCTGCTTGAGTCCGTACCAGGTCCTCGGGTTATATATTATAGTTAATTTTTAATTAAATTATTTTATTTATTTACATTCCAAATGATGCCCCCTCCCTGTCCCACCTCCCAAAGTACTTCACCCCATCCCCTTCCTCTTTGCTTCTGAAAGGGTGTCCCCCAACCACCTACCCACCCCTGTCTCACCCACTCAGCATCCTCCTTCCCTGGAGCATCAGGTTTCTACAGGATTAGGTATATCCTCTCCCACTGAGACCAGATAAGACACTTCTCTGCTACATATATGATGAACATATGTGGGGGCCATGAACCAACCTATATATGCTCTTTGATTTGTGGCTCGGTCTCTGGGAGCTCTCAGGGCTCCAGGTTAATTTATACTGTTGTTTTACCTATGGGGTTGCAATTCCTTTCAGCTCATTCAATCCTTCCCTTAACTCTTTCACGGGGGTCCTTGACCTCAGCCCCATGGTTGGCTGAAAGTGTCTGAATCTGTCTCAGTCAGCTGCTGGCAGAGTCTCTCAGAAGACAACCTTGCTGTCTTCATGGATCCTTCCTATCTGCAAGTATAACATGGCATCAGTAATAGTGTCATGGTTTAGTACCTTCCCATGGGATGCATCTCAGGATGGGCCAGTTACTGGATGGCCTTTCTTTCAGTCTCTGCTCCATATTTGCCCCTACATTTCCCTTTGACAGGAATAATTCTGGGTCAAAAATTTGAAGGTAGATAGGTGACTCCATCCATCACTGTGAGCCCTGTCTGTATCCTGGTGGTGGTCTCACCAGGTTCCATCTCGTCACTGTTGGACATTTAGACTCAGGTCATCCCCATTGAGCCCTGGGTCTTTAGGACATTCTAGAGATTCCCCCTACCTTCCCCCCCCCCACTCCCTGCTGCTGCATATTTCTATTCTTTCTCCTGGTGCTCAGGGCTTCTCTCCTGTCTTCTCCCATACCTGATCTTGACCCCCTTTTTCCTCCCTCTTCCTTCCAGGTTCCCCCTTCCTTCTGCTTTCTGTGATTATTTTGTTCTTCTTTCTAACTGGGATTGAAGTATCCAGATTTGGGCCTACCATCTTGTTAAGCTTCATACAATCTGTTAGTTGTATCATGGATATTAAGTTCTTTTTGGCTAATATCTACTTATCAGTGTCATTTTTGTTCTGGGTTACCTCAGTCAGGATGATATTTTCTAGGTCCATCCATTTGCCTGCAAAATTCATGATGTCCTCATTTTTAATAGCTGGTAATTCAATTATACAATGAACTACATTTTATGTATCAATTCTATAGTTGAGTGACATCAGGGTTATTTCCAGCTTCTGACTACTACAAATAAGGCTGCTATGAACATCATGAAGTACATGTCTTTTGGTATGTTGGAGAACATTTTTGGCTATGTGGTCATGATTGGCATAGCAGGGTCTTTAGTTAGAACTATATATCCAGTTTTCTGAGGAGCCATCATATGGATTTCCAGAGTGGGTGAACCAATTTGCAATCCAAACATCACTGGAGGCGTGTTCCTTTCTCCATATCCTTGGTACATGCTGTTGCTTGTCTTTCTGATGTTAGCCATTCTGGTTGGTGTAAGGTGGAATCTCAGGGTTGTTTTGATTGCATTTCCGTGATGACTAAGGATGTAAAACAATTTAATTATTTCATGGCCATTAGAGATTCCTCAGTTGGGAGTTCTTTGTTTTGCTCTGTACCCCAGTTTTTAGCTGCGTTATTTGTTTTCTGGAGTCTTCTTGAGTTCATTGTATATTTTGGATATTAGCCCTCTATGTATGTAGAGCTAGTAAAGATCTTTTCCCAATCTGCAGGTTGCTGTTTTCTCTTATGAACAGTGTCCTTTGCCTTACAGAAGCTTTTTAGTTTCATGAGGTTGCATTTTTCAATTGTTAGTCTTATAGCCTGAGCCATTTGTGTGCTTTTCAGGCTATTTCCCCCTGTGCCAATGACTTTGAAGCTATTTCCCTCTTTCTCTTATATTAGATTCAGTGTATCTTGTGGTATGTTGAGGTCCTTGATCTACTTGGACTTGCACTTTGTGCAAGGTGATAAATATAGGTGAATTTGCATTCGTCTACATGTAGACCTCCAGTTAGACCAGCACCATTTGTTGAAGATGCTTTCTTTTTACTTTGTGAAAAATAACGTCTCTATATATGCCAGTTCATTTCTTGGGTTTCAATTCTATTCTGTTGATTGACCTGTTGATCTCTGTGCATTTTTTTTTCTATCACTCATGCTTTGTATTATAGCTTGAGTTCGGGAATAGTGATTCCCCAAGAAATTCTTTTATTGTTGATTATTGTTTTCACTATCCTGGGATTTTTGTTTTTCCATATGAAGTTGAGAATTGGTATTATCTTAGTATTTTTATGAGATCCATAATTGTGACTCTCATGCCTGCTCTTGGAACTCCTTTCCTCTGCTGGGTTACTTTGTCCAACTTAGAATAATTTTTGTGTTGTCTTACTATATTTTTTGCCAGTGGAAGAAGGTGAAACTATGATAAAGCAGCTATTGAGTAAGAAATGAGTGTATTTTCAATAAAAGGAAAAATGAAAAAATATTTTAGACAAGTGTTAACATACCCAAAGTTCAGTTCACTTATATTTCATTTGTCTAGCTCACTGTTCTGTGAAGTATTATCTTATCAGGTAATAGAAGTAGGAACATTTTAATGCATTTAAAAGTATTTAAGGCCTCCTTCTGTGGGAAGAACATTGTTTAAAAATGAATTCACTTTAACAGAATATCATGATAACTTTGCAACTGAATTCCCTGTACTTATCACTGAATATTTAATATTCTAACTATATATTTTATAATATGCATAAAATGCACATACTGCCTAAAAAATGTAACAGTCCACAGCTATGTAAAATGGGTTACCTAGAAGGTAAGCTGGGGATGTATGGGGAGGTGGCGAAAAAAGATAGAGACTAAGACAACAGCAGCTACTCAAAGTCTCTCATGGTTTAATGGGGAACTCAGTATTTTAAAGTTTCAGGCACGACCCTTCCCCCAAATTTCAGAGTGTGTTCCAGGGAAGTGGCCTGGCTGTTCACTGAGCATTGACTCCACTGCTCAGGCAGCTGGGTGGGCGGGTGGGCGGGTCACCTGCTTAATTCAGGAATTTGTAGACCTGGAGGAACAATGAACTTCACTTTGGTCTGAGTGCTTCATCCTAGGTGGAGTGGATTACAGCTAGCACAGGAATTCCCATTCAAAGGCTGGGAGAGGAACTTCACCTTGGTCAATGTCAAGTTCCTGCCAGGTGGCATGACACCCCAATATGGCTCTCTACATAAAAAAGCATTTTTGATTGAGAAATTTTAATATAAATCCAATTTCTTTTTCAATGAAAGGGATATTTTTCTCTTTATACCTGCCTTTGTTTCTCTGACTACTCAACTGAAAATTAAAGGCACATTGTTTGAGTAACTTTTTAAGACCATATAATGTTGAGTCCTACTTAAGAGCAAAACATAAGCCATTTCATATATCCATTCATTTTTTAGTAAAGAAGGCACACAAAATACAAAGGTGAATAAGATTCTGAAGGAATAAGTATTTGTATTTAACTGCTTTCTAAAATAAATGCTGGTGATTCGTAGGAGATGTATAATAAAATTCTAATTATATATACAATATAATGTTTATTGCTTATATTTTCAGCCTTTTTACTTGTAGCTATCTACAGGTCTGCAGGCTTTCTTTGTTTAACTATTATATAAATAAGTCAAATAAGGAACGCATTTTAAATCTCATTCAGAAAGAATGATGGCTAAATCTATGCCAACAGTCACAAAAGATTTAGAATCTCTGCAAAGACTGGAAATGAGAAACAGAGCATATAGATTCTGCTTGGAACATTAACTCTATCTAATTAAACTTCTTTATAATATGGTCCAATTTCAAACCTCACTTTTTTTTTT
This sequence comes from Tokudaia tokunoshimensis, assembly GCA_036184795.1. Lineage (NCBI taxonomy): Eukaryota > Metazoa > Chordata > Mammalia > Rodentia > Muridae > Tokudaia > Tokudaia tokunoshimensis. The sequence continues at coordinate 12,456,271 of BTHU01000011.1, read as the reverse complement.
AACTACCAAGAAATCAATTTATTATTTCTTATTTCAACAAAGCTACGAACACAAAATAAGCCACACAATAATTTCCCCTTTAATACAGTAAAGGAAAAGATACATATTTGTCAAATTTTAATAGCTTCACTTCTGAATTTATTTTAGAAGGGGAAATTAGCCATCCTTGAACATAACTGAAATAGCCACTAATGAAGTAAGCCAATGACCAGTAATGTGTGCAAGAGGAGGAGGTAGAAACAATTTAATAATACTGTAAATAGGAAGATTAAGAAGTCTAGAGCACACTGACCTTGTGAGACACTTTTGCTTTAATTTTAATGCATTTCTTCCAAAATTTAGATGGTTAACATTTGGATGATGAAGAGAATTTAGACTTTTAGATGTCAGTCAGGTTCTTATGGTTCTTTATTTATAAATGCATTGGAAGTTTGACAGAAAAAGCTGGTCTCTCTGTCATTTGCCATTTGAAAATATAGCAACAGGGTCCACATTAGATCTCATTCCCATGTCTTGGTTTTATTTTGATACTGTATCATACAGTTGAGAAATAAATAACTTTCTAGAGTTCATTTATTTTCTTTCTCGGTAAATATTCTTGAATAAATAGTCTTAAAAGACATATAATATATTAATTAAAATGTTATATTAAAACTTAAAGGTGATAGACTGTGAAGTATCCTTTATAAATAAAGATCTATTATTTTAACATTAGCCTATTTCACACCATGTTGACATTACAAACAATTAAGTAGATGTTCACTTAAATCAAGGTTTGCAAAACCTTTGTATAAAGACATACAGAGTGAAAAATTAGAATTTCTAATTTTTAATAAATTCTACCTATAGCTGAAACAATAAATGAACTATAATTACTTAAATATGTGTATATATATATATATGGATAAGCTGTGCCTTCCTTTTTTGTTTATGTTTAACAAAGTACTACACTACTATTGACTGAAAATAGCGCTCAATCATTAATGTCATAGTTCTGAAGATCAGAAGTACAATGCTTAAAATGATCACAAAGTCAAAAGTACAGTGTCAGCAAAATGGTTCTTTCCTAAGCTCTGGAGATGAAAAGCCTGCCAAACTTTTCTCATATTTCTAGCCAAATGTAATCTTTGCACATGTACAACGTGTAGGACTAATGTCTCTGTTTCCTTGGAGAGCAACCACTGTGGACCCAGAGCCATATTCCCAGCATCTCAGCCTACCCCTTCTCACTATTTTTTCTAACACACTTTCAGTTTCCAGAAATTTTGTTTCCAGAATTTTGTCTTACTCCAGCTTTTAAATTTATGTACTAAATACTTCACATTATTGAAAGCTGTCAGCCCAAATAACTCAGAATAATATCCATATTTTAAAATTTATAAGCCAAAATGACTATAAATCCCCCTCTATCAAATATTAGAGCTTGTAAGTGTCTGAACTAGGTCCTATGTGTATATGTTATGGTTGTTATCCTCCTGTTTTATGAGACTCTTAACTGTGGGTGTGCAGTTGTTTCTAATTCATTTGTCTGCTCTTGGGAACATTTTCTTCCTACTGGTTGCTTCAACCAGTCTTGATATTAGGATTTGTGCATAGCCTTATTGGATCTTATGATGTTATCTTCAGTGCATAAGGCCAGTGAGGGGGTCAAATTTATTTCTTAAGGGAAAATGAGAAGGAAGGAATCTGGGGAAGAAAGAAGGTAGGGGGAAACAGGGAGGAGTAGAGAGAGGAAACTGCAGTTGGAATGTATTGAAAAAATTAATTATGTTAAGAAACTATTCATATATTTCAGAGATTAGGTTGTGGATATCATTGAAAATAGTCATGACAGAACAATAAATATTGTGCACACAAGAATATATATAAGCTAGATTCTGAAAGAGATCATTTATTTTGTTATCTTTACCATAATTTTCAAACATTCTCTCCCCTATCAGGTATAATTTTGATTCTGAATTTGTTGCATATTGTTCTACAAAACCACAATATTTCTTTTTATGCTTTGTAGATAATGACAAATAGGCTAAAAATTTTCAAACTGAGTACAAATTTATACAATAAAGATTCTTTCTTATATTACTACTAATGAAACATAATCAGTGCTGATTTTGTAAGGTAGTGATGGTTATCTACATATTATGGAAGTCTCATTCTTTTCTAATAGTCAGTGGATATGACTCTTATTTCTTCATATTAATGCTACATTTTGCTATTTTTTAAACTAAACTCTCATTATCCTTAATATCACATATATCATTATGCTAGCCTTTAAAGTCCATCCAGAAGATATAAATGCAGATGTGAAGGATAGATTTAAAGTTACAATCAATTACAGATGGAAAATCTCCTTGTCTATATTGTATTTTAGAATAAGTTTTACATTTCATATAGTCAAATAAAAAACTTAGTGACATGAAAAATAAATGGAAAGACAAATACCACAGCACTCCACTTATGTTTGAAACTCATGAAAGTAAGAAACAGAATAATTAACAACATATTCGAGGTAAGAGAACAGAATAACAATGCTAAGCTCAATGTATACAATGTGCACTACGAAGATAAGATTATAGTTTGCTTTCTGTTGCTATGATCAAGGGAGAGACCAAGAGCAGAAGGGGTGGTGAAGCTTATACTTTCAGGTCTCAGTCCATCACTGAAAGAACTCAAGGGAAAAGTTCAAGTAGGAACTCAGTCACAAACTATATAGAAATACTATTTGCTGGCTTGCTCTCTGACTTACACTGTGTTATATTTCTTACATAGTCCAGGTCCTCCTGCATGTGGCTGGGGCTGCCCAAGTAGGCAGGGCACTCATGTCAATCACTAATCAAGTCAATCTTTATCAGTTGAGACTCCTTTATCCAGGTGATTGCATCAGTGCAGGGGAATACCAGGACAGAGAAGCGGGAAGGGGTTGATTGGGGAACAGGGGGAGGGAAGAGGGCTTATGGGACTTTTGGAGAGGGGGGAACCAGGAAAGGAGAAATCATTTGAAATGTAAATAAATAATATATCATATAAAAATATATTTTCTGTTATTTTTTGCAGTTATTTGTGTCATTAAAACTTTAGATAATTTTTCTATATTATAGATCTCCAGCTCCATGCATCCCAATATCTATATTCCACTGTATAATAAATAAAATGGGTCGCAATCTGTTAGTTTGTCTTAATTAAAGCCATATGACCTTTCTATTCTCTTCATTTTGGTGCCTTCAGTCTACCAATAAAACTTCCACAAACTAACCAAAAATTGAATAACTGCCTGATGAGAAATTTTACTATCTTCCTTTCACTTTACTTAATCTCAACATAAATATGAGATGCATATCATCACCAGTACACAAACAGATCCTTATTTTAATATTAGATAACCCTCAACTATTTATATTTCATGAAGAGAGTAAAACTTATGTATTGTGTCCCTGTGTCCTACTAATGAAATCAAGGGACGTTTAAGAATATGGATAATCAAATGAAGAATCCACCCATAGAAATGAAAGTGCAACGAAGAAATGAAAAGTTGATTGTCCTGGAAGTTTACCAAGTACAATTGGAATTAGTTGACCAGGGCAGTGTGGGAATTGCTAGAGGACTCACTGAAGGTGAATCCATCAGTGTGTGTGAGGAGACTGAGACAAAGGTGTCCCAGAGAAAGTGACATCAGCTAAAGCTTTTACCAGCAAACTTTTTGAGTTACTTCTCAACATTCCAAATGCAAAAGGTAGAGTATCATACCTGATCCAAACTGAGGAACAATTATTACAGTTTCTAAAGCATGAACACTCCTTCCATATATAGAATAATGTCCTTGAAGTAGAAGTCAGAAAAGTTTCAATTTACCTGTTATAAGATTTCTATAATAAATAATCCCAATTCTCAATGAGTCTATTAAATCAAGTAGATTTTAGTTATTCTCCTTCTCTCAAGCATTTTTAACTGATGGCATAAAGCTTTATTATTTTTAGAATAAAACATACAGGTCATTAAATCATTGCTGCCCAGGATGTTATCTGTTTTTATATAATTTGAGTTTATCCCTACACTCTTCTTTTTGGTCATGTGCATGATTTTCTTTCTACATTCCTTGATTCCATTCCCATTTTTCTTCTTTGAGACATGAACTCAACCTACATTTCAAACCAACATAAAAAAAAAATTCACTATATCCCCTAGGCTGAATCGGAACACCGGACAATCTATAATCCCTCATATCTCAACTTCCTTCATTCTGAATTTCAGGACATGTAAATCTTTGCCTTTTTAATACAATTTTAACAGTAGAGCTAGTCTGAATATTATTATGTAATTTCAGGATATGTAATTTTGATTTATTAATGTAACTAATCCTTATAATATTTTTATTTACATTAAAGAAAGTCTTTGTATACTTATTTATCTTGTAATACATATTGTATTCTACTGTGTTATTGACTAGAAATATACTATTAATTAATGAAAAATTAAGAAGGTATGAGAAGGATGAGGTCAATGGATAAAGGAGTAGGAGAATAAAGAAGAGCAATAGCAGAGCCCTGATCAGTACATATTAAAACACATGCACAAACACACATACACACTATATATATATATATATATATATATATATATATATATATATATATATTCCATCTTTTCAAAAATACACAATGATAAGAACTCACTCTGAGCTAAATATGGCATAAAGTTATTAAATTATTAAATATAATTATTAATTATTAAATATAAGACATCCCAAATCTGAAGGTATAAATAAAAGTTAGGAAAATTATGATTGAAAATAAAAAGAATTGGAGATCTGGGATGATGAGGAAATGTTAGATACATTAAAGAAGAGAAACCTAGGGACTGGAGAGATGGCTCAGTGATTAAGAGCACTGATTGTTCTTTCTGAGTTCAAATTCCAGCAACCACATGGTGGCTCACAACCATCGATATCAAGATCTGACTCCCTCTTCTGGAGTGTCTGAAGACAGCTACAGTGTACTTACATACATTAAATAAATAAATAAATATTGAAAAAAGAAGAGAAATCTAAACTGGTTAAATCAACTTGATTTCAAAGGGATTTTCAAATTTAGTAGCCTTTTCCACCAGTTTGTAATTATTCTTTGTTTCAAGGCAGATGTTAAATTTCCTTAAAGAAACAACGACCAATTATAGAATTAAGTGATTTAAAAAAAGAATAAGAGAAAACCTATATTACAGGGGTTGCTGATTTGAGTTTAAAGCCTTTCTTCTCATGGGTATCACTAACTTATAGCTACATTGAAATTATATACAGTGGCATTTAATAATGTAGTGTTTTGAAAATAAAGTTTCATTAAGTTTTCTACTTACTTGTTTCCTTTGAGCCCTTTTGGGACATTCCCCTTTTCTCCTCCACAGCACCTACATCTGACCATACTTTCTAGATCTCCCTTAATTCTCCCATCACCCATATTTTACTGTCTTGGCTCTATCATAATTTAAGGTTACAAAGATTGCACATTCATTTATTTACATAGGAAGCAAAATCATTAAATGACTGTATCATCCTTTTTTTACAGAAAGGCTTAATTTACTATTTTTCTATTATCACTGCTGATCAAGGTGTCATGAGTATATCATAAATCATAGTAACATCCATGAGTCTAAGAATAACAGCAAACACATCATTTAGGTACTAGTCACAAAATTCCCTAACAAAACAGCAAGAACCACAACAACCACAACAACAACCACAACAACAACAAACCACAGGCTGAAATTCCATTTTGTACTAATTTAGGTGGAGATGTTTTTTAAAAAGTAAATTCTAAAATCAACACATTGTGAAAAACTCTGAAATGATTTTCAAGAACCTACTGATATTGATATGCATTTCTTTATTTCATGTTAATCCTTTATCATGAAATCTAGAGATGATATCTGGTATTCAGTGGTTCAGATAACCTAAAGTAATTATCTTATGGATTTTTCTTCTATTGTTGTGATCTAATTAATTTTTGAAACAATTATTTTTAATTAATTAGAAAACATGGCTTGTACATCCCTTTTCTCCCTTCGTCTAGTCCATCTTATGCTCTCCAGTACCTCTCAAATTCATGGCTTCCTTTTGCTGAATTATATTTATTACAAACACTAAAACACATACATGTATAAGTGTATATATAAAACCTTGGTAACATATTTAATGTTGTTTCTAAACATATGACTGATATTGAATACTTACTGATTAGCTCTGGAAAATATTCATTATCCATCTCTTACTTGCCTGTGGGTTTTTTTTTTCCTGTGCTGACCTTTCTATCAGTTTTTTCATTGTTGAGGTACCGCAGTGTGCCTCCCTTAACATTTCTCCTAGTAATGTCATTTCTTTTTTCCCTTTTTTGTTATTATTTTATTTATTTACATTTCAAATGATATCCCCCTTCTTGGTTTTCTTTCCATAACCCCCCTATTCTGTCTCTCCTTCTCTCTGCCTTTATGAGGGTGCACCCCACCATCCCACCTAGTCCCACCTCAACGACCTAGCATTTCCCTAAGCTGGGTCATCAAGCCTCCACAGGACCAAGGAACTCCCCTCCTTTTGATGCCAGATAAGGCCATCCTCTGCTACATATCCAGCTGAAGTCATGGTTCCCCCTATATGTACTCTGTGGTTTGTGGTTTAGTCCCTGGGAGGTTTGGGGGATGGGTCTGGTTGTTTGATATTGTTATTCTTCCTGTGGGGTTGTAAACCCCTTCATCTCCTTCAGTCCTTCCCATGACTCTTTCATTGTGGTCCTCACTCTCAGTCTGATGTTTGGATGCATGCATCTGCGCCTGTATTGGTGAGGCTCTGGCAGAGCCTCTCAGTGGACAGCTATACCAGGCTCCTGTCAGCAAGTACTTCTTGGCATTAGTGTTAGTGTCACCCATCTGCAGACATCAAATCTAGAAATGTGATTTCTAAGAGGCACAACTTCAAAGCATGTTCTGTGTGCTCTGACTATCACAATTTTGTTGTCCTCTGAGGTACACCAGTTCTTTAACCTTCGGTGCAGAAAATATGTTGTAGATATATCAATTGGAGATGGGCACCTGATTTTTTGGTTCTGTATGTTGGCCAGTTGTGTTTTTCTGTAATGTTTTCTATCTGTTGAAAGAGAAGCTTCTTTGTTAGTGCAAGAAGTCCAGTTATCTGAAGGTATTAGTAACTTCTGATTTAAAAAAAAAAAAAGAGAGATAAAGGTGAGTTTTTCCTTTTTATGAGTATGAAGCATCCTTCCCCATCTCTTTTGATAAGCCTGCATGTGTAGTTTATATTTTGAGATATAAGAATGACTAAACCAAATTGTTTCATTGGTCTATGTGTTTGTAAAATGTTTTTCTAAACATTTACTTGGAGGTAATATCTGTCTTTGATGTTGAAATATGTTTCTTGTACGTAGAAGAAAGATGGACCCAGGCTTTGAATTCACTCTGCTAGTCTGTGTCTTTTGTTTTTTAAGTCAAGGAATTGATTCAACTGATGTTGAAAGATTTTCATGAACAATGTTTTGTAATTCATTATTTTGTTGATTGTGGAGGCAGTCATGGTGGTGTTGGTAGTGTGTGTCTGTATGCATGTTGTTTTGTGTGTGTGTGTGTGTGTGTGTGTGTTTCTATGTGTCCGTGAGTTTGTGTGTGCACAACCATGCATACACACACATTTGTTCTTTTGGCTTTAGTGATATGAGATTATTTATTTCCTAAATTTTCATGAGTATAGTTAATGTCCTTCAGGTTCAATGTCTAGTCCTATTGTAAATTGTTACACTATATTCTGTTGGTATCCCTTGAGGCCTGCTCTTTTATTTAGGGAGAAAAGAGCAAGAGTGATATTTAGGAGAGGGGAAGTTGAAAGAGAAAATGAGGGAGGTTAAACTGCAGTTAGGATGTAATATGTTAGAGAAGAACAAGAGAGAGAGAGAGAGAGAGAGAGAGAGAGAGAGAGAGAGAGAGAGAGAGAGAGAAAGAGAGAGAGAAAGGAAGAGAGAGAGAGAGAGAGAGAGAGAGAGAGAGAGAGAGAGAGAGAGAAAGGAAGAGAAGAAGGAAGGAAGGAAGAAGGAAGGAAGGAAGAATAAAGAATCTGAGAAACTGAATCTGAGAAAAATGAAAATGATGTAACATCTCTATATCTTTTTCTGATAAGTTTTTCCCCAACCTTATTCACTTGAGATAGTGTTCCATCATTCAATCCAGATCTAAGCTGTCCCCGCCTCTCATAGAGGATTATTCTTATCAGGATTTTTTTTTTTTGCTTCTTTTGTCCCTCCCTCACCTGTGGATTCAAGGTGATTGAATTGCATGAAGCACTCAAGCTTATATTGCAAACCTCTTTACTTGATGAGTCAACTTGGCACCCAGCACTCTGTCTTTAAATACAACCCAGTGTTACTGGATATGGGTTATGTATACTTGTCAAATAATTTGCTCTTTTAATTTAGAAAACACAATGGATTTTTTAGTCTTTTTAAAAGATTATCAATGACAATAAGGTAGGCTTCCTAATTGCAAATGCCCCCATTTCTTTGAAAGCAATGATAGACAAATATTTTGATCATTTTTAAGTCAGAAATTCATATTTTAAATGATCAGTGCTGTTCATTATAAATTTGAAAAAGAACAGATCATCTAAGTAATAAAACAAAAAAGGACAAGATCTCACATTGCTAATCACATTAGCAGTATGATTACATAACTTAAGATATACTCTGTGATATATGTGATATTCATTAATTATCTCCACTTATCATCAGTCAATTTAAGTGGAAAGGAAGAAATTATAAACACACAGAGTTACTATGTATCTAACAAATTCCCAAGCCTTAAATGTGTTAGTTGAATACTTTGAGTGATATAAATTATACTCAAATATCCTCAGCAATTAAATGTTTCTGAACTATTGAGTTTAAATGGAGAAAATGAAGCTAGTACACTCAGTTTTAAAATGGGCATTTTAAACCTCTTACACTGTAGTATAAATCATCTGTGCACATTCTGATTAACTTCCAAGAATGATGTCACATCACTGGTAGCTTTACTAAGAAAGGTTCCATTTGCTGTTAAAAAAAAAATAATGTCCTAGTGGTTTTCATTTTAGTCCATTCAAAATGACAAACAAGCTAATAGAATTTTTAAAAGATTAAATTAATGAAAGTAACAAAGGTGATATTTTTAAATGGCTTATTCATTTATATATTCCCCAAAGTTAAATTCCTTCCAAATATGGATACATTGACCAGAAATACATTTTTCTTTGAACATTTAATCACCTCTGGAAAATGAGAAATTACATTATTTTTATGCTTATTCACTATTAAAGTTCCTATAACCCTATCCCATCCTTTGTTACTAAAAAAGAAAAATTGATAAAATTTTCAACCGTATTAACATATTTCAATAATATTCATTTTATATTTCTTTCTGTATATTATATCTCAGAGCAATGCTTCTGGATATTAAGGAAAACTGCAGAGTGTATAAATTTGGAACAGGAAGGTTTATGGAAATAGACTAAAATTGAGAATTAATTTTTCTCCTCCTACTGTTTATGGTTACTATTAAGCCAACAACAGAGAATTAGTAAGTTTAAAAGCACACAATAATGTTGGAGGATGTGTCTTACTGTACATATCAGAATTGACCTAGGATGAGTGTGAGCATGAACAGTGCCATGAGCAGGAGAGGAGGTCATTTCCTTCCCTACTGTGTCAGTTCTTAAAAGAACCAGTGATTTATAACTAGGCTGATGCCAAGACTCTTTTATTATTTTTCTTTCCCATTTTTTGATACAATTCTCAAAATTCTGCAGTCATGACTAAATTTAGCCCTCATGAAAAAAAATAAGAATATACCATTACCTTAAAAGCCACAACATAACAACAAAAATGATAATTGTGAAAATATGTGTTACAATGTAAGATTTATGTAATATATATTGTCTATTGGTCAAGTTATTCTTCAACCCTTTCTCCTTCCTTTCCCCTACTACTATTTCCTTCTTAGTTCATAACAATGTCTTTTTCATTTTCTTCATTGATCATTGTTTTAATTTATGTATGTGAGAGAAAATGGGCATGATTTCTGTTCATAAAAAGAAGTTGAGAGTGATGACCACATCAGGAGAATAATAGTTCTCATAACATCAGGCAAACATGGTGGGGCCCAGAGACACAACCTTCAGTTTGTGTGTTTGTTTGTTTGTTTTCAAAAAAATATTTCATTAGGAATATAACCATCACAGAATAATGATAGGGCTTCTGTAAGGAAAAAGACATCCATTTGAATTTCAAAGAACACAGAGGATTGATGACTTTCATATGTTTGGCAGAGAATGGGGAAAAATTCTACATAATATGTCCTTACAAAGATTTCAGGAATTAAAACTCAGTATGTTATATGTTTATGTTTCCTTGAGTGTGGTTATCAGCAGAGCTGGACTTGATCACAGCTACTAATGGTAGTTTTTGCTGGCAAAACAATGTAAATTCAATTTACTTATTATCCCTGGGGAGAAATTTCAAGGAATAATTTCAGGAGAGGTGCAGCCTGAGACCTGAATGCTGGAAGGCAGGAAGCTTGATCTAGGACCTAGCCATAGGCTTCTTGTCCATATTTACTGAATTATTTTCTAAGATGTTTAGAAAGCATATATATTAATCAAGTGTCCCCTGCCACTTTTTAAATTGTTTTCTTTTGACCAACGGTTCTGGTTAAACTTTCTCTTACTGTATCACTATCATTGGTAGGAATGGACTTATTAGTGATCTCAGAGGAAAATCTCACTCAGTCTAGTGTGGTATTGTTGTGTACTCTCACAATCTGAGGAGAATTTCAAATGTCCAAACCAACAATTCTCATTTCTACAAAATACCAAATGATGGATGAAATTATTGTAGTTTTTTTTCTATCACACTCTTTTTTTGACCTCTGCACTGAAATTTTCCTGCGTATTCAAATGGAGCAATAACATTTCTAGACCTCTATCTGTTTTAATTCTGAGAACACCATGACTAATTATCAAGATAGATAGGTCAAGAACATCTGATATTCAACTGTAAACTGACTATAGATAATAATATTTTCACAAAACAGGAATAAATGATTTTCAATAATTTTATTGTAAAAATGAGCATGGTCATAAATGATTGCTAAGCATAAGTATATTTATCCTTATACATTATCTACATGTAGCCAGATTTATTGAGTAGCTAGTTACTATGAACATTTTTACCTCAAAATGAATGTGATTATTTCAAAAATATTTACCACCTTTTTAGATTCCTAGAAATACATTTTGTGAAAAATATTGTTTAAAATACAAATTAATCAACATTTATTTTCTTTTATATCAATATGAGGAATATTTATACTTGTTTTTGCTATTAATTATAATAATGTATTTTCTTAGATTCATTCTAAAATTTGTGTTTTGACTCAGGGCCCAACAAACAATGATCAATTCTTAGTATTATGAAAATGAACATTTTAACTTTTTTTTTGCAAAAACATTAATTTTGTGCTAGCTGCTTGAATAATATACTTATGCATTTATAAAAATGTTTATTTCAGCAAAATACTACAGGAGGACCCTGCTATACCACTACTAGGCAGAGAATTTTCCAGCATGTAATAAGGACACATGCCCAGTGGATTCTCCAGCATGTAATAAGGACATATACCCAGAGAATTCTCCAGCATTTAATAAGGACACATGCTCCACTATGTTCATAGCACCCCTATTTATAATAGCCAGAAGCTGGAAAGAACCCAGATGTCCCTCAACAGAAGAATGAATACAGAAAATGTGGTATATTTATACTATGGAATACTTTCAGCTATTAAAAACAATGAATTCATGAAATTCTTAGGCAAGTGGGAGAAACTGAAGAATGTCATACTGTGTGAGGTGACCCAATCACAAAAGAACACTCATGGTATGCACTCAGTGATAGTGGATATTAGCCCAGAAGCTCAGAATACCCAAGAAACAATTCACATATCAAATGATGCCCAAGAAGAAGGAAGGAGAGTCCCCTGGTCCTGAAAAGACTCAGTGCAGCAGTATAGGGGAATAGCAGGGCAGAGAAGTGGGAAGGGGTTGATTGGGGAGCAGGGGGAGGGAAGAGGGCTTATGGGACTTTCGGGGAGGGGGGATCCAGGAAAGGGGAAAATAATTGAAATGTAAATAAGGAATATATATAATACAAAAATAAAATTGTTTATCAATGTAAATTACAAATTTCATTTTCATAGTAAATTACACATTTTCAGTTTGCTGCTAATATTATTGTGTTATAGGGTTTTTACTCTGCAATTACTCTAGCCATATTATTAAGAAGTTATAGGCTTTATTTCATGCAATTTTTAAATTCTAAGTTCAAAATCTGTTTCTTAATGAATATCTTTACCCATCCTACAAATTACATTCAAACTATAAACTACTTCTTCTGAGTATCATCCCTGACCCTTTCCTTCTGAGAATAATCTCCGTAATCAAGGGCAGACACTACAATAACCATTCCTTGTTCTAAGGATGTCTTTCTGATACTATTTGACCTCCACAACAAATGTGATTGCCCTACATAGGATTATTCATGAGCAATAACTTAGGCTAGTTCACATTTTTTATTATGACATTTCATGCCAAAGAGTAAAACTATACCAGCTTGTTCAGTACTTAAAAGAAGAAGCAATATGGTGTCAGAAAGGTGAAGAGAAATATTTGCTTGTTCAGCAAATTACTGGAGAAAAAATGAACAAACTGGATCTGCAGTGGTGACTTTCATGGACACTGACAATAATATTTGTCTGTTTAGTTTGTGTGTTTGCATAGAGCTTTACTAGACTGTGTACCAATCACTGAAAAACATTCTACGTCTCGTATCTAGATAAGAAAGATAATTTTAAGAACAATATGCAGTTATTTCCAGAAAATGCTTATATTCCACAGATCCTGTTTATATTTGAGACAACGTTTAGAGTACTAACATTTTAGGATGTCATTAATATGCCTTGTGGCTTCTGAATAAGCATTGCTAATGTGAAAATATCAACAATTTATAATTAGGTGAAAGTGATTTTAAAACTACTTTAGCTAATCAAATGAACTCAAGCTACATAGAGTTTCTCCCTTTCCCCAAATTGTTATCCAAGCTATTTTGATAATTGATCAAGTATTCACATATTTAGAATGGGAGTGGGGATGTAGAATGTGAATTCAACATAAATTCTTGGATTTTATGAATAACAGGGATTAGGTTTTTCTAAAAAATTGTAACAGAAAGCAAGTGATAATTCCCAACATGAAAACCATTAGAGAACAGTAGACTAGTACTCAGACTACTGTTCATTAAGAAACTTAGAATAAAAAATTATATCATGAAATGTGAGCTATAACTTCCTAATAATGATGATGATGATAACAATAATAAGTATATAGTAAAAACTACAAAGCAGGTAACCCAATCACAAAAGAACACACATGGTATATAGTCACTGATAAGGGGATATTGACCCAGAATCTCGGAATACCCTAGACACAATCCGCATATCAATAGATTTCTAAAAAGATGGTAGGAGAGACCCCTGGTCCTGGAAAGACTGGATGTAGGGGAACACCAGGCCAGAGTAACGAGAGGGGGTTGAATGGAGAAAAGAGGGAGGGAAGGGGGCTTATGGGACTTTCGGGGAGGGAGGAAACGGGAAAGGGGAAGTGATTTGGAATGTAAATTAAAAAATAAAATAAAATAAATAATAAAAAAAAAGAAACCGTTTACTAGGAAAATGAAGTTTGTGTAATTTTGCATGATAAACATAATGCAATTATAATCAAATAAATAAGTACAATCACTACTGCTTAACAAAATATAAAAGCCACCAGCATATTATAATGAATGGAATTTGGAGGTGATTTTGAGGTATTGCTTAAATAAATGATGTGACATAGAAAGCTGTAGCTATAATCTCTCAGCCACAGTTTCATTGACAGTATACTGAATAAGAAAACAAGGGAAAGTAGAATGACCCAGTTCAAAATGTCTCAATCAATCAAATGAATCACAGCTGGGATTCCAATTTCAAATGAGTCAAGGTTCTTAGATGTTTTATTTGCTTTTAAATCACCGCATTTGATTTTCCTCTTCCAGCTACTCTTTGCTTACATTATTCAAACATTTCCAATAAAAATTACTACTGATTAAATTAATAAAATCCTTTGGAAACATTGATAATAAATTCAATCTATAGCCAATTTGTGTAGGGCAATTAATTTAAAAATAAATAAATCCAGGCAATTTGGCAATTTATCATTTAACAAACAGAAGTAATTGTTAGTTAAGAAAATGTGAATAAGGATAGGTTAACCTTGGAAACAATACCCGCTAATCCTAAGATGGTTGGGTATATCATTCAAATACATACATACATTCATATGCACTCAAACACACATTTCCAGCTGATTTTTATCTTATATTGTAGGACTGTTGTTAAAGAAGGTAAACATGATGCATATAACATAGAATTATCAGACTTGCTATATTTAGATGATAGTAGATGAAAGTACAAGCAAAACATCTATATCCATGTAAGCAAATGCCATAGGAAATACATATAAGTGACAATTAAAATTTGCTTGTTAATCAATAAGATTATTAAAATTATAATAATATAAGCCAAAAATAATTGTGATGTGACAAAACCAGGAGAGAAGCCATGTGAATTCCATTAACAGTTCAGATGATAACAACACTGAAATAACTTATATTAGTCTTCTCATTAACAATGAGAATGGTACTTATCAAAATTATATCTAAAAACATGTATATTTTCCTAAATAGTCTCACTTATCTTATTGAGATCAACAGAAAGGAAAATCAAGATAGCACATCCAGCCACTAATTTTCACTGTGGTTAATTTTTGAAACCATTAATGAGACCCCTTGTGTTTTGTGGGCTATCTCTAATTTGAACTTGTTCAGCAAATTTTGCCTGCATTAGTAGCCATGGCAACTTCAGGATAAATATTGAGTGCTGGTCTTCCAACTGTTACACACCTCTAAGGCTCCTTTAAGCATATACTCTATCCTCAGAGACACAAGCTTCCTGAAAAGTGGTAACTTTTAATCTAGTTCCAAGGAAAAAAAAGTTAAAATGTCATGAGAAGTTTAGCTTATTGCAAAATTAAATAAAAGATAAAAACACAAAGATTAAATGTACTTTCTCCTCTGAGATGGTATAATAAATGCCAAAGCTCATAGCAATTACATAAAGCATTTAGGTAAACAGATCATTAACACAGTTGCATACTTAGCTAGTAAGGGATTATTGAAGAAGGGGTGGAAGAAGAAGATAAATACAGTCTTAACAAAGTGACTTTCTCTGGTTTGCAAACATATAATATATACATATACACATACACATATACATATAAATATCTGTGGGTGTGTGTGTATGCACACTGAAATAACTTATATTAGTCTTCTCATATATATATATATATATATATATATATATATATATATATATATATATATATATATAGTTTTCTTAATTGCTCTGGAGCTAAACTGAAGAATGTGAAAACCTTTAAAGTATTATTGTAGTATTAGAAATACATTGAATAAACAGACTACCTTCTGTATATTTAAAACAAAGCAAAGCAAAACGAAACAAAACACTTGTTTTATAAAACACCAGCATGCTATCCAGGCAAGATGTTGTGCACATTTGCATAGAATACTCTTAATTTTTTAAAATTGTATTGAAATGAGTATTCTTAGTAAGGAAATAAATAAGAGTTATAATTGAATTTTTCAAATGTTGTCCACCAAAATATCTTCTGTTCTGTACCCTTTTTTTAGGAATTTAGCCCTGATATTCCTTGATCGAGTCCTCTTCCTTGAGCCACTTGGGGTTTTCAATTATTTCAAGCAGAATTTGGGAGAAGCATCCCCGTGTGTTATCTAAAGCTAGGTCATACAAACAGAAGCCTAAGTTTTATTTTCCCTCTTGAGATACTTGCTTTTGGATCTCAGCTGTATCCATATTGTAAAAATTAAAAGCAAAAGCACTTGAGAAACACACACACACACACACACACACACACACACACACACACACACACACAGGAAGCACCTGAAATTTTACAAACCATTTAAGTTTGACTGTTTGCCATCATGTATTGCCAAAAGATATATATAAAATGTTTCCAGATTCTCTGCTCACATGTGCCATGTTCCATTAAATTTGGACTGTTCTTGTTTAGGAAAAAGGCTTTAATAAACAGAGCAAGCTGAATGTTTCTTGTCTAAGTTGCCATGCCATGTAATTACAATAAATAATTTATAAATAAAAATATATAAACATTATTTCATGTTTTCAATACTGAGTGATTGTTATGAAATTATAGTAAGTGAAGGAAATATTAGCCCAACTTTTCTTTTGTTTGCTTTAATTAATTATCTTAAGGATGCAAATATAGGATAAATGTATTCTTTTTAATTTATTAATGTGCATATGTGCATATCTTTATTGTGTATGGAACAGGCATCAAGGTGCCCACGGAACCGAAACAAGATATCATATTTCCTGTACTGAGATTTACAGGTAGCTGTGAGATATCTCATATGGGTTATAAAAACTAATCCCAGTCTTCTACTAGATCTTCAAGTGTACTTAAGTGTACTTAAATACTAAGTCTTCTCTCTAGCAACTATAATTAGTTTGTAAAGGTTTATTTTTTGTAATAGTCACCTTTCTTTATTCAAGAGTGCAATGAATAAGTATGCTTTTTTTCACTAAAGAGAAGTGCTATTTAATTAACATCAATGAATTACCTAAAAATACACAGAAATTTCAAGAAAAAGGTATGATCTGTACTACTGAAAAAATATCAAGGATAAAATTTCCTCTCATTATAGTCAAAGAATGATTCTAAAAGTGTTAGTGATCTATCTCCCTAATTTCAAAACTGATTTCCATATAGGCAATGATGTGCTTACAGATGGGATCCTTACATGACTGTCCTCTGGGAGGCCCTACCAGCTGCTGCCTGAGACAAACACTGGCCACCTAACCATTGGAATGAAGATCCCTATGGTTGAATTAGGGGAAGGATTGTAGAAGCTGAAGGAGATGGTGACCCCATAAGAAGACCAGGAGTGTAAACTAACCTGTACACCAGAGAGCTCTCAGAGACTGGGCCACAAACCAGGCAGCATGCAGAGGATTGTTTCAGGTCTCCTGGCATGTATATAGCAAAGGTTTGCCTGGTCTTAACCCAGTGGAAGAGGATGTGCTTCCATGAGATACTTGAGGCCCCAGGGAAGGGGCAGGTCTGGTGAGGAGAGGAGAGCACCCTCTCAGAGGCAAGCAGAAGTAGAAATGGAATGAGAGACTGTTGGTAGAGGGACTGAGAAGTTGGGGCAATAGCTAGAGTGTAAATAAAATAAAGAAAGAAAGGAAGAAGAAATGTCCCTATGAATAAAAATAAAAATAACTGAAGAGTATACCATTGTGTAAAGGCACCACATTTTATTTTTTTATCCATTCTTCAGTTGAGGGGCAACTGAGTTGTTTCCTGTTTCTGGCTATTATGAATAAAACTGCTCTGAAATTATTTGAACAAGTGTCCTCTAGGGATAGTGGGTAGAGATCAGGTACAGAGAGAGTAGGGTTGAGAATGTGAGAGGACTGGGAGAGATGGGAAATTGGTGGGAAGGCATATCTGGGATATGCTGGAGACACGGGACTGCGGAGGCTTTTGGGAGGCTATGGAAATGGCTCTATATGAGATGCCTAGCATCAGAAGACATAGAACCTGAAGTGACCACCTCCTGTAGCCAAGCAAGACTTCCATTGAAGAGAGGTTGACCCAACCCAGCCACAAAAGCTTTGAACCAAAATTTGCCCTGCCTACAAGATGTGCAAGAATAAAAATGGAACAGAGATTGAAGTAATGGCCAACCAATGACTGGCCCAACTTGAGACCCACACCAAGGCAGCAAGCAAACCCCTGACACTATTAGCAATACTTGCTTGCAGACAGGAGCCTAGCCCAGCTGTTGTGGAAGAGACTTCATCCAGCAGCTGATGGAAACAGAATCAGAGAACCACAGCCAAACATTAGGCAGAGCTCCGTTGTCTTGTGAAAGTCAAGGGAACATTGACGGACCAAGAGTGGTCAAGAACACCACAAAAAGAAACTACAGAGCCCGCTAACCTGGGCATAGTGGGGTTCACAGGGACTAAACTACCAACCAAAGAGTATAAAAGGACCTCCTTCAAAAATGTAGCAGATGTGCAGTTTGGTTTTCAGGTGCAACCATCAACAATTGAAGCTGTGTCTCTAACTCTGTTGCCTTCCTTTGTATTCCTTCCTTTTCCCTAATCAGACTGCCTATTCTGGCCTCAGTGGGAGATAATGCCCTTAGCCCTAATGAGATTTTATGTACTGCTCCCCTTCTCTGAGGAGAAGGGGAGTAGGGAATGGTGTGGGCTGTAGTTGGGAATCAATAAATTAAAGAGAATCAATAAATTAATGGGAAACATGAGAAATTTCACACAAGTCAGGATCATGGAGCAAATTATGCGTGCTATGTAAAAGGTGGGAGAGATCTTCAAATACTGAAATGGAGTTTAGAACCTAATGCAGAACTTCAGAGAGACCATCCCTTTCCAAACTGTGTGATACTCAGTCCAGGGATATCCTTGTTTCTTCTTAGCATATATGAAATAGGTGGTAATGTGTTAAAGGAACCAAAGTCAACAAATGTAGCCAGTAAACCAAAATGTACTTTCAATTGTGATTTTTTTTAATCCACAAACCTGTTAAAATATATAGTTTTATAATTAACTGCTTGGATGTGACAGTAGGTAGATAAAAACCAAACGATTTAAAATTTAAGTTTTTCACCATTAAATGTTTTATAATATACATAGATGAGTTCATGATATTTCAAATGAACTATATACATTTATAAAAATCAGTGAAATAGCCTCTGATTTTCTTTTCTGAAAAAATTATAGTATTTCCTTAGCACTGATTGACTGAATGTTTAATGTCTATTTTTGAGTCCTGACTATAAAGTAACTGAAACATAACTCCTTATGAACAGTGATAACAACATTGCGGATGATTCAGTTTTGCATGTGTCTCATATGATATTATACCTGGAACCTCACATGAGTCATTTTTAACCATAAAAATGGTTTATCATAAAATCTGTAATTTTTTTCTGAAGCATGAATGGTACCATCCTGTTAGGAATCCAAGGTTTAATAACATGTGAATAAGCCATAATTAATCGATGATTACATCAAGACTTAAGTCTGCATGTGAACCTCTGAGAAGACTGTATACTTAATGTAATGAAATACATTATAAACATAGAAAGTTAGGCTTCCTACAGTTTAAAAACAGAGAACATGTAATTACTTTTCTTTTTAATTTTTTAACATCTCATATAGTACATCCTAAACAGTTTCTCCCCCTTCCACTCCAACCAGTGCTTCCCCATCTCTCCTATCCCCCCCCCAAACCACTTACCTCTGTTTGTTCTTCTAAAAAGCAGGCCTCCTTGAGAAGTCAGTCAAACAGGACAAAGCAATACTCAGTAATACAAGGCATAAATTCTCATTTCAAGGACGGAAAAGACAACCCAATAGGAAGAAGAGTTCCAACAGTAGGCAAAGGAGTCATAGACACACTAGTTCATGACAGGAGACTGACAAAACCATCAACCTAACAGTTATTTTTTTATTAGATATATTATTTATTTACATTTCAAATGTTATCCCCTTTCCTGGTTCCCCCCCTCCCTCAAAAATCTCATAAGACATCTCCCCTTCCCCAATCAACCCACCCCCACTTCCAGTCCTGGTATTCCTCTACACTATGGCATCAAGTCTTTCCAGGACCAAAGACCTCTCCTCCCTTTGGTGTCTAAGAAGACCATCCTCTGCTGCCTATGTGTCTGGAGCCATGGGTAACTCCATGTGTAGTCTTTGGTTGATGGTTTTGTCCCTGGGAGCTCTGGGGGGTACTGGGTGACTCATATTGTTGTTCCTCCTATGGTGCTGCAAACCCCTTCAGCTCCTTGGGTCCTTTCTCTAGCTCCCCCATTGGGGATCCTGTGCTCAGTTCAGTGGCTGGCTGAGAGTTTCCCCCTCTGTATTTGTCATGCACTAGGAGAGCCTCCCAGGTGAAAGTTATATCATATCCAGCAACCTAACAGTTATAACACATGTGTAGAGGACCTGGTACAGACCTATGCAATCAACCTACTTGTCCTTAAAGTTTCAGAGAGGTCATGTGAGCCCTACTTGATTTGATGGGCCATGTTCTCCTGGCATCCTCTTTCCTCTCTGACTCCTAAAGTCTTCCCTCTCTCTACCCCCATTCTGTGGGATTCCCTGATCCCCTAGGGAAGAGACCAGATAGAGACCTCCAATTTAGACTCTCTGCATAATGGTTGCCTGTGATTCTCTGCACTCACTTTCATCTGCTACCTGAAGAAGCCTCTCTGATGAAGACTGGATAAGGCACTAATCCATGTATAAAGCAGAATACCATTAGTAATCAGTTCATTGATTTTTTTTCCAGTAATGATTGGTTCTACCTCACATCTGTGTGCTATCCAGTCTCCAGTTCCTGTCATCCAAGCAGTTATAGGGTATAGGCATCCTCTTGTGGAGTGGGCATCAAGTTAAAGTAAACATTGGTAGGACTCTCCCAAAAGTTCTGCTTCCCTATTGTCCCAGCACATTGGGCTGGCAGTACAGATTACTGATGAAGGGTTTTGTGGCTGGGTTGGTATTCAAGGTTCTCTTTCTGTAGCCTGTAGAGTATCTTCTCATGTCAAAGAGATTTTAACTTAGAGGTAAAAGCTCCTAACCTACATGTGCTCTACACCTTTATGTTCAAAAAATGCCTGGGTATAGGGGAATGTCAGGTCAGGAAAGTGTGGGGAGGACTGGTGAGTAGGGAGAGGAGGGAAGGGATAGGGGGTTTTCAGAAAGGTAATGATGAAAAGCATTAACATTTGAAATGTAAATAAAGCAAAGCTAATAAAAATAAAACAAACAAAAAAACGTAATGAAAGTTGTTCTCAGCAATGGGGCCCTATTTTCAGTTTTCAGAGAGCAATATTCAGTCCCAATATATGCCTGGGTTGTTTAGGAATATCATGAGACCTCCTCAGTGAACAACTCAACTGAATGTAACTCAGTCCCACCACTGCAAGCCTTACATAGCTACAAAAGATGGGAAGTTCTGACTTAGTATCCTCCGTTAAGAAGAATCCTCACTAGAGGCACCCACATAGATTGTAGATGATTCCCTTCTAAATCACCCCCAATTCCAGCTGTCTCTCCCTGTTCTGTCTCCCCTTATACCTCCAACCTGATTGCTCCCACTCCCATCCTCACCTGTCTCCAATATACCTAAAATGTCGATTTTATTTCCCCTTCCCAGGGAGATTCGTGCTACCCCCATATAGCCTTCTTCTTTCCCTAACCTCTCAGTGGCTGTAGTTTGTAGCTTGATTATCCTTTATTTAACAGTTACTATTCTTTTATATGTGAATACATATTTCTTTTAATGAATCTGTGATAACTCACTTAGGATGTTGTTTTTTCCAGTTCCATATATTTGCTTACAGATTTCATATTGTCATTTTTTTAAATGGCTGAGTGGTATTCAATGTTTTAAAATGCACCACATATTTTTATCCATTCTTCAGTTGAATGACCTGTAGTTTGTTTCCAGTATCTGGAAATTATGAAAAAAGCAGCAATGAACATAGTTGAACAAGGGGAAGCATAATTTCTTTTTAATTTAATTTCCTTGGTGCAGATGTTTTGTCTCCATGTATACATATCACTGTTTTGTCTAGTGAGCCTGAAGTTACAGACGGCACTGAACTATCATCTGGGTGCCAGAAATTTAACCCAGGTATTGTAGAAGAAAAATCATTTTTTCTTAACCATGGAGACATATCTCAAGCTCAATATTTATTTATTTGCTTGTTTGTTTGTATATTCATTCATTTTACATTCTAATCTCACGTCTTCTTCCCCACTCAGCCTCTCCAGCCTACATATCCCCCTTCTTCCTAGTACTTCCTTTCCCCTTCTCCTCTGAGGAGGGGAAGAACCCCTTGGGTACCAACCTACTCTAGTCCATCAAGTATCTGCAGGACAAGACACATAATCTTATTCTGAGGCTACACAAAACAGTCCAGTTATTGGAAAAGGATCCAGAGGCAGTCAAGAGAATCAGGGAGAGGACCAGTCCAGTTGCTGGGGAACCTACATAATGACCAAGCCACAATTTTGTTTCATATTATTGGGGGGCTAGGCCTACCACATATATGACTTTGGTTGGTGGTTCAGTCCTTAGGAGCTCCCAAGGACCCAGATTAGTTGACTCTCTTGGACATTCTATATAGTCTTTATCCCTTCTGGGTCCCTTAGTCCCTCCCCCAAATATTGCACAAGACTCCAAGCCTCCATCTAATATGTTTTGCTGTGGGTCTCTGCATCTGTTTCTGTTAGCTGCTGAGTGGAGCCTCAGGGCAGGTTTGCTTGATTCCTGCCTTTAGGCATAAAAGAGTATCATAAATAGTGTCAAGGATGGGAGCTTGTCAGTGGGTTGGGTCTCAACTTGGTCTAGTCATTGGTTGTCCATTCCCTAAGTCTTTGTTCCATCTTTTTTTCCTGAATTACATGTAGGCAGGACAAATTTTACGTTAGAAGTTTTGTGGGTGGGCTGGTGTCCTTATCCTTCCACTGGGAATCCTGCCTGGCTACAAGAGGTAACCACTTCAGGCTCCATATCTCCCACTTCTAGGAGTCTCAGATAGAGTTGCTCTCATAGAATCTATAGAGCTTTCTCCGTACCTGCTCAATCCAAGTTACAGAGATACTCCTGTATGCCACAGATTTCCATTCATTCTCCCAGTACTCTCCCACTAGATCTCTCTATGCCTGTTCCCCTTCCTGTCCCTTCTCACACTATCTACCTCCAAAGGCTAATTTATTTTCACTTAGAGTGAGATTCATCCATCTTCGCCTGATTTTCCCTTGTTATTTAGGTTGTTTGGGTCTGTGAATTTCAGTGTGCATATACAGCATTTATATTGTTTACCTGATCTTGGTTTAATTTTAGATACTCTTATTTTGTGGAGTACAAGCTTTTAATGTAATTTCTAATGATTTGTGGGGGGCTTCCTCACTCTCTGTTCTTGTGTATCTCTCTTCATTTCTGATTTTGTTAATGTGAATATGGTTTTCCTGTATTTTAGTTACTTGGCTAAGGGAATGTCTGTCTTGTTGAGTTTCTCAAAGAACCAGCTCTTGGTTTCATTGATTCTTTGTTTTGTTCTCTTTGTTTCTAATTATAATTGCTTGATATCAGCTCTGAGTTTCCATATTTCCTGCCTTCTATTCCTCTTAGGTATGCTTCCTTCTTTTTGTTCTAGAGCTTTCAGACATGCTGTTGAGTTGCTACTCTGAGATTTCTCCAATTTTTTTTTTTATGAAGACACTTAGTGCTATCAGTTTTCTTCTTAACACTGCTTTCTTTGAGTCTTATAAGATTGGGTATGTTGTACCTTAATTTTCATTTCCTTCTAGGAAGTTTTTAGTTTCCTTCTTGGTTTCTTCCCTGACCCAGGGAACATGGAGTAGAGAGTTGTACAGTTTCCACTAGTGTGTAGGCTTTCCAGTGTCTTTGTTGTTGTTGAAGTCCAGCATTAATTTATTACATCCTGATAAGATGCAAGGGATTAATCCAATCTTCTTGTATCAGTTGAGACTTGCTTTGTGACTGAACAGATGATCAATTTTGTAGAAAGTTTTAGGAAATTCTGAGAAGAAATTATATTCTTTTGTGTTTAAGTGAAATGAATTTGTTTTGCCATAGAACATCTTGTTTTCTCCATATATGGTGATTGAATGTTTTGCTGGGTATCAAAGTCTGGGATGACATTTGTGATCTCTGAGGGTCTACAAGGTCCACCTGGCTTTTACAGTCTTTGTTGAGAACTCATCTGTAACTTTTCTCTTTCTTCTATTCTTATTAATCTGAGGTTTGTTTTTTACATAGTATCCAGAACTCTCTAGATATTTAATGTTAAAAACTATTTAGATTTATCCTTTCCCTGAATTGATATCAATTTCTTTGTTTATCTTCTAAGCCTCAGATTCTCTTTTTCATCTCTTGTATTTTATTGGTGATTCTTGTGTGCATAGTTCCTATTCTCTTTCCTAGGTTTGCCATCTCTAGAATTTCCTTAGTATGTGTTTTCTTTATTGCTTTATATTTTCTTTATTTCCATTCCCACATCTTGATGAGTTTTATTAATTTCCTTTAACTGTTTGATGGTATTTTCCTGTATTTCCTTAAGGAATTTACTCATTTCCTCCTTAAAGGCCATATCTCCCACTCAAAAAATTCTCTCAACTTGTTATTTAAATGCTGAGTAAAATTTTTAGATTAAGAGAATCTGATATACTCAAGCGTGTACTCTATTATGTCTCAGTAATCAATTGAATTTTAGTGAGACATTTCTACATCTGGGAGTATAAATTGGGTTGCACATACCAATTTAGATAAAGTGATCATACACAAAAAAAACATGTGGAGAAGGAGAGAAAAAGAACGGGAGAGGAATGAGGGGAGACACACATACTCATACCACTGGGAAGGGAGGAACACATGATAAAGATAATGATTTAGCATGAAACTAGATAAGCAGGTAGATAATTACACCTTTAGTTACTTTAGCTTTGAAAAATTGGATTGGGTGAACTAATTTTCTATAAAAAAATGAATAAAAATGATTGATATAGATAAAAAGTTTTCATCTACTTGTTATGACTAAACCAGTTTTATCTGTATCTGTTCAATCATTTACACCTTCACACTACATTTTCCATTTTTTTGATTTGCTCTGTCTCATGTCCTTCAGATTTACCTTTACCACAAATGTGTCAAGCTGGCTCACTCTTTAGATCCAAAGTTTGTTAACTAAGCTGGGCAGTCTTTTCTCCAGACCTCTTCTTCTGCCACTGGTAATTTGAGTGCATTTCACTTAGTCTTTAGATTTTAGTACACATAAGAATACTCTGCCACATCCTATGTTAACTTACACAGAAAACTAAATCAGATCTCTCTCATACAGTTTCAGCACCATCATAACATAGAATAATTTATTTCACTTTTATTTTTAACTATTGCATTTGACGTATATACTTTCTTAAATGTCAAATTATAATCACTAATAATATTGCAGAAACTACTAATCTCATCTTTTATTTTCATAGTTGAGACACACACATTGAATGGAATCAACAAGTATTTATTATCATCAAATAATGAATTATGTCTCACCAGAACCCAAATTTGTTGAGGAATAATGAAGTAATTCAGTTTTGTTCAACTCAAAAATATAAAAAGAAAGAAAAGAAAAAATTTGATATATTTGAAAATGTATCTTTTCTGTACACTTTCTTCTGTGCAAAACTGAAAATATAAGTGTGTTGATAATTTAAATAAATAACTTTTTTATTGGGAATTGAAAATAAGTTCTAAATGTAACATAGTTTTGTAGCAGGATGAGTAAGCTAATTGGTTGACATATTGTGATCTATGTTACATTGACTTTGGTTGTTTTTATCAAAACTATTAAAATACAGTCACATGGACAGTAGTACAGGGAGAGGCCCCAGGAAGTCTATTGGTAGTAACTATAGCTGAGACTCCTATCAGTGTGGAATATGGAGCCTGAAGTAGCAACCTCCTGTAGCCAATTATGAATGACTGCCAGTGGAAGAATAATGACACCAACCCACAAAATCTTCAACACAAAATGTGACCTGCCTACAAGATATACAGGGAAAAATATCAAGCAGAGATGGCAGGATTGGCTAACCAATGACCAGCTCAAATTTATACCCATCCCATGGGCAGGAACCAATCCCTGACGCTATTACTGATACTCTGTTATGCTTGCAGACAGGATCCTAGCATGATTGTCATCTGAGAGGCTCCATACAGCAGATGATGAAAACAGATGCTGATGCCCACAGCCAAACATTAGAGGAACTCCACAGGAAGACCTACAGAGTCAACTAACCTGAATCCTTGTGAGCCCCTAGAGATGGAATCACCAACCAAATAGCATACATCGGCTGGACGTAGGTGCCCAGCACATATGTTGTGAATGTACAACTGGGTATTCATGCAGATTCCCCAACAATAGAGGCTGTCACTGAATCTGTTGCCTGCGTGTGGATCCTGACTGTGCTGTCTTATCTTGCCTCAAGGGGAAAAGATGCAGCTAGTCTTGCAGTGAGTTGATGTGCTAGGGTAAGGTGATACACATAGGGACATCCCTCTTCTCAGAGGAGAGCAGGAATGGAGGAGGAGCTGTTAAGTGGATGAAAGTGTAGGGAGCTGATACTGGGATATAAAGTGAATAAATAGCTGAGTTAATAAACTTGCAAAACAAACAAACAAACAAACAAACAAAATTTTAACTTAAGTCAAACTCACACAATGTAGCCATCCACTCACTAAGCTCTCATCTTCAACATAGATTTTACATTCAAATTGATTACTTTTCTCTACACTCATTTTGCTGCTGATATGCATTTCCTTGTGCATTGAATTCCAAAGTCTCTTTGGAAAGCTTACTTTCTCACATTCTGTCTAATGCTACTAATATTTTACTACATAAGAATCCCAAAATAATCAGCATCACGTCTTTCTTTCTTTGTCTTTCTATCTCAGCTATATATCTCCCACATAAACAACAACACACTCCAATCTAATTTGGGATGTATTTCAGTGTTCTTGGCACATTTGTAGACAAACCTATTTCTTAGCTTCTTTATGGTTTATTGATATCGTGAATTTCCTTTTTTCCCTGAAGAACTCTAAAATCCTAAACATTAACACTATCTGATGCCCATGTATAAATCCAGCTCAGAAGGTGTAGGCAGTTAGAGGAATTTAACCTAATCAGATTTCAAGGTTATAAACAAACAAACAAAAAAATCAATAAAAATATTTTCAGCCGCCTCTCACCTCTACAGAAATATGTGATGTATGTTGCAAAGACAAATAATTCTCTTACAGAAGAGTTGCTGAAGTTTTATGTACTTTTATTTTAAATGTATTTTAAAAATATACATAAGGAAGAGAAAGAAAGAGAAAACCGGATAATAAAAAAACTACACTAACCTGACTGACTTCTAGCACATAGAAAATCGAAAGTGGCAAATGGTCAGAACTTGAAAATATCATCCTTAGTGAGGTAACCCAATCACAAAAGATCACACATGGTATGAAGTCACTGATAAGGGGATATTGACCCAGAATCTCAGAATACCCTAGACACAATCAGCATATCAATAGATTTCTAAAAAGATGGAAGGAGAGACCCCTGGTCCTGGAAAGACTGGATGTAGGGGAACGCCAGGACAGAGTAATGAGAGGGGGTTGAACGGAGAAAAGAGGGAGGGAAGGGGGCTTATGGGACTTTCGGGGAGGGAGGAAACGGGAAAGGGGAAGTGATTTGGAATGTAAATTAAAAAAATAAATTAAATTATAAAAAAAAAAAAAAAAAAAGAAAATCGAAAGTGGCTATTTGGAGCAATGGGATGATGCTAGAGTAAAGAAAAATAGATTATATTCACTGACTAAGCATGGAAAAAATTAAGCTTGAATGTATAAATAAAATTATTTCATTAAAATTTAACACATAAATTATTCTCAGTTATGTTTTTGGTAATTAATCTAGAAACACATTGTTTAAAATAGAAAAGTATAAAAACCTCATGTTTTTAATTGTTACCCATGTACTCTATATATTCTATATACAGATGGAAAATGTCATATATCAGTAGAAAATGCAGTTAGCAAAGTAATCAAATTATGTCATGGTACCAATGTTCGATTTAACAAATATAGATCACAGAGAATATATCAAGTTTAAGATCAATATTTGATAATAACAAAAAATTATAGAAAGAAGAAAAATTAAAAGAAAAGATCAGGACATAACCCTGTAAGATCACCAACATCACATGCTACCAAGCAAGCCTACATGTGCTTCATTTCAAAAAAGTCATGAGATTTTCTCTACCACAAAAGTTCTCATCTGCAAGTGGTATCATTTTATCATTTCTGGATTAGCAGATTCCAAATATTCCATAAAAGCGTTACAAAAGTACAACATAATAACACATTGAATATACAGTCCTTTCCATGTATAAATGACTAATAAAGAAGAATCTTGACATAAAGATCTGGTATTATTAAGACAAACAATTAAAATCAAAATGCAAAAATGATAGAACAAATATAGAAATAATGTAAATAAGAAAACATGCCAGCTGGCCATGAAGTTATGTTTTGATTATTATTTGTTATTAGAGTGCTTCAGCAGAGTGGGGACTCTTGTAATCAAATAAAAAAGGTTCTCATATGAAGATTATTTATATTATATCAGAAAACAGTTTATAGGAGAGAAATATATAGTAATTAGACAAATATTCTATATGTAGGATAAATTTAAGAATTTTCATAGAAACAGATTTATCCTATATCAAAAAATAGGGCTTTAGGGAGGTATTTATTGTTCCAAATACTGAATAATAGAGGTTATTCTCAATTGGAGCAAATGATAGATGATAATTCAATATTAAATGCACCAAAATCTTAGGAATCGTACAAAACAAGAGCTGAAGCAATAAACAGCACAGTTTTGTTCCGAACCTGCAGGACAGTCATGGGGGTTCCCGGGGTCACCTGAGAGAGAATGGAGGCAAGAGACATGAAAAAATGACAGCAAGTCAAGAATCCTGAGCAAGCTGCCAAATTTTATTTTTCTCACACATGGTTATAAAGGGTAGCAAGCAGGAAATGGGGATGGGGGAGTGGGTGAGGCTCTAGGAGAATATGTTCTAACTTGTTCTTGAAACTCCAAGGGACCTAGCAACAGCAGAATGTTGGGAGGGAGTAGACATTGTTTCAGGGGACTTGCTATGACTTGTTCCAAGGACCTAAGAAGGAAACTGGTCACAACTGCAGGATATTGGCTAGCTAAAAATCCAGGTGCATGTTGTGTTGCTACACAACCCAACTGTAAGAGAGCTACATTTGTTCTGCAAGTATGTATCCTGTTTGGCTAAGACTTGTAGCAAAAATTTTCCATTTAGCAAGTATGTAAGTCAAGGTAAGGGGCCGTGAGTAGCAAAGAGAGTGGCCCCTGGCATCTCCCCCTTCTCTATATAGAAATGAGTGGGGATGTGGCAGCGATTGAAGAATTGAATAGAAGAGGACCCAAAAAGACAGAGTAGTGCCTGTCTTAGGAGTCGACCCAAATTTTTCCAATGCCTCTTACCCATCATTGGAGATCCCTGCCAGTGCCCAGGGATTCCTGTCTTAGGTAAGTGTGGATTGGGGAAGTTGCCACTCAGCAGGGTAGCATGAAGATACAAAGGAACTCCTTCTGGACCCCCGACTGGAATGGCAAGGCAGAGATGTTATTTTTGCCAGGATACAAGATTGTGCTGTTCAGGCTGTTTTGTGACTGCTTTGGAGGATCATGTAGCCATCAATCGATCTTCCATAGCCAACCGATGGTAATGTACCTGAATGGGCTTGGCAGCCAGGTTAACGACCTGTTGTTTGATTAATGTTTTAAATTGATTAAAAGTCCATGGTCCAAAAGAACATAAAAACATCAGGTCCACGAAGGGTCCCAAAATGCTAGGTAAAAGCGTGGTAAGCCCCGGGGAGGTGGAAAACCAATTTTTGTACCACCATTCTGCCTGTTCTCTTTCTATCTTTCGCTTTTCTAATCCTTCTCTGACTATCTTCATACTATCTCTAACTACCCCTGTTTGCTAGTATAGAAGCAGCGCTCTTCCTTTAATGCTGCACAGATACCTCCCTGCTGGAGAAAAAGGAGGTCAAGTCCTCGTCTGTTTTAGAGGACTACTTCAGCCAGGGAATCAATATAATCATAGAGATCATCCATCCCTTGTTGGAGACGCTGGACTTCTTGGTCGATGGTGGCACGTAGTTCAGTATACCTGGAGTTGGAGAGAATGAGAGAGGAGATGCCCGTTCCTGCTTCCACAGCCCCTAGGCCAAGAAGGACAGAAATAGTAATGTCAGAGATAGGTTCTCTGTGGGAGCGACTCAACAAAGTGGAGCTGTCTGTAGATTGACCCCACAAGTGAAAGAAATCTTCAGAGTGATAGTAAACTAAGGTACCATTTTAATGAGGATGCAAAATTCAGGCATCCTGTCAACAGTTCAGGGAAAAAGACATGGTGTGAGGCCATCAATACAGGCCCACCAAGCTTTGTTGGGGGTGGGGAGTATAGAAAGGTATGGATAAGTGAAGGGGTCAGAATTTCATTGCATAAATGAGCATATTCAGGAGGAATGCCTGCCTGGTTGATAATTATACAAAGACACAGGCCAGACACTTGGGTTAGGGAGAGGTCTGACCAGGAGGTACGTTGCCGTTGCCACCGGCAGTGGTGGGAGTCAGTATAGAGGAGGTCACCAGGGATAGTGATTCCCTCGTAAAAAGGAGGTTAGGAATGATAACATAGCCAGCAATCTTGTACAATATTGTGGTCGCCAGTTATCCCGAACCCGCAGGACAGTTCACGGGGGTTCCAGGGTCACCTGAGGGAGAATGGAGACAAGAGACATGGAAAAATGACAGCAAGTCAAGAATCCTGATCAGCTGCCAAATTTTATTTTTCTCACACAGGGTTATAAAGGGTAGCAAGCAGGAAACAGGAAGGGGGGAGTGGACGAGGCACTAGAAGAATATGTTCTAACTTGTTCTTGAAACTCCAAGGGACCTAGCAACAGCAGAATGTTGGGAGAGGGTAGACATTGTTTCAGGGGAGTGGCTATGATTTGTTCCCAGGACCTAAGAAGGAAATTGGCCACAACTGCAGGATACTGGCTACTAAAAAATCCAGGTGTATATTGTGTTGTTACACAACCCAACTGCAGGAGAGCTGCATTTGTTGTGCAAGCATGTATCCTGTGTGGCTAAGGCTTGCAGCAGTAATTTTCCATTTAGCAAGTATGTAAGTCAAGGTAAGGGGCTATGAGTAGCAAAGAGAGTGGCTCCTGGCACAGTTTCATGTCTCACAGACAGCCACCTGTGTTTCCTCTTGTTTACTCTAGACAAAGGAAAATGCATCACAGCACTGGTTAAAAGGGGTTTATAAACAACAAAAGCATTGAGAGTAGGTTTTGATGTATATAATTGTAATTATCTAGAATACTTATGTTTAAAATTAATAAAGATTTGGCTCATGACCTATGTCAAATATCAAATGAGTTTAACATACAATCCTGAACTTTACTGAAATCCTGTGAAATAGCAAATTATGGAAGTAGTAGAAAGAAAATACAGTGTTCTTAGAAGAAAAGAATCTGTTTCATGGAACTTCTTACCGTGATATATATATATCATACATATATACATACATATATATTAAACATTTATATATATTTGCATACATACACATATATATTGAATATATACATATATATTTCTACTATACTTATTTACTTACTGTATATGTATATATTTAAATAAATTATGCAATTATATATAAATTATGATTTTAGTATATAAATTTCAATTCTATGAATATATACAAATAAATGTACATTATATGTATGTGTCTGTGTGTGTGTGTGTGTGTGTAAATATCTATATATATGTTTCTACTCCAACCCAGTTCTGCAGCTATTTTATAATGCTATTAATAAAATAGGCTTCTACTGGGTATGATTAAATTGGGAAGATATTTCATCTTAGTTTAAGAACTTTAAGCTACTTGGGCAAATTCTCTGTGCAAGTTAAAGGTGGATTGGGGCATTAACTTATTCTATTAGATTGTGATGTATCCTCTGACCAGTACTGTCCTCTAAGACATTTTAATAATACATGTTGCCAAGTTAGAGACATATTGTCCTGGAGTCAGGGATCAGGGCTGCCTCAGAACATAATTTCACATTACTGAAGAAATAAATTCCAGATACACTAACAGCATGTCAAAGGTCCTCTTGAGAAAGGCTTGCAGACAGTGATACACCAGCTCATGTTCTTAAAATATTGCGATGGCCTCAGAAAGGGGACTACATGTCTGGAAGTACTAACATCCCTAAGTTTTAAAATATGCAATCTTCTAAGTCAAATACTTTCATTTAAAACCTGTTTCCCTAAGAAAGCCAGTGTGGAGTATTTGGAGACTCCATTTACAAAATTCCCTTATGGAATGTAACCATGCATGGCTAGCATTCTACTCCTTTTCACTCCTTTATACTTTTAAGGTGATAGTTTTATGATGAATTAATCAAGCTTATCTAGTTAAGATAAGCTTGCTGTTTTGACTAATTATTACATCGTCCCTTTTTATTATTATCAAATAATGATATATACTCATTTTAACTATGATACTTTGTCCAAGAAGCCAAATAACTCTGAAAACTCCATAGATACAAACATTGGAACTGAAGTTGAAATTGTCAGCATGAATTGCTGTAATGAGTATATAATAAATCATCTTCCTCAAGTATTATATTACTTACTTTTGACAAAATGAAATGAAAACCTAATAGAGGTGCCAGATGACACACTAGCAAAAAATAATTTAGAAGATAGATAGCTACGTCCTCAGAAAATGTAACCATTGAGGAATTAAAAGAATTGAGCAATCCTGCAGCAATAAAACAGCTTCTCCCACTTTCTATTTATGTTATACTCCCTCAGCATGTAATGAAGTCCAAGGCTGAAATCAATGATGATTTTTGTGTCCTTATACAAATATAACAATTATACAACATTTCTGTACAAGGAAAATGGAGATTTATAACTTTTAAAATGCTTATGAAAAATATTTATTACAAATGTGTGGGCAGTGGAGACTGAAGAACTGGCCCGGAGCAAGAGTCAGATTGGTATGTGCCTCAAACCAGGAAACTCTCACTGTGAGGTGACAGGAGTTAGGAATGCCCTCTCCCTGCTCCTTGCTTACATGTTCTGGCATAGGAACTCCACCTCATCTAGCTCTGAGAACAGTCATAGATCCTATGGCCAGATTACAGGCTCAACCTCCTCTCTCCTAAAATAACTAAAATAACATGCACTGCCGATTTGTAAAATTCTACTTCTAGTAAATGAAGCATTTCTATCAGTGCTGTGCTACCCAACAGTGTACACCCAACCTGGAAATCCCGACCCACTCTCCAAGACTGATATAGCTCTTCTTTACCCTAGTAAAGTTGATCTGTCTCATTGAAGCTAATTCCAGAAGTGATTCCATTACACTCATGCCTATCCAAGCCCTGACCCTGCCTTTGTTCCGCTCACACTCCTGTGCTAGTGGCCAATTACCTCTGAGGAAAATGTATTTAAGGCATTATTTTAATTTATCATGTATCACTACTAATCATCGTAAGAATATACATTCTCAAAGTTTTAAAGCAAGTATTACAGTAAATTAGAAAACCTGAGAGAAATATGGACATTTCTATGTGTATAGGTCCTACATATCTGACCTAGGCAAAAATAGTTAATTTAAACATATCTATAACCAGTTGTCATATGGAAGCAGTAATAAAGTGTTTTCCAACTAAATAAAGCCAATTTCCAAATAAATTCAGGAAGTAATTCTGCCAAATATTCATAGAAGTGAAATTTAAATACTAAAATTAAATGAAATTGGAGGAAAATGCTTTCAAACTCTTTTTATGGAGACAGTATCACTTTGATTTCAAAAAATTTACAAAAAATTACCAACAAAAATACAAAAAATATTTAAAATCATGGCTTTATATATTATGTGCATAATTACTATTTTTTCATCTTGCATTTTGCTTGTTTGTTATTTGAGTCAAGATATCTCTATTATGTAGGTTAGCTGTTGTGAAATTCTTGACATAGACCAGGCTGCCCTGAAACTCACAGAAATCCTGAGTGCTATTATTAAGGATATATATATATAACCACACTCTCAATGGTAGTGTGTGTGTGTGTGTGTGTGTGTGTGTGGTGTGTGCCTGTGTATGTGAAAGTGCCTGCATACATGTCTATACATCATGTGAATGACCAGTATCTACACAAAAGCCAGAAGAGTCGTTTGTATCCTCAGTTTCTGGAATTGCATGTCATTGAGAGGAGCTTTGTTGTTGCTGGGGGATGAACACAAGCCTTCTCTAAGAGTAGCAAATGCTCTTAATGTCATACAGTGCTTCCTAGGTGAATATACTAGCAGTAGACAGAACAGGGTGCCAGATGCCGTGGAGAAGGATCTATCCAAGTTGTAAGCGACCTGATATGTTGTTGAGGAGTGAACTCAGGTATTCTGGAAAAGCAGTGAAACCTCTTAATTAGTGAGCCATCTCTCCAGCACTTGAATTTTACTCTTTATGTGAGACAAACTAGCAGTAATTTTACCAAGTTTTAAAGTAATTAATTTCATGTTTGACTAAATTTTATTTGAAAAAATTCATTGCAGAACCAGTAGTTTTATTTTATTGGCTGATAAAACAACAACAACAAAATTCAGACCAAAACCTATGATAAAAATATCTATCTGTGAAAAAAGTTTTAATTATATGCTTATGTGGAATATGCATGCAGAAATTAACTCAATGAACAAACACCATTCTATTTATATATCATTAAATGTCTTTAAAAGTGTGCTATAGCTCCAGGTGCATATGTAGCAGAGGATTAGCTTGTCAGGCATTAATGGGAGATGAGGCCCTTGGTCCTGTGAAGGCTCGACGCCCCAGAGTAGGGAAATATGAGGGCAGGAAGCTGGGGCTGGGTATGTGGGTGGGGGAGCACCCTTATGGAATCAGGGGGAAGGCAAAAAGGATAGGGATTTTCTGGGGGTGGGAACATGGAATGGGGATAAAATTGGAAATATAAATAAAGAAAATATCCAATAAAATAAAACAAAAAGAATTTTTAAAGAATTCTTTATTCATGTGAGAAGTATAAGACAAAAGAGAAGGAAGCATAAAGTATTAGAGTATAAGACAGGCAAGCACAACACTATCACAAAAATTCTATTGTCCTCTATGGAGAAAGTGTAATAAAAATCAATTCAATGTAAAATATATCTCCTATAAAATTACATTTTATTTGTCAAGGAAATAATTATAAAAATCACATATAAATGTAGAAAAACATTTGTAATTTTATGTATTCAAATGTATATTAGAGAGGCAAAAATATATTTCATATCCTTCTCTTAAAACACTACAAACTTGTCAAACTGTATCTCTCTACCTAATATAGACACCTTTTCTATAATTATTCACTCAGGAATTACTACATTTTGGATAAGGTTTTGATCAAATAGAAAAGATGTGAGCTCTATTATTTTTCCTGTCCTGACCATTGATAATTTCACCATATCAACATACTGCAATTATTTCCTACTGAGTACCACTGCCATTGGATATTAAGACAGATTCTCAAAGGCAACAGCTAACAGAACTCTAACTGTTCAATAACTCTGGGATATTTCTCCAAAAATGTAAGTTCTGCTCAATAAATGGGTGACTGAGAGTAGTTCTACCTCAAGTCCCAGGGTCACCACTCCTGGGCATATATGCCAAAATTCCCAAGGATACGCAGGGACACTTGTTCAGTTACGGTCATAGCAGCTTTATTCATAATATCGAGAAACTAGAAACAAACCAGATGTCTCTCAACTGAAGAATAAAGAAAATATGGTTTATCTACCAATGGGATCTACAAAGCTATTAAAATAAAGACATCATGAATTTTTCAAGAAAGTGAATAAACTTGAGAATATCATGCTGAATGAGGTAATTCAGAGCCAGTAAGACAACTATGGTGTGTACTCACTTAGAAGTGGACACTAGCTGTAAAGTGCAGGACAACTATAGGACAATCCACAAACCCAAAGAAATTGACTAATAAGGAGGGCCCAAGGAAGGACTCAAGAGCGTCGAATTTAAATACTTCAATATGAAGCTAAAGGAAGTGTTTGTTTCAAGAGTCAAATATATTTTAAACTAGGGAATTTACTAAAATGGTTACTCTTGAGAATGTAATTCATGTCTGGTATTGAACAGATTGTGAAAAACCATGGTAGGAAAGATCTTAGATTCTAGAATGGAACTTAATTCTGACATTAACTAATGTGTGATTCCTGTATTAGGTTTGAAATACAGCACCAGGGAATCTTCTCAATGGCATTTTATTTCCTTATCAGGTTGGTTTTTTTTTAATCTTATAAGAAATAGAATTAATATCACTTTAGAAATAATTAATAACAATTTAAAAGTACTCTAAATTTTATGTTTTATAACAAGTATCTCATACATATTAACATTCATTTTTTTAAACACAAATATCTCATTCTTCCTTTTCTGTCTTCTCTTGTCAATGTCTGCATTTATCACCATTCTTCAGTAGAGCAGAGATAACTAGATGTAAAGTTAATGCTTTTTATTTTAGATGTTCTATTAGTGGTGCAAATCTTACAGCAACAATTTCTAAGGCCATATTCAGTTGTATGTGAGTCTACTGTCTTGGTATATTGGTAATATTCCATTTACTAGCTAATAGCTATAAGGTAGAGTATGGTGAGTATACAAATGTCAAGAAGTGTTGCAATGTTATTAACCCAATAATAGTGTAGACACAGAACCTTTGAATTGATTTTTAATGATTCTAGTAAATCACTGTGCTTCAAACGATGATAATGCTAACTGCAGAACTCTGTACATCTGCTTAAGACTGGAAAAGAGTGTGAAGCAGACATGCAAAGAGTAGTTGAGAGAGAGAGACAGAGACAGAGACAGAGAGACAGAGAGAGAGAGACAGAGAAAGAGAGAGAGAGAGACAGACAGACAGACAGAGACAGAGACAGAGACAGAGAGAGAGGTGTCATTGTTGATAGATTTCAGCTCTCAGGACCTGAATGCACTGCTTGCCTTTATATTTGATAACACAATGTGGCATATTTTATATAAATTTATATATTATATGTTTCTCATTTTATTCTATCAAGAATTGTTAGATTTAGACATTTAAAGGAGTCAAGAATTAAACTTAAGTAACAGGAATATTGCTAGCAAGGTATAATGTGCAATGATAAATTTATGAATCTCACCAATGTGAGAATTCTGCCAATTTCTGAGTTTATCTATCCCAATTATACATTCTGGAACTGGGGAAATGACCACAGGATGTGTTCGGGGACCTACTGGACCTACTGTGAGTCAGACATCAGTCAAAACTCCATTAATCACCTGTCCTCCATAAGCTCCTACTCTAACTGGAGGGCCACAATGTTTCTTGGGATCTCCTGGGATCAGTGTCAATTCAGAACCAGAATCCAGTAGACCCCAGAAACTCTGATTATGTCCTTTCCCCCAGTGTACAGTTACCCTTGTAAAAGGCCATATGTCCCTCTGGGGAAGAATTGGGGAAAGACTAACAGCAAAACTTTTAGGTGTCTTATCAAGATTCTTCCTCAGAGGAACCTGGCCACCCTGTCATTCAAGGGGTTCTAGCTCTGCAAACTGACTTAAGTCTGGAAATTGATTCACTGGCCGAGATTACCTTTTGCCATGATCCAATGTAGCCTTTCTTTCATTTGAGAATTTTTCTGCTTATACAGATCAAACAGATATGCAGTAGGTTTCCTATCTATTTCATGCCTGGAAACACCATGACTGACTAGCCAGTACCAAAGGTCCAAACGAGTCATGCCATTATAAATTCCACCTCTCTTGTACTGACCATTATGGGGTATGTCATTATAAACATTGCTTTGCCTACCCTGTCCATTATAATAACTACGATCACCTTGTCTCTGGAGATTCAATGCTGCCACCTTGCCCTTGTTAACTTGAGGCCCAGTTAAACCCATTGAATTTAATTCATCTAATTGAGCAGCAGCATCTCCAACCCTAAGGTCTGGCACAGGAAAAGGGCAAGAACAAAACACTTTAAATGTGCTGGTGCCCCTCTCACCAGCTTGCATCTTATAGGACTGGTGAAGGGCATATCTTCTGGACCTTCCCATTGTGGATCCTTAGGTTTTACACAAGGTATCCACTCTAGCATTGCAATTTCCCTAAGCCTTAAAATTCCTTCATCAACATTAAGCCAAGGGATATCAGGCATCTCCAACTCCTTTTCAGTAGGCCATCTTTTGATAAACACTTCAGCCAACCACTCAAACAAACTCCTGACACCTTTTTTAACTGTGCAAGCTTCCATATTAAACCTAGAGTCTCCACTCAAAGGGAGTGTTTCTTTTCTACATTGACACTAGAAATCAATGGTAGCAGTGGACAGTAGTGTTGAGTTGTAAATTTCAATAATTTGCTTTTTTAAACTTTGCTTTCAATTCTAATTTTCTTTCTATTTCCCACTGAGACAAAATGATGAGTTTCAACAATTTCCCAAATAATTTATTACAGATAATATTTTATTTCATTTACTTTTAGAAGGAAAAGGAGGCAAGATCAAGAGTGAAGGCCTTGCTTTTGATACCAAGTCACTCCATGCAGGGTGCAGCAAGATAACTGAGGCTCCCAAGGCCCCTTCCGGCAGCCACACCACCGTGCAAATGTTCTCCCACTAAATTAATAAACTATAAATAAAAAGTAAAAGTGGTTAAGGATATCTTACAAAACTACTTTCAGGAGTTTTAAAATATGCCTGTCTTTTATGTGATCACAGATGTATTTTAATTTTAGAAGTTAATTATACTTTACTGACTTACATTTGGATTCATTAAAAGAAAATGGATTTTGGAATGAAGATAAGACCTGAAAACATACACATAAAAATTTTTAGGAAATGTTTATATATTTTGTGTAGTATAGACCTATGGCAGTCCTTTATATTAAATGGGTTGGTGTCTGCTGAATTACCATTAGCATTTGAATGCTATTAACGAAACTAAGTTTTAGTGATTGTCACCCATTGTTGAAAATCTTGTTTGTTTGTTTGCTTTCTTAGTAGAGCACTGAAATAGAAAGTACTATAAAAACTCTTTTAGATATCCTGGGTTTTCTGAATTCATATGAAGGTAAAATTTGTCCTTTCAAGAGCCGTGAAGAATTGTTTCAGTTTTTATTATGAGTACTTTAAATTTGTAGATTGCATTTGGTAGGATAGTGTTTACTACATTAATCTTTCCTATCCATGAGAATGGGATATCTTTACATCTTTTTATATATTTTTCCATTTTTTTAAAGAGTTGAAATTTTTATCACACAAGTACCACATATTTGGTTACAGTTGCTCCAAGGTATTTTACATTATTTGATATTATTATGAAAGGTTTTCTCAGCCTATAATTTCTTTTCTAAATACAAAATCCTTTTGACATTTATATAGAGAAGGGTCACTGATTCTTATTATTTTTTATGTTGGTAGGAGTTTCCTTGTGGAACTTTTAGGGTCACTTGTGTGTACTATGATATCATCTGCAAACAAAGATGCATTGACTTCTTCCATTCCATTCTGCATCAGTTTGATCTCCTTCAGTTGTCTTATTGAGCAGTCTCTGTCTTCCTGCAGTCTGAAGATCTGGATGTAAAACGTTCAACTACTTCTCCAGCACCATGTCTGACTGCTTGCTACCTTTTTCTCTGCCATGACACCAATGACCAGAAGTTCTGAAACTTCAAGCAAGCTCCCATTAAATGCTTTCTAAGAGTTGACATAGTCATAGTGCCTCTTCACCTCAATAGAACATGACAGAGTAAACTGAAGATGCACAGTTTTTCTTAAATGACAGAGTGATTCTCTAGACTAAGTTCTTATAATATTGATTAAAGAGAATATTGAGTAAGATGAACCAGGACTCCTAAAGCTGCATCCTTTGGAATAAACTAGTGGTAAATATTATCTTGAGAATGATTTTTCTTTCACTTTTTCCCTATTAATATGCTAAAGTATATAATAAGAAATATTAATATTACTAATATTAACTGATTGGGGAGTAATATAGAATGAGAAATAATGTGTGCAAATATTTGCAAAACTGTTGTCAATTGTCATAGAAATTATAACCCTCATTTATATTATTGGTAACATTTTCAATTTGTATTCTACTCCTACTTTCTGTGTTATGAATTCACTTACTTTCCTCAAAGCTTTCTGGAAATTGTAGTTTCTGAATCGCAATATGATCCAAACTAAAGTTCCTGATGAATTGGGACAAAGTTGATTGTCATAGATTTCCTTTGGCTGTTGTCAAACACAAATACTTGCTTACACAGGGTTACCCTCACGGGGTCTTCTTTGTTCTAAATGTGTTCTCAGACTTGCATTTTCTAGGAGAAACAAATTTCTCCTGCTGGTTAAAAATCAACCACACCAGCTGTAAAAGAAAACTCTTTTTCTCTGATATGAAAAGCCTCAGAAATCAATATGCCTATTTGAACTTCTAGGTCAGCAATATATAGCAATACACATACACACGCACACATACACATGTGTATGTGTGAGTGTGTGTGTGTGTGTGTGTGTGTGTGTGTGTGTGTGTGTGTGTATTGGAATCATTTTTAATTTCAGGCCAATGAATTTTCTTCTTTTTGTTTTGTTTATTTTGAGACAGGGATTCTCTGTGTAGCTCTGGCTGTCCTGGAACACACTTTGTAGACCAGGCTAGCCTCGAACTCAGAAATCCTCCTGCCTCTACCTCCCAAGTGCTGGAATTAAAGGTGTTAACCACCACTACCCAGCTGCCAATAAATTTTAAAACCCTGATCATAACATGCAATATCTCTGTTACTAGAAAAATATTTAAGTGATCATTAAATATTGTCAGTCTTGTTTCTAACCCTTAATTCTAACTCTGTATATCCAATCTGTAAGGGAAATAATAGCATCTTGTATCTGCTCCTGACTGAGAGGATAACCCTCTAAGTCATTACTACAGATTTTCAAGCTTCAACATTTCAGTGCTTCTTTTTAAAAAGCGTGTATAATACTGGAGAGCACGGTGAAGCCAGTGCCTGACGAGGCCAATATTATATAATTATTGGAAGGTTTAATTTGCTGTAGATTTTTTGCTGTATATTGCATTGACCAAAGCTATTCAATACCATGGTAATCAATGCTGCTTCATACTGTGGACCGCCCACCAACCAACCACACTCTCTTTTGGGGATTGGGGATGAGGTAGCAGTGAATGACTCAGATTCTGGGAGTGGTGAGAACATGATAGCAAGCCACTGCAAACTCATTTATTATTTCTCAGGGAGCACCTTTTACAACTTCTGCCCCTGTCCCATTGGACTGGAGCAAGTTTATTTACCGAGTGGCAGTTCCCAGTTAGCTGGCATTATCTGCATCACCAATCTTTAGGCTTTCGGGCAGTCTTCTAAGTCCTCCTGTGGAAGTTGCCTTCCAGGTTTGTGCAGCCCCTCATGTTAATGTGCAGTCTACTCCTGCCTTTGTCAGTGAGCCCTCCCATTCCTCCTACAAATAACTATGACAAGCTGTAAACTGTGGACTGTGTAAAGCTTTTCAGAAAAAGAAGATAACCGCATGTTTATAGGCAGTGCATGCATATACTAGTGATGTTGATGTTTACTTGGTGGTTATTGCTTGCTTCTGTTTCTTTACAAAGTATCTTGAGTAAAATAAAAATCCTAGAAGGTTCATTGTACAATGCTCTGTGTCTAGATTTTTTTTTTTGTCAAATCAGGGAAGGATAGTCACACTATTAATTCAGAAAGTAGTATAATGCAAGGCCACTATTACACAAATCTTCAGCATTATGAGTGAGAAACCTTTAGTTGCATTCAATCTCATGAATACTTTATGTGCCAGGTTTTCTTCCAATTGTCAACAAAATAGATTATCTGTTAGTCATTGGGGTACTGTGAGTGTTCTCTCTCTCTCTCTCTCTCTC
The DNA here is from genome assembly GCA_036184795.1 of Tokudaia tokunoshimensis. Taxonomy (NCBI): domain Eukaryota; kingdom Metazoa; phylum Chordata; class Mammalia; order Rodentia; family Muridae; genus Tokudaia; species Tokudaia tokunoshimensis. The sequence continues at coordinate 12,414,274 of BTHU01000011.1, read as the reverse complement.
TCTCTCTCTCTCTCTCTCTCTCTCTCTCTCTCTCTCTCTCCCCCCTTGACTATTGTAAGTGCTCAGAAGTCTTTAGTACTGTAAGTAGAACAAGAACAAAAACAACCCACAGGACTGTATATGTTACCTTCAAAAGGAGCCAGAGAGGGAAATAATGTTGTATGTTAGTTTCTGAGGAATTTTGGACTTATGGTCTTTAGATATATTCTCTAATCTTTAACTGTCTTTTTTACATCTTAGAATAATTAATTACATTTAGGGGGATAACTTCCAGCTACTATGTATGTAGAAAATTGTGGACACAAAGAGTTGGCAGGAAAGTCAGAGTAAATCTTGGAGGAGTTCAGGGTAGAAGCTATGGATGCCTTATATTAAAAATTTAAAGAATTAGTAAAATTATTTATTTAATAAAAGAGCAGTAGCTTTTAAAATTATTATTTGTACATAGAGTAAAGGTGGTATTTATTTAGCCCTACACTGACAAAAGTTGAGAAGATTATTTTACATTTTAAAATAAAAAAAATGATTATTTATTCATCATCACAGAATCTTCACATTGTAACAGATAGAGGCCACTACAGAAATCCATAGACTAACATAATGGAGGGCTGTGAAGCCCTGTCCCCATGGTCATATCTAGAAAACACTCCTACACCTATTAATTAAGGAACATTGCTAAAAAGGAGACAAAAATCTTATAAAAACCAGAAGATCATGGAGTTTGCTGTGAGATTGTGTCTCCTAGTATTGCCAGATGCTATACCTATAAAGACTTATTAGCATGACAGCTTGAACATGAGCTGAATGAAGAAGCAATACCAATGGCAATGAAAAGTGGGAGGAGAAAAGCCCATAAGACTTCAGACCTACACAAAAACTATAGGCAACTGAAAAACTCTGAGAACAAGAGAAGTGGTTTTTATTAGGGAAGAACACATCAATTGGTTGTCTAGGATCCAACAATTGGTACTGAAAACATATATGTAAGTAATATTATATGAATTTAACAGGCCATATATGTGTGTGTGTGTGTGTATATATAAATTTATTCAGTGCACATCTACAATTTACATGTGAACATACACACACATGCACACACACATATATGTATGGTATATATATGAACAATTGAAAAAGGTACCATGAATTTGAAGAATAATAGGGAAGAATGGTATTTGGAATATATTGAAGGGAGGAAAGGGAATGGAAGAATATTGTAATTATATATATCATAGTCTTAAAAAGATACAAAAACATGAAATTACCCCACAAAAGATACTAATAATTGAGAATAATTCACAATTTTGAATGGAAATATGTTATATACCTTACCTGTGTTAAAAGAAGAAGAGTATTGGAGTTCTAAAAAGTCTTCTATTTCCCATAGGAGCAAAGGGGAGTAGGTAGGGGAGATAGGATTAGGGAGTGGGGTTGTAGAGGAGTAACCAGGAATGAGGATATCATTTGAAATGTGAATGAATAAAATGATTAATAAAAAAGCTTCTCATTTTGAAAATTATGCACAAACTCTTTCAAAAAGGGAAACAAAACATTTCCCTTGTTTCTTATGATAAATTATCCTAATCAATAAACACAAACATGATATCTACTAATAGATAGGAAGCAGTCTATAGCTTGAAGCTAAAAAGCACTTGAACTCTTACCTATAACCATAGTATTTCTGGTTGTTTTAGGGAAAACCCTCTCTTCATTTAGGATAAGTCTTAGACTTGCAACATATAGAACTAAAAGTATTGTAAATATGTAGGTGGTTTAATCATGTCCCAATGAGTCCATTAGTCAGTTAATTCAATGTGGTTATGCTAAACAGAAATTAGAAACAAGGACTAATTTGTTTTATAGACGATGATATCAAGTAGAACTTGAGACCTGAGAAGGACTGAGAACAGTTTGTTTCTTGATGATCAGCATATATTAATCAGGAAATAAGTACTGTTTATAATTGTCTCTTTGATTTCCTCTGATGAAGGGATGAGATGAGAGTCATACCCAGGGTGTGCATTCAATACATGTCTTGGGCTGACCCCACACCATTTCCTTCCCTTTTCTAACTATCCCTAGACCTAAAAGGTTCTATCCTCCATACAATCTAATCTTCCACATTGATTTATTCACTCTAGACTCTCTTAGTTTCTACCTGTTTGGCCTCATACTAACTTTGGTAATATGTTCTAATCTTGTGGCTCCTTCTCATTCTCTGGTTCCTTCTGTCTTTACTTTTGTCTAGCTTGTTTATTGCTCAACCTGTCTCTGCTCAACCTACAACTACAAATACAATTCATACCTCTCGCTGCTCTTAAGTAGCCTCTGCTTCCTGTCTGTTCTCATGAGAGTTGGGTGTATCCTATCTCTGACTCATTCTGTCAAATCTTTGATTTGTCAATTTGTATGCCCCTCAATTAGACATCACTTTCCAATATGGCTGCTTCCTTCTACAAACTAACTTTACCTTCATTGTTTGGAATTAAAGGTGTGTATTAAGGTAGTGTCTGTATTTCAGTGATATAGCACTGTAATTCAGGACATATCTGTCTCTCTCTCTCTCTCTCTCTCTCTCTCTCTCTCTCTCTCTCTCTCTCTCTCTCTGTGTGTGTGTGTGTGTGTGTGTGTGTGTGTGTAAGTATACCACTGCTATGTCAAGCATTAGAACAGGAAATAATTGTAAAAGTCATCAGAGTTGAAATATGACTAGCATTATGAAATATGACATAGCATTCTTACTCTCTAATGAAATGCAGTATCAAATAGATAAGTAGCATTGTCCGAATGAGAGATTAGGAAACCACATTTTTGTAAATTTTTATTAAGCCATTCTTTACAATGTTCCTTAAGCATGTTAGGTATCAGATTTGTGAATAAAAATGTATCTTAGAAAATCTTAAATTGTTTTGTTAATTAATATATGATAAATGCAATATAAAATATTTAAAAAGAGATTCAGATTTTCAAATAGTCTAAAATTAGTGAAACTAATGACTAGAAAACAAAGTTCTTCAATATTTCATTATATTTTGGCTCATTTTTATTGCATGGGATTAGCCTTCCCATTTATTCTTACTTCCCAGGGCTCTTGCCTGTAAGATCACTTCTGACACAGTCTCCTAAGGCAGTGTTCCTTGTTCAGACAAATCTCTCTAGTCTGTTCTTCAGACTTAACTTGCTCCTAGCTATGGAGTTGTTGGAGAGAGTTCATAAACTGTTGTACCCTGAAGTGAATTTGAAAGAAGTATTACTGAAAGGTAGAATGTGATATATTCTTTGGATTCTGTAATGGCACAGTAAGTAGACCCACGAGTGCATTTACCATAAGCCATCCAGGGAAATGGAAAACCTGTGCAGTTATTGGCAAAAGGAATTGCAACTCAAGAGAATAATTAGCAAACAAAACTCAGAGACTTTAGTCTTTAAGCTCCTTGAATTTCTTATAAGGCCTTATCTCATAAATGTCACCATAAACACAAAAGGATAAAATAAAAGTAATCATAGTAATATAAAAATTACATTCTACGAATAATTCTTGGAAATCTAATGTCTATCTTCCTACATAAGAAAAGAGGTTATATTAAGAACATATTAAGTATTTGTGTGCACCTATGTTCTAAGAAGGAATGTTTCCAGATCTGAATACAGCCTGTTTATTTTATAGAAGATCAAATAATCAATAAAATAATTTATCCAATATTAAGCTACATATTTATATATTTTAAATGCAAACAGTGGACACTATGCTGAGCCAAACAAATGAATGAAAATTCTGTAAATTTCTCATGTTTGGTCATATATTAATTTAAGATTTAGGTTATCGAAGATGTCAATATGTCACCTATTTTTAAAGTAAATTAGGAAGTTTGTGCTACAGGCAAAAAAATGGTATTATTTTCTTTTTGTTTTTTTTTCTTCTGTTTTTATTAAGTTATATCTGAAAGGCAGTATTTGAGAAATGAGCAATATATAAAAATAATACCATTACATAAGACAGTCTGAACACATCTATGCTCTATATCATGCACGTTGTAACTGTTATGTAATCTAGCTCATTTTTAAAAATACAGGGATAATGTGTAGACATTATCTGTATAGTTTCCAAAATTATAAAGATGAAAATATCCTAGGATTAAAGATATTCTCTGAATATATAAGCATTCTATATTTTCAATGCTATTAGGAAATTTTGGCTGTATAAATAATGGGAGTGGTATATGAGAGTCTGAAATACCAACTGATACATCTTCATAATACTTTCAAATATTTTCTAACTACTAAGGTCTGAACTACTTACCTGTAGAGAGCCTAAATGGGGTGTCATGCCACCTGGCAGGAACCAATGTGAAGTTCCTCTCCCAGCCTTTGAACAGGAACTCCTGTGTCAGACATAATCCCGTCCATCTAGGGTGGCGCACTCAGACCAAGGTGAAGCCCATTGTTCTTCAAGGACCTGCAGTTTCCTGAAAAAATGCCAGCCACCTGTAGGGCAATCGAACAGGTTCTGTGGAGAACTTTCCAGCCTTTTGGGGAAGGGTTTTCCTCTGCCTATGTATTTGGAGTCCTCCATTAAACTTTGAGACAATGAACAGCAGGTGTTTTCTTGGTCTCCATCTCTTTCACTGCCTTCCCATACATTCCCCAGCTTCCCTTCCCAGTAACCCACTCAATATAATTGTGGGCATTTGCATATTCGCACCAGAACTCGTGGCCTGACAGAGGAAGGTCTCCTGAGGTGACCCTGTCTTGGAGAAGCTTCACAGAAAATGGAAAAAATGGTATCCTGCACGGTGAGCAACTACAGGAGTTAAATACTAGTGGTAGTCTAACATTTCACCTTTTTGAATCTGTTGTTGTAGGTGCAGAAGGATATGGGCTAGGTGGGATAGCATTGACACAGCGCTAAATTTGATTAGGGGTTGACAGTGGAAAATGGAACTGGAAACTTCTAAACAGGCGTTTGTCTGAAGACTTCAAGAGCTGCTTCAGGCAAAAGGAGTAAGGTTCGAAGAACAATGGTTAGAAGACCTTTTAGATCCAATAGATTCTTGTTGCCCATGGTTCTGAGAAAAGAGAACTTTAGATAAGAGAACCTGGGAAAAAAATGGAAAAGTGTTAAGAGACACCAAGGCAGATAATACTACCTTCTGCCTCTGGACACTTATAAAAGATGTTATTGATGAAGAGACCTCGAAGGCATCAGGGAGAACTTGAGCAATCTTAAGAAGGAAGCCTGCCAGAAAGGACTTTTTCAGAAAAGGGTCCTCTCAACCCTAAATTAGAAAGATATAGAGATACTACTGATGGGCTAATATTAGAGGAGAAACGTTATTCAGACGAAGAAGCTGCCAATTATTATGGTGAGGATTGGCCTCCTAGTGCACCTTCTGCTCTGCCTATGGCCTCTACTGTATGAGATGATACCCAGATGGATATATAACTACATAAATTGGAGTTTGAAATTAAGTTGCAGAAATTGACTAATGAGCTACAGGAGCTAAAATGGGTACCCAGTGCATGAAGGAGCAGTGATCCTGAGATGCACCAATTGCCACTAGAAAGAGCTATAAGTCAGGCTCACAGGGAAGGAAAGGATACATCTGACCTGCTGACTTTCCCTGTCGTTGAGATTATAGACCAGCAGAATAGAGTTAGACAATATAAGCTCTTGGAGCTCAAAGTGATAAAAGAATTTAAAACAGCTGTGGCACAGTATGGCCCTATGGCCCTTTTACACAAGCTTTATTGGATATGGTGATGGAGTCAAATTTAACCCCACAAGATTGGAAGATTCTATGTAAGGCTACTTTGTCAGGATGAGACTTCTAGCTTTGGAGTTCTGAATGGCATGAAGCTATTAAGAGAACTGCTGCGATGAATGCTCAGGCAGGTAATCCAGATTGGCATATTAACACGCTACTAGGAGAAGGTTAAAATGAAGGCAATGCTAATCAGATTGAGGTTCCTGTTGGAGTGTATGCGCAGGTTGCAATGGCTGCCCACCTCTCGAGGAATCAATTACCAACAAAAGGGGATCTCAGTGGAAGTTTAACTAGCATTAGACGGGCTCCTGATGAACTTTTTCAGGATTTTGTGAATAGGCTACCATAATCAGCTAATAGAATTTTTGGAGATTCTCAAGCAGAAAATCTATTTTTTCACACAATTGGCTTATGAGAATGCTAATGCAGCTTGTCTCACAGCCATTAGAAATTACAAGGGACAAACAGACTTATCCGGGTATATTCGCCTTTGTGCGGAGATTGGGCCTTCGTACAATCAAGGTCTAGCCATGGCTGCAGCCTTGCAAGGAAGCAATGTGCAAGTGATACTTTCACAGAGACAAGGGAATAAAATGTGTTTTAAATGTGGAGGTTTGGGTTATTTTAGAAATGATTGCCCTAGGAACAGAGGCGCTGTAAGTGGGCAATCAAGTTATGCCCCAGGCGTTTGTCCTAGGTTCAGGAAAGGTAATCACTGGGCCAGGGAAATCTAAGACAGATATTCAGGTCTGTCCCATGTTGGGAAATGGGCAGAGGAGCCAACCTCAGGCCCCCAGATGCCCACAGCAAGCAGATTATGGGGCCATGAAGCTACTGCCATGCCAAGGAAATCCATTTTTTAACTTATCAGGACAACACCAGGAAGCACAGGATTGGACATCTGTTCTACCTCCCATGCAGTATTAATCCCAGAAATGGGAGTTCAGACTCTGCTTACAGGAGTTTTTGGATGTTTGCCTGCAGAAACTTGGGGATTGCTTCTAGGACAAAGCAGTACTATTGTAAAAGGACTGCAGATTTATCCAGGTGTCATAGATAATCATTATGAGAGAAAAATTAAAATTATGGCTGCTTCCCCTTGTGGTATTGTAACTGTACATGCTAACCAAAGAATTGCTCAACTTATCTTGGTTCCCTTGCATTTGATACCTTCCAGATTTGTTAAGAGTAAGAGAGGACAGAGCAGTTTTGGTTCCTTTGATGCATATTGGGTTCAATCTATTACTAGTAAGAGACCTAACCTTAAATTAACAATTAAGGAAAAAAGCTTTGAAGGATTAATAGATACTGGAGCTGATGTGACAATTAGTAGAGGACAAAACTGGCCTTCAATTTGGCCCTTGTCAGGTTCACTCACTCACCTCCAAGGGATCTCTTAGGCCAATAATCCAAAGCAAAGCACTAAACTTCTAACCTGGAAAAATGAAGAGGGCCATTCAGGACAAATTCAGCCTTATGTTATGCCAAATTTGCCTACTACCCTTTGGGGGAAGAGATCTCTTGTCACAGATGGATCTTATAATGTGTAGTCCTACTGAGACACTGGCTAAGCAAATGCTAGACCAAGGATTTTTGCCTGGTCAGGGGCTAGGAAAAAAAGGACAAGGCATTAAAAGGTCTGAACGTCCTAAGCCTCACTATAAAACAAGAGATTTGGGGCATTTTCTGTAATGGCCACTATCTTGCCTGAATCCCATGCTGATAAAATTCTATGGCTTAATAATAATCCAGTGTGGGTTGTTCAGTGGTTTTTATCTAAAGAAAAAAATAGAAGCTGCCTCTTCGATAGAGCAGAAGCAACTAGAGCAGAACATCTAAAAGAATCTCAGTCACCATGGAATACTCCAATATTTGTTATTAAGAAAAAATGGAGATTGTTACAAGATCTAAGAAAGGTTAATGAAACCATGGTACCTATGGGAACCTTGAAACCTAGACTTCCATCTCCAGTGGCTATTCCTAGAGGATATTATAAAATAGTGGTAGATTTGAAAGATTGTTTCTTTACTATTCCTTTGCACCCTTAGGATTGTGAAAGATTCACTTTCAGAGTTCATTTCATTAAGTTTGTGGAACCTATGAAAAGATACCAATGGACAGTTCTTCCTCAGGGCATGGCCAACAGTCCTATCTTATGTCAAAAATTTGTGGCACAGGCCACTCAACCCATAAGACAGCAATGGCCAGGGATATACCTTCTTCATTACACAGATGATGTCCTGATAACAGTAAAAAATCCTCAGGATTTGCTGTTGTTATAGAGATATACAACAGGTGTTAGCTGATAAAGGACTGCAAATAGCTCCAGAAAAAGTGCACACTCAGGACCCTTATAATTATTTGGGCTTCAGACTTATAGATCAAGCTGTTTTCCCAGAAGATAATTATTTGCAGGAACAGTTTAAAAACTTTAAATGATGTTCAAAAGTTGTTAGGTGATATTAATTGGCTTCTCCCCAATTTAGAGCTTACTACAGGAAAATTACGACCTTTATTTGATATTCTAAAAGGGAGTTCTGATCCTACATCCCCTAGATCTTTAATCCCAGAAGGGCTGCTTGCTTTACAGCAAGTATAAAGAGCTATTGAAAACCAATTTGTTACCTATATAGATTTTTCTTTGCCTTTACATCTGTTGATTTTTAATATGACTCATACACCTACAGGATTATTATGGCAAAGTACTCCTCTTATGTATTCTAGAGTGTCTCCTAAATATAATATTCTACCATATTATGAGGCAGTAGCCCAGATGATTATACTTGGAATGAAGCAGGGCTGACTTCTTTTGGCAAAGAACCAGATATCATTATTCAGTCTTTTAACATAGATCAAGATACTTGGCTGAAGCAGCATAGTATGGATTAGTTTTTTGCTCAAATGGGATTTAAAGGAACTATAGATAACCATTATCCTCAAGATAGGTTGATAAAATTTTTAAATGTGAATAAGGTTTCATTTCCTACTATGACATCTTTACAGCCACTGCATAATGCTCTTTTGATTTTCCTGGATGGCTCCTCTAAAAGAAGAGCTGGATATCTTATGAATAATCAACAAGTAGTGATAGAGACCCCTGGGCTCTCAGCTCAGTTAGCAGAGCAGACAGCAGTATTAAATGTTTTTTTAATCTGTAGATAATACTTTTAATCTTTTTACTGATAGTTTATATGTTGCTGAATCTGTTCCTCTGTGGGAAACTTGTAGCACATTTAATTTTAATACGCCTGCAGGACCTTTGTTTTCACAATTGCAAAACATTATTCTTGCTAGAAAAAAATCCCTTTTATATCGGCCATATATGAGCCACTCTGGTCTTCCTGAACCTTTAACTGCAGGCAATGATTGCATTGATAGAGCCCTAATAAAAGAGGACTTAGTTTCAGATCCTGTTGAGTTGACTAGAAGTGGTCATAATAAGTTTCATCTTTCTAATCACACCTTGAGGCTCTGACATAAGGTCACTAAGGAGCAAGCAAGAATGACTGTGAAACAGTGCCCTAACTGTTTTACATTTTCTCCAGTTCCTCATTTAGGGGTTAATCCACAAGGTCTTACACCCAATCATATTTGGCAAATGGATGTAGCTCACTATGCAGAATTTGGAAAATTAAAATATATACATTTGTGTATTGATACTTGTTCAGGATTCCTTTTTGCTTCTCTGCATACAGTAGAGGCCTCTAGAAATGTAGTTGATCATTGTTTACAAGCCTTCAATACTATGGGATTACCTAAAGTCATTAAGACAGATAATGGGTCAGCTTAGCCTGGCAACAACTTTATATCATTTTGTAAAGAATTCGATATTGAACATAAAACTGGAATTCCTTATAACCCAGTGGGTCAAGGAATTGTTGAGTGTGTACATTACACTCTGAAAAATTGGCTTTTAAAAACAAAAAATGGGGGATTATACCCTACAAGATCACCAGGGGCACATCTTACATTTGTCTTATTTGTTTTGAATTTTTTGCAAACTCATGCTAAAGGTCAGTCTGCAGCAGATCACCACTGGCATCCAGTCACTTTCAATTCTTATGCCATCATTAAATGGCGGGACCCTTTAACTAATACATGGACTGGTTCAGACACTGTTTTATTATGGGGAAGAGGTTCTGTTTGCATTTTTTCACAAAAAGAAGATGGAGCCCGATGGCTACCAGAAAGATTGGTTCGTCTAGTGGACACAGATCCTGGATCTTCAAGTAAGTATGATTCCAATCACTAAAGATTGCTAAAAAAAAATTTATCAACTGGCTTATCTGGCACATACCTGAAAAAACAGTTTCTCTGTTGATTCTCAAAGCCACTTCTCCTACACTGGGAAGTCAGGCTTTGTGTCTGAAAGTTGCTAATTTGCAACTAGATTGGATACCTTGGGACATCCGCAGACAAGTTAATCCTGTTTTGCTTCTAACTCTTGACCTTGTATTTTAAGCAGATTGGTTGTCTCCACCCAGGCTCACCTGAATTGAAAACTGTCATGTCTGTTAAAGACACTTGCAGTGTGTTTGGGAACAAACTCCCTGGCATCAAAATCTATACAAGTGAATCTCCTACGGGAGCCATATAGAACTCAAATCTATGTGTATCTGCTTAAAATCGGGCAAGGGCACCAATGGGAGGAGCAAGGCAAAGTAGTGCATGGGGAGGACCATGTTTTCTGTTTCTGAGTCCCCTGTGAAGTAAACCTGATTGCATAAAGGTTGGTGTTTAAAGGCAGTCCTTAGAATAACAAATGAATAGGAAGCCTAAATCCTTTCCTCCATAAAAAGACACCATAAAGTACTTAGGAGGACCAGGTCAATACTTCCCACCTCCCCCCACCCCCCATTAATGTCAGTCATCCTTTGACGGATGATGGTCCACTTGGTTGTTACCTTCTCATCTTAAAGCTAATAAAAAGGGAGGAGATGTAGAGAGCCTTATTGGTGTGCAATGCTACCTGGCATGAACTTGACATTGGCCAATGTGAAATTCCTCTCCCAGCCTTTGAGCAGGAACTCTTGAGTTAGCCATAATCCCTTCCACCTAGGGTAGAACACTCAGACTAAGGTGAAGCCCATTGTTCTTCAAGGACCTGCAGTTTCCTGAGAAACACTAGTGCAGAGCAACTGAACCAGTTCTGTGAAGAAGTTTCCAGCCTTTGGGGGAAGGGTTTTCCTCTGCCTATGTGTTTGGAGTCCTCCATTAAACTTTGAGACCTTGAACAGCAGGTGTTGTCTTAGTCTTGATATCTTTCACCACCTTCCCATACATCCCCAGCTTCCCTTCCAGGTAACCTATTCGATGTAACTGTGGGCAGTTACACTTCCCAAGCAAAAATACATATAGGAAAATAATAAAGACTTCTGAGCATTAGTACAGAACACAAATTCTCGAGGTATAGGCATATTTAATAACAACACATCGCCCTCCAAACATGATAAACTTAGTCATGGAAATGTGTTCACTGTGATTAATGGAGCGTACCTTATTTTATCTTATGTCATTGAAATTTAAACAATCATTCTTTTCAACTGGTAATTATGTTGAATATCAGAGTTATATAACATTGTCAGTAGAAAAAGAAATCCAATTCCAAAATTTTTCTTTTTACATGCAAAAATAAAGCCCATAAGAGAGCATGCAGAAAATTTTATCTGATAAATGGACAATATAAGGTAGCAGGAAGTAAAACAGAGACAGAGAAAGAAACAGTGTTTTCTAATATTGCATGTTCATATTTTCTGCACTTAAATGATTACATGTAGCATAGGTGAGTGTAAAGTAGTACTAACATCTAGACTATATTAAATATGTAATTTAACAATTAAATAACAAGTTATCAAATTAAAATTTTCCATCAATCATTTATATGCAAACCTAGTAAACACATAGTTCTTGCCTACCTATCCTATGCACTATTACAGCACAGTGAATAGACTATTCTCTGAAATACAATTAATGCCATACGTGACCAAATAAGTAATCTGTTTATGTAAAGAATTGAATGTATGCAGTCACAGATGGTAAGTGTTAGGCCTCTGTCGTGCCACAACATATAATTAACTCATAACATATATGTAAAATGATGAAACCTTTGATTTTTGAACTAGAGCTAGTTGAATTAACGATTTAATTGATTTAAAAATGAATGAAGCCATGCATAGAGAACATATTCTCACAGGTTATTCATTGTGCACACCTGCATTTCTTCCAGATTCTGGAACAGGTGTAAGTCTTCCTCATAATTTATGGCATTTGTGACAAATAACAATGTATTACACAATAAAGTGTGAGACACATGTGGTTTCCTTTAGAAATAAAAGTATGTATTGGGTTGTAAAAATTTCTGGCATGAATAACAGGTATGCCTGATTATAATATAGTAACTTTAGTATTAAAAGTTAGAGATATACAAAGATAATCTAAAGAATTGAGCAAAGATATAAGGCAATAAACAAGGAGAAAATGAACTCAGTATATATTATTTTCTATGTTGCTAGAAAGAGAAGTTTATTTATTTTTATTCTTATGGAGTTGGTCTAAATGGAGGATAAGTTTATGCTATACATATTCAAGACAACAGGCAATACAAGTGAGGATTTAGCATCACTCTATTCTCATATACTTCTTCCTTGGACACAAACATACAGCCTATTTTGTGAGTGTTCTCAATGTACAGTTAGTAATCAAGTTCTAAACACTGTATTTTTCAAGACTCCATTCTTGATTCCTCAGGGAGTTCACATCTTACTTGCCGTTCTATTGCTATGATGATATATCATGGCTAAGGAAGCTTACAGGGAAAAAAAAAACTTTTATCTGTGGGCCTGCTTACAATTTTGGAGGGTTGGTTTAGAATCATCTTGTTATGAAACATGGTTCCAGGCAGGCAGGCATGTTGCTGAAGCAGTAACTGAGAATCATGTCTGTAAAGGAAGAAGTAGGCAGAGTGGACAAGCCTGAGCCTGCTCAGGATTTTTGAAATCTCAGAGCCCCCCATGCACCTCAGTGACAAACTTCCTATAAAAAGGGCATATCTCTTAATACTCCTAAGTGGCCTGCCGATTGGAGTCTAAACATTTACACAGATGAGTCTGTGGGGCCCAGTGTCACTGCAATCGGCAGAGTGACTTAGGTCTTTGCTAATCCCATGACTGTCAACATTTAACAACTCCACATTCACCTAGTACTCTGCTTGTCTCTGTTTTATCTATTAAGCTTTAAAAATGTCTTGCCACCTTCATACCAATTTCATTATTTAATATATAGTCAGTACATGGTTATTAAAATAAATCCTTCAAATATAGAAAATTACTTTTTAAATTGTCATGTGTCTTTAGACAATATGCTCCACAGCCCTATTACAATAAGGTGTTTTCCTAACAACTTCCTTATCACTGTTGACTTCCTTGTTAGGCTGTATGGAAATATACTTACACCCTAATTCTGTGGCTCACTATTTTCTCACTAAAGCCTAGTTACTTATTTCATAGACCTATGTAAGCCAGCACTTGCTGCCAGGTATATCATAACAGCCCTATACACTTATGTTGAATCAATATTCTAATTCCTTCCTAGATCTGAGAGAAGGAAGAACGCTTCCAAAAGTTTATATAAAAAAAATAAAAAGGTAATGCCAATAAAGAACATCTCATCAGTGTAGAAATTAAACACAAGGTTGTCAAAAACTGTATAATAAGAAACCAGCTGTATTTTAATATGTTATAACTTTGACTCTTTCCAAACAAAATAACGATTTTCAATAGTTGTTCTGGTTATATAATCAAAGTAATCACGGAGTGCTGAAACTTGACTCAGGTATACTCTAGAGAATGTCTGCTGCAAGCAGAGAATGAATAATAGTGAATGTCACAACAAATTGCTCGGACATAGAAACTACAGAGAGGTCATTCAGATCACAAAACTCATTGATCTCCTCTGGCACTGAGCATAATAAGAAATAATGCACCAGAAATTTAGGGTTTCCTGGGTTCTATGGTCTATCTGAATTTCAAAGTTAATCTTTTAGACTTTATAACAATAAAGTGGTGTTATATATTACTTCACAATCAAAATGGTATTTTCATTATTATCTATGAGCTTTAAATTCCTCCTTTGGGATTCTCCAGAGAGATTCCATTTCACTAAGACAAAATGCATTTCAACACAGGTAGCATAAATAAAGGCAAGAAACAAAATATTTCCAGAAGACTCAGGAATTGTAGTATCAAATTCAATCTTTGGTATAAGTTGTAAATAAGTAAAACGTATATTTTCTTAAATCCTGGTCCAGTTGACAGATTTTAAGTTTCATAACATTACATTGTAAGTGATAATGTGTCTTTATTACATTGAGCTATGTATTTTTATATGATATGAATCAAAAATAAAAACATACACATCATAATAAACTTAAATGTTTATTTTACTGTTTACTAATTCTATGTTTACATCTGGCATGCCTAAAATGTTTTTTTAAAATATGTTCAACTGACATATTTGCCCATTTGACTCATATTAAAAGTTTAAAATATTTAACTTTATAGGTAGACACTAATAAATTATGTTTTCTAAATTTTCTATGAAAATTAGTGTACAATCAAATAAAGCACTCTTGTACAACAATATGAGTAATATTATTGGAATGATTAACTGCTTTCATACAGGATTTAGAATCTATTTTACCAATTATAAACCATATCTGGTATCACTAACGGGGCCCAAAACCAAGGGCTGGGTCCAATAATGGCACTAGAGTGTTGCAAATATTAATATGCTAATTAGTCATACTACTAATACACTCTTTAATTTTTATTCTTATGGATAAGTACATCTCTCTAACTAGAGAAACTCCTTTTTCCGGCAAGTTGATAATTCATGCAGAGATCACAATTAAATCATCAGATATTGTGTGATAAATGCTAAATAGGACATGTATATCAAAATACCTACCCTAAAGGAGGATCATCATGGAAGAGGGGACAGAAAGAGATTAAAAGCCAGATGTGGGGGATAGTATCAACAAAACAGTTCTTTGGACGTGATGGAGCTGATACACACATTGACTCAACAGTAGATGTGGCAGAATACCCAAGGCCTGCAAAAGTTTTAGCCAGTCAAAGTCCCAGATTCTAGGGAAAGGAGCTCAAAACATCCTTGTCTCAGTTAAGTAGTGGTCCACAATCCATGGCTTCAGCAGAGGACAGTCAGTTTTCTTCTCTGACTGTGTTGTCCCTGTGAAGCTACTCACACTCAAGTGGATCATCCTATACCTGTTCAAAAACTGGCAGCTCGAAGTGGATCCTGCAGGCTGTTAGAAGAGAACACATGAGTTGTGGAGGGAAACAGGTATGTGGGAAATGTTTTGTAGCTGCTTCTTCCAAGATGAGATGAGAGAGCTCTCCAGCAGGGAGAGAGATCCTCAGGAGACTCAAAGGTAAACAAAATACAGTATTTAGGCAAGGAGGAAATATTCTTGAACCTCCTTGCAAGCTTTGTTGACAAAGAAAAAAAAAAAAACAAAAAACAAAAAAACCCTCACACAGGCTCCTGTTAGAAATCTCCATGCAAACTCTTTGGCATCTCAGTTGAACTTTGGTACATTATTTTTTTATTCATTTTCTTTTTCTCTTTCTGTTTTTTTTCTTTTTCTTTTTGTTTTCTTTTTCTTTTCTTATTTATTTTGCTAACCATTCCATTCTTTTACATCTCAAATGATATTCCACTTCCCAGTTACCCCTACACAAGTTCCCACATCCCACAACCTCCCTCTCTTCCCTCCCCTTTGCCTATATGAATGTGCTCCCCCACCCGCTCTGGATCCCCCCCTCCAGCATCCCCCCACACTTGGACATCAAACCTTCCTGGGACCAAGGGCCTCCCCTCCCACTGAAATCAGACAAGGCCATCCTCTGCTATCTACATCTCTGGAGCCATGGATACTCCTTGGCTCCTCTAGTCCTTCTGCCAGCTCCCTGACCAGGGTCCCTGAGCTTAGTCTGGTGGTAGGCTGTAAGCATCCACATCTGTATTGGTCAGTTGCTGGCTGAACCTCTCAAGGAACAGTCATCACAGGTTCCTGTCAGCAAGTGCCTCTTGGCAGGGGCAACAGCATAGGATTTGGTGTATCCAAACAGGATGGATCCCAGGTGGAACAGTCTTCTGATGGCCCATCCTTCCATCTCTGCTCCATTTTTTTTTTGTTTGTTTGTCCCTGCTCTTCCTTTGGACAGGAACATTTCTGGGTTAAAAACTTTGAGATGGGTGTGTGGCCCCATCCCATCACCAGGGGCCATGCCAATCCACTGGAGGTGGTCTCTACAGATTCAACTTCCCTTTCTCTGCTAAAATCATCCCGTTGAGTCCTGGGAGCCTTACAGTTTCCCCGCAATTTGGGACCCTCCAGTGGGTATCACCAGTTCATCATTCTCCCTTGCAATTTTTCCTTTAATGACTTACGCATACCCTTTCTGGGTGAGCACATATGTGTATTGTGGGATAAGTACTTGTGTGTATTGTAGGTTGAGTACTTATGTGTATTATGTTGCTCCAAGTAGGTCTCTTAAGCAATGAAAGGTAAGAGAGAAGTTGGGATGAGGTCATGGGGATAGATTTCATCATAATGCAGGCATGAAATTGTCAAAAACCTCAAATGTTTCAGTTAATGTTATTGATTCTATTTTCTTCATATATGTACCCATCTCACTAAAATACCAGTAGAACTGCAGAGTTTGGATCCTGGTTCATTTTAAAATGTTATATTCTGCCAAATTATTGTCAAAACGTGCTAGGAATTTATACATATTTCAGTAGTGCAAAATTAAGAGGATTATTATACAGTCTTTAAAATCGCATAGTATCTGTTTTGTAAATGCTATTTAGAAGAGTTGCTAAATTATATGAAATTACATAGTCTATAAAGGTGTAAATGTCAATGTAATCATTTATGCTAGTTTTATAGTTTAGGTGATACATTGTTTTAACCAAAACAGCGTTATAAACAGAAAATTGCAATTATCTGGGAAGTTGATGAGATCTCATAATATTCTATTCTAGTTTGTACTCTTATGCCTCTAATTTTTGTTCAAAATCACAGGTATGACAATACACTGTAAAATATTTCACTGACATTCTTGCTCTTTGAATAACTAAATTTATTTATTCATCCCATTGATACTAGATATTAAGTGCTTTATAGCAGTATAACAGCCATTGAGGATCTCGACACTATACACTGACAATTAATTATCACTTATAATCTGTGTATAGACCCAACAAAAGACTTCCACTAAACTGGTTAATGTTTTCAGTATACCAAAGCAAAATGTTCTGAATGCAGATATGAATAATCTTCTTATGGTTTTGCCACTACCTTTACCACAGCTTATCAGATGGCAACAAAGGATAGAAGTTTGTGCAAATTGAGATGAGAAATGTATTCATGTAAAAGTTATCAATACTTACATTCTTTCACCACTACTTTATTTCCATTTCTAAAATATTCCTGTTCTATATCTTTCAATATTAAAATTAATTAAGTATGGATGGGGTCAGTGAGAGAAATGAATTACATTATGTTCTGTGAATACAAATAACAGTGAGCTTTCAGATAGAAAATATGAAACATGACCGAAGGGGGGGGGAAAGGAAACTGTGGTTTTCTGGAAAAGTTAGTGAGTGGTGTCAGTAAGAATCTCATACTGCAGGTACTTTTGTTTTCAACAGGTTGAAAATGCCCATAGGTCTTGTGTACTTTAAATTATGATATGTACACTGATAGGAAAACATCCAAATAACATGAAGAAATCCCTATGAGGGGGTGGGGAACAATATCAACCAACCAGAACCCCTGATCTCCCAGAGACTAAACTACCAACCAAAGAGTACACATGGAGGGACCCATGGCTCCAGCTGCAAAAATAGCAGAGGATTTCTTTGTTGGACATCAATGGGAGGAGAGGTCCTTGGTCTTATGAAGGCTTGATGCCCCAGTGTAGGGGAGTGACAGGGCAGGGAGGCAGGATTGGGTGGGCAAGTGGGGGCATACCCGAATAGAAGCAGGGGAGGGAGGATGGGATAGGGGTTTCTCAGGGGAGGGAATTGGGAAAGGGATAACATTTGAAATGTAAATAAAGAAAATATTCAATAAAAAATTAAATAAATGAATAAATAAATGTTGCCTTTATATTGGAAATTCCTTCTATAGTATGTTATTCCATTGATTGCAGAGGTAAACTATTGTTCTAGTTGGTAGGTAATAGTCATGTGGTTGTCTCAAGTAAGATTAAAGCCAGATATGAGAAGCTATGACATATAAATATAAAAATCTAAGTAGATAGAGCAAAAAAATTAATATATTTGTATATTACAAGAAAAACTTGCAGCATAAATTAATATAATAACACAGTGAAGAAATCATCTACAACAATTAAAAATATTCATGGATAATATTTTATGGAATCAGACTTCATAAACTCAAGAGACTAAACCACAGTAATTTTGATGTATTTATGAAATTTAAATTAAGAATATGCATTTATGATTTATAGCTCTGGAAAATTTTTAATTGTGTTGTATTAAACCCATGAACATTAAAATTAATTTTTGTACTGACTATCCAATTCTCTGAACCTTCTAGAAACATTAAATATGAACATAGCTTAACTTCTAAACATTCTTTTCATATGCTTATGGTTGATAGTCAAAATTTTAAATGCACACTATTTGTCTATAGATATTAAATAAACATTGTGTGATTCACATATTTGAATACTTTATCTGTAGTAGGTGGAGATATTTAGAGTAAAATAAGTACATTTGGCCTTTTTGAAAGAAGTGAGTCACTGCCTGTGGGCATTGAGATTTCAAAGCCTATGCCAAGACCTTATACACCACCCACTCTCCCTTCACATGTAAACTTTCTGCTACTGGTCTAGTTCTTTATCTACCAGTCTCCTGCCTTGGTTCCCACACTAATGCTATGGAGTTTCCCTCTGAAACTGCAAGCCAAAATCAGAAACATTCTTTTAGAAGTAGCATTGGTTATGTTGTATTCTTTTTTTTTTCTGTGAAAGGTGATTTTATTTATTTATTTTTTTTTATTTTCTAAGGTTTTTTTTTCTTATTTACATTCCAAATCATTTCCCCTTTCCCGTTTCCTCCCTCCCCGAAAGTCCCATAAGCCCCCTTCCCTCCCTCTTTTCTCCATTCAACCCCCTCTCCTTTCTCTGTCCTGGCGTTCCCCTACATCCAGTCTTTCCAGGACCAGGGGTCTCTCCTTCCATCTTCTTAGAAATCTATTGATATGCGAAATGTGTCTAGGGTATTCCGAGATTCTGGGTTAATATCCCCTTATCAGTGACTGCATACCATGTGTGTTTCTTTTGTGATTGGGTTACCTCACTAAGGATGATATTTTCAAGATCTGACCATTTGCCTAGGAATTTCGTGAATTCATTGTTTTTAATTGCAGAGTAGTATTCCATTGTGTAGATATACCACATCTTCTGAATCCATTCCTCCATCGAGGGACATCTGGGTTCTTTCTAGCTTCTGGCTATTATAAATAAGGCTGCTATGAACATAGCGGAGCATGCGTCCTTATTGCATGCAGGTAAAGCCTCTGGGTATATGCCCAGGAGTGGTATAGCCGGATCCTCCGGGAGTGTCATGCCCAGTTTTCTGAGGAACTGCCAGACTGCTTTCCAGAGTGGTTGTACCAGCTTGCAATTCCACCAGCAGTGGAGGAGTGTTCCTCTTTCTCCACATCTTCTCCAACAACTGCTGTCTCCTGTGTTTTTGATCTTAGCCATTCTGACTGGTGTGAGATGGAATCTCAGGGTTGTTTTGATTTGCATTTCCCTAATGACTAAGGATGATGAACATCTCTTTAGGTGCTTCTCAGCCATTAGATATTCTTCAGGTGAGAATACTTTGTTTAGCTCTGTACCTCATTTTTTAATAGGGTTGCTTGCCTCTCTGGAGTTTAACTTCTCAAAAAATCATCTGGAATAACAGAAAACCCAGAATAGCTAAAATTATTCTCAAGAGTAAAAGAACCTCTGGGGGAATCAGTATCCTGGACCTCAAGCTGTACTACAGAGCAATAGTGTTAAAAACCGCATGGTATTGGTACAGTGACAGGCATGTAGATCAATGGAACAGAATTGAAGACCCAGAAATGAATCCACACTCCTATGGTCACTTGATCTTGACAAAGGAGCTAAAACCATCCAGTGGAAAAAAGCCTTTTCAACAAATGGTGCTGGCTCAACTGGAGGTCAACATGCAGAAGAATGCAAATTGACCCATTCTTATCTCCTTGCACTAAGCTCAATTCCAAGTGGATCAAGGATCTCCACATAAAACCAGACACACTGAAACTAATAGAAGGGAAACTAGGGAAGAACCTTGAACATATGGGCACAGGGGAGAATTTCCTGAACAGAACTCCAATAGCTTATGCTCTAAGATCAAGAATAGACAAATGGAACCTCATTAAATTACAAAGTTTTTGCAAGGCAAAAGACACTGTCAAAAAGACAAAGCGGCAACCAACTAACTGGGAAATGATCTTTACCAACCTTACATCCGACAGAGGGCTAATATCCAATATATACAAAGAACTCAAGAGGTTATGTTGTATTCTTAGTAACGCAAGAGTAATAAGACGTGATTGATTGGTTTTATTGTTTTCTGTTTATTTCCACTTAACTGTTTCTTAGGTTTTTTTTTTATTGTTTGTTTGTATGTATGTTTTGAGGTAGACTCATCTATATAATTTTGAATGTCCTAGAACTTGATATGTAGACCAGGCTGACCTAAAATTCACAGAGATTCTTGCTCCTTACCTCCTGGGGTGTTGAGATTAAAGGCTGTGTCACCACAACAGGCTCATTTATGACTTTCCATCATTAATGATAATATTCTAAACTCTAGCTCTCATATTCCAGACATCTTTTCTAACTTTCTAATAATGTTTCTTACATTTAGCTGCATTCGTTTCTGATTCATGAGACTAGAAACGAGGTTGATAGAAAATTTCATAGCTATATTTATCATAACACATTGTTTTCTCTCTTAGGTTGTACAATAAAATATATGACACTTGAATATGTTTTTAATCCTCAATCTGCTCTGTTTCACAGCTTGCTATGCTCTGTTATTTATTAATGGAAATGAGTTTATCAAATATTGCAATTTTGAAGTGTTAGCTACCAGGACTCTCAGGAGCCTCATACTTGAGATTTTAAAGAATTTGTGAAACCACTAAAGTAACTCATCACTTCCATGATAACCAACAAAGGTGGCTAAGGATGACAACCATCTCAACAAGCAAATAGAATTTTTCACAACCAGGAAGGGCAGTTCAGAAGATGTTGTTGTTGCTATTATTATTGTATTAATCTGAGGCCCAGTAAAACTAGGCATAGGTATTTGTAATCTTGGAAGACTAGAATAATTTTTGCTTCCTCTGTCTGTAAAAAATGTACTAGCAACTATGATTTGTACATTTTAACCTACTGAAAGCAGTCTGCAATCAGTGTGATAACTGAGTGAGTTTTCTTAATCACCTTTGAACATTTCCACATCCTGAGAGAAGAAATCCTTATCACATTTTCTGGGAGGATGGAATGGAGACTTTGCAGAGGGGAAACTGGGAAGGGTGACAACATTTGAAATGTAAATAAATAAAATAACGAATTAAAAAAGAAAAAAAATTGAAAATTACAATGGTAATTTTTGATAGCCCCCATATATTTTTATCTGTGTACTAAGCAACTCATAAATATTCCAAACTTAGTCATTTGTTTCAGAAACTTGAATGCTAAACTGGGAATGAATTCTAGAACATGCCACTTTCTTGTCTTACTTTTCCATACTGCCTAAACTGCATATAAAGAAAAGAGTTCTACCTCCAATCAAAGCTTTTATTACATTTGCCTTATCCTATATTTTCCTCAGCTTCTGTCTTTCCTCAGAACTGTTGAAGCTTTCAGTTCATGCTGCTGTTTCTGAAACCTGTACTTCTATGGTGGAGCTTCTCAGGTATGTAATCTATTTATGACAGAAAGTTTCTCTCTAAAGAATAAACATTTGATGCAGCAATAATCTTATTTTTCAGCCTTTTGATACAATGCTTAAAAAGAGGTGCTAGAAGGTTTGCTCTCCCCAATACTGAGAGGGATTTCATATTTTTCAAATCATTTGCCCTTACACTGTACCCTTGCATAAGAGTAATGAGTTTGCGTATGGAATTCTCTTATGTACTTAGTATTTTAAGCAATCACATCTCCATGCTCGAGGACCTGTTTATGCCTTCTGATTCAAGTTCGCCCTTTTCCTCTTTTATACCACTTGTTCTTCTACACATCCACCACCTTAAATAAAGCTTCCTTTTCCCGTCTCATTCTATTGATTTCTTGTTTCATGTGTTCTACCTCTATAAAAATATATAAAAATGGAAGGTGTCTACATTAGGAGGAAGCATGTTGTATGAATTTTCTTGAATCTGGGTTATTTAATAAAATATATTTCCAGTTCCATCCATTTTCTGGCCAATTTATGGCTAAATAAAATTATATTATGTGTAGGTATCACAGAGATAGTTTTACCCCATATTTTAAAAATATTCAACAACACAATTATTATTTCAAATGAACTAGCGTAAACTTGTGGCTTTGCTCATTGCTTGTAAATTTATCTTACATATTGCAATTTAGACATCTGTCTCTGATAACTGTTACCTTGTAAACAAATAATCTAACACATTTACAAATGTACAATTTTTCTCCTGGATTAGTGCCTACTAATTAGTCAATCTATACATTTGCAATTTTAGTTATTTAGTGTATTATTTTATGTATTTATTCTATTTTTTCAATGTGAATTGTGTATCTAAATCTTTGAGAAGTTTACTTTCAATAATTTTACAGAACTCATACAATTTATGAGAAAATTCATTAAATGGAATGTTTCTGCCTGATTTGGTTTACTGAATATATGTCTGTTTATGACACTTAGCTAAAAATATCTTTGAAATGTCCTACTATATCAGAACATATAGTTAGGCCTTGTTTTGCATATTATACATATGATTTGCAAAATATACATATTTATTTCAGGAAAATCAATTTCCGTGTCTAGTATATTCTTACATGTGGCCTTATTTTAAACATTTTTTTTTGTCAGAGAGAATATTTGATATTCTATTTTATTTACTTATTTATTTTTATTTTGAATCCATATGACTTACAATTAATGTTTAATCTTTAAATGGCATCTTGTAAGGACATACTGCTTTATTTTACTGGTCAATTTGAAGCAGATTCAAGCTTGTGTCAAAATAAGCTCAATTATTTCTTGAGAATTGAGAGTTTCAGTTATCTTTGTTTTAAAGTAACATGAAGGATTGTTAATTTCTGACTTTTTTGTGGGGTGGAACATTAGGAGATTACATTTTGTTATAAATTTACCCAAAATACAAGTCTAAGACAAACAATTTCTTATCTGCTCTCTTAGTTTTAAGACATGTCAGCAATTAGGAAAATTTAGGTTGAATGCTTTATACGATGGGCATTTCAAACTGTTAAAACATGGCATATAAAGGAGCCAAATTGTCTATTTTTGGTGAGATACTATTTCCTTTTTATAATTGATATCATTGAATTGTGTCCAAATTTTGGTGAAAAGCCCAAGGCAATTAATCTTTTATAAGAGAACTAATATTATCTGGACATGCTCCTCATTGTGACCTAGCCAACCTTGAAATGTCCATCCACTTAATACTGTTACATTTATGACTAGCTGTGAGTTCCTCAATTTTGACTGGATATAATATGCAAATCAAACAAACTGTCACTCCTCCCATTCACTGATGCTCCCTCCTCCTTTTGTGAATAATGTAACAAGATAAGTTGTAGCGTTTTTGCCTTTAGTTATTTAAACAGTGGATCTGATTCAACCTCTGTTAAAATGATGCCTAAAACTATCTTACCATCTCTATTACTCTTGTTTCCTTCTTCCAGAATCTTCCTCTTATCATTTCATTTGTTTTCATTATGGACAAGCATCTATG
Organism: Tokudaia tokunoshimensis; assembly: GCA_036184795.1. Lineage (NCBI taxonomy): Eukaryota > Metazoa > Chordata > Mammalia > Rodentia > Muridae > Tokudaia > Tokudaia tokunoshimensis. Next base: position 12,390,421 of record BTHU01000011.1, on the reverse strand, counting down.
GTTATGTTACATTCTGGCATGGTGTATTTGTTTTCTTTTCCTCTCATTTGATTAGTGTTTTAAAAGTCATTTTTTAGATATTACATGTACTGGCTGGTTTTGTGTGTCACCTTAACACAGGCTGGAGTTACCACAGGGAAAGGAGCTTTAGTTGGGGAAATGCCTCCATGAGATCCAGCTGTGGGGCATTTTCTCATTTATTGATCATGGTGGGAGGGCCTCTTGGGGGTGGGGCCATCTCTGGGCTGGAAGACTTGGTTTCTATAAGAAAGTAAGCTGAGCAAGCCAGGGGAAGTAAGTCAGTAAATAACATCCTTCAATGGCCTCTGCATCAGCTCCTGCTTCCTGACCTGCTTGAGTTCCAGTCCTGACTTCCTTTTGTGATGAACAGCAGTGTGGAAGTGTAAGCTGAATAAACCCTTTCCTCCCCAACTTGCTTCTTGGTCATGATATTTGTGCAGGAATAGAAACACTGATTAAGACAAATTGGTACCAGCATAGTGGGGTATTCCTGTGACAATCTGACTGTGTTTTGGGAAGGACTGTAAAAGAGCTTTGAAACTTTGGACTAGAAGATCCATTCGGTGTTAAGTGCTCTGTGGGATGTTGTATAAGAGATTGCAAGACAATGTTGAGAATAGTGCAGAAAATGGAGGCGTGGCCCGTAAAATTTCAGAGGGAAGATTAAAGACTCTTATCAGGGCTGTTGCTATTTTGATTGTGAAAACTGTGTGGTTTGGGTTAACTGGGGCTGAAGAATCAGCTGTGATTAACAAGATACCATAACTTTGCATCAATGAGACTATTGATGCTAGTTAGCTGGATCTAAGAAATTAGCAGTGATTATGAAGAAAATAGCAACTCTGAGGTGAAATCTTCTAGGAAGTGATTTCTAAGAGCATAGAGGCTATGTTCCGGAGATAGCCAAAGTTGTACCAAGTGCTGGGACTGGACTTGATAATGTGTAAGAGTCACCCAGGTGGAACTGGTTTTGAAGGTACTGGTTTTGAAGGCACTGGTCATGAAGAACAGCTGAGGCTCGGCACCTGTGAGAAGGCTTCAAGAAAGTTCACAGGGGATGAATCCTCAGTTGCAAGTGATGGCCCAGGACTGAAGGGGTCATACAAAGTAGTTGAGGCTTGACACCATGAAGAGAACCTATGAGAGGCTATTGGTGAAGCCTAGTTACAGCAGAAGACAGCAATATTTTGGAGATGCCAGTATGAGATGGCCACCAAGAACAGCAGCAGCAGTGGAGTACAGGCAGCTGGAGTCTAGAAGACAAGGTATGTACTATAAAGGGAAGAGTTGGAGAAGTGAACCAAGCCCTTGGAAGAATCCAGAAGATCATGAGTGGATCCCAACATTGGAGAGTTGGAGTTTAATTTTGCTTTTGATTGTGACTGTGCCCTGATAGCTTTTCCCTCCTGAAGGAAGAAGGCATTTTAGTGGAGCCCACAGTCAAGAGACTTTGAATTTTTAAAGGACTTTGAATTTTAAAAGATATTGGGTATTTTAAAGGTATTGAACTTCAGTATGTAATGACTGTGGGACTTTTAAAGTTATTTAGATTTTGGGGATGAATAAGAAAGCAAGGGTTGAGGCTTAAGAGTGATGTGTTTGTGTGTCCAGTTGACAAGGGGTCAATTGTACTGGATGGTTCTGTATGTCAACTTGACACAGGCTGGAGTTATCACAGAGAAAAGAGCTTCAGTTGGGGAAGTGCCTCCATGAGATCCAGCTGTGGGGCATTTTCTCAATTAGTGACCAAGGAGGGAGGGCCTCTTGTGGGTGACCATCTCTGAACTGGTAGTCTTGGGTTCTATAGGAAAGCACTATGAGCAAACCAGGTGAAGCGAGCCAGTAAGAAACATTCCTCCATGGCCTCTGCATCAGTTCTGCTTCCTGACCTGTTTGAGTTCCAGTCCTGATTTCCTTTAATAATGAAAGCAATGTGCAAATACAAACTGAGTAAACCAATTCCTACCCAACTTGCTTCTTGGTCATGATGTTTTCTGCAGAAATAGAAGCCCTGACTAAGACAACACATTATTGCTTTTCATAATTTTATTATTAATTATTAGACATAATTTTAAAGATCAATTAATGTTACAATAAATATAGCTATTGAGCAGGACTGAATTGCATCTCTTATTTGATACAAATGTTGTCCTTTGTAGATCACTGTTTTCAGTGAGAATGCGGATATCAATGGTGGATTGTCTTGATTACATTAAATGATGTGAGAAAACTCAGCCTAAAATCTGAAGACTTTTGGTCCTGGACTGGAAAGAGTTGGAAAAGTAAATTAAGTGTTATGTATGTACACTTTCATTCTCTCTCTGCTTTTGGTTATGGATATGACTAGTTCCTTAAAGTTCCTACTACTTTGGTTTCCTTAAAATAATGGAACATAATCTAAAATTGTGATTGAAATAAACCATTTTGTTTGACAAGTTACTTTTGTTAGTGTATTTTACCACAACAAAGAAGGAAAAATGTGAACATTACTATAATTCAGGAGCCTCTACTTTGAACAGGACAGTGGTCATATTTTTGTCTTCTGGCATCAACTGAAATGCAAAGCCAATATTTAATAATTTCTCAAGAGATTATTTCATTCTCCTTAAAGTCACCCCATTATAAACTCATAGACATTTTTATATGTACAAATGGGAAGCTACTAACCATTTACATTTTTACCAGTATAGAAGAGCAACTCTTTAAGTTTATCTTGGTGTTCCATGTTTCAAGAAGTGTTAGATCTAAAACATTCCTCCATTTTGGGAAGATATTCAATAATCATGATATCATTTATACCTTACTCAAATTTTATTTTTCCTGTATTATAATTGGTTAACCTGATAATTCCACACAGAGAGATTAAATAGGAATTTAGTTAACAACAAATAGTGTTCTTTAGAAACATACCATATCATGTCATTGATTTGTTTGTTATGTCCTGATACTCAATGAAAGATGGTGAAGTCTCATACAAATTATTTTGATTATAGGTTTAGCTCTAGAAATTACCATATTCTACACAAGGATTTAGTTACTTTCTTTGCATTTACTTTTTTTTATTTAAAGGGCAATAATATTGGTAATATTAAAATAATGTTAGCAAAATTAATAATATTATGCTAAAAGAACAGAGTCCTCTAAAGTTTCCAGATGTCATTCCAACACAGGTGTGTCTTATAGTCACTTTGACAGGCTCTTATTCACCTTGCTCATAGCAATGACAGGCTCTTAGTCACCTTGCTCATAGCAATGAGTAGGTTTTATGTGCCAAGGCCACCTTAATGCTCCAATTGCTGTCACCAATTTCACCTGTTCCTTTCTAATTACCCAGAACATTGTAGAATTTGAAATTAATTTTGTTGCTGTTAAATGTACAGACCGACTCATTAAACACAGTCTTATAGCATATTTAACAAATAAACTAATTCAATGATTTCTTAATTTCTGATTGGTGGATTCATGTGACATTGTACTTGGTCTGAACTAACTTCCTATTTGTTATGTTTCTCCTTCATGCTCAGTGATATCTAGAGCCACACTTAATTTATATTTAAAGACTTGCTGGTATTTACATAGGCAATACAAGTCTGTGAATAGATATTCTAAAGAAGTAGGTATCTTTCTATGAAGCAGTAAAAGAAGAAACAACGGTATTTAACATAAAGTTTATTTCTTAAGAGATTTGTAAAACAATTTCTTCTGTACTCTTTACTGACACTCAAACATTTTGATTTCATTTTCAGGATCCCCTTTCTTTCCAGGCATCATTTTAGCAGCAGACACATTATCATGTAGACTTAAGATTTGTGCTAAAACTTCACCTTTCAAAAAACAAGGCTTCTGGTTTGGTTTTGAGCAAAGTCAGTTGTGGAACTTTGAAAGGTAATGATTAATGATTAGAAGAAATAACACCTTTCAATTGCTTGAATTAGGATTGAATCCTTGACATAAGTTTTCATTCTTCTTTTTTTTTTTTCATTACACTTAGAAAATTTTCAAATCTTAACAATAGTAGTCAGTTGGAAAAAAAAAAACCTACTAGCTTTCAGAACCCCATCACTTAAAATAATACCTTAAGAGATCCTGCAGTGGCTGGGCAGTGGAGGTACACGCCTTTAATCCCAGCACTTGGGAAGCAGAGGCAGGCGGATTTCTGAGTTCGAGGCCAGCCTGGTCTACAGAGTGAGTTCCAGGACAGCCAGGGCTATACAGAGAAACCCTGTCTTGAAAAACAAAACAAAATTAAAAAAAAGAGAGCCTGCAGTGATTGTTAGTGTGAACTGCTATTACTTTGTGTCCTACTGTTAGAGTTCTCATTTATACTGTAAATGTTATCACTAATCTTATTCATTATGTGCTTAGATAATTTTAAAATTTCCAGATCCCACCAATAAATGTCACTTGTAGGTCATGAATCTAGAACTTCTTTTGAATATATATTGAATATATAGTTATAAATTTATTAATAAGTATTACATGTATATATACATATTAAAGGATCTTCCCAGAGGCAATCAATAATTATCCTAGAGGAGGATAATCAATGTTTATGTGGACAAAGAAATGAAGGGGTTGTGTTCTGGAAGAAAGAAAGACAGACAGACAGAAGATAGAGACAGAGTTAGAAAGGACCATTTGTCAAGAATTTCTGAAAAGGACAGAATTTCATGTGATTTCCATATTCTCTCCCAGGTTTACAAGTAAACGGTTAAAACCAACTATCATTGTAAACAGTCATCTGCTTCAATTCTTTCCTGATTTAAATTATATTCATGCATAAATATGTTGCAAAAATAATTACTGTTTAATCGTTTCAAAGCATGGACAGTGCTTGAGAAAGCCTCCTCTTTGGTATGTAGTTTTAGTGAAGATGAGTAATATAAATATTTAATTTTTACAGTTCTTCACTATCTTTAGACTTAGTTGTACATACATAGCATAATCTTAACTAGTTGCTTCAGACACTTCTATATTAACTAAAGCTAGCCTTTTGTTTGTAGTTGAAAGATCCTTTAGTAGAGTACTTCTCTGCCCAAGTAGGTAGGTAAATAAAGTACATTACATGGGGACAGGTTTTGGAAATAATATTACAATGGATTAGGTGTAGAATAGAGGACCAAAGGTCTTATGGACAGCTAATAACCAGAACAGCAAATTGGACAGTTTTGTTGTCATTCCTAATATCTTAATCCCTTTAGAGAATAAGCAGCAATATGATTTTAGGTTCTTAGGAAGAGCAATGTTTCATCACAATTCTCTTTAATAGACAAGGCAATATAGAAAGGGAAAGCCAGTAAGCAGATCAATGAATAACACCCAATTAGAGAAAGATTGAAATCCACAAATATTCTGTCTAACAAATGTCCTGGAACAAATTTCCTTAGAACTATTTGCTCTATAGATATAGTGTCAATATGATAAAAGTATCAAATAAGTCTGGCTTTTCGGTGTTAGCCAAACAGTTGTGACTTTCAGTGAACAGATGCAATGGGGAATATTTAGAAGATATTTGTAAGAAACCAAAGTTATTTACGCAATTGTGTGATAATGGCCATGTTCCTCAGTGAGAATAAATAGAAAAATAGAATATCCCGAAAAGTCACCACAGTCCCTTTGCCATATTGATTTTCTCCCACATAAATGTACTTCCTGGATGGTCACTAAGAAACACTCAAACTAGTATGAAATATTTATATTATGCTTTAATTTCCCAGTTTATATATGTTCACTTCTCACTGTATCTTCTTCCCAAAAACTAAAACTTTTATAATACACTATGTATTAACGTGCTTAAAAGAAAAATGATATAAAGAACATGAACACTATTTTATAATTCTGGAGATATTAAAATATCAGTTACTCACAAAACATTATGGTTCAGGAACACAGTGCATTAAATGTTTGTTTACATTTATAATTGTAAAAAGTATCACATTATGTAAGTCATAGGACCATGTTTTCTTCATAATCATTAAATAAAATGCATAACGTTTCTTCAAGTAGAAAGATATGTTGATATATGTGTGTTTTTTCTATTTTCTAAATTTTTCAGAATTTTTGAACTTACAAAGTAATCATAAATTGAAACATCTTTAAGTTTCTCTCTTGAAATTAGGACTATGATTTTCAAAATAAGAAATGAATTGATGACTCTAAATTGTAAGTATTGATTAAGTCCTCAGCTATATTTGTCATATGTGGAGAGAGAAGGAGAAAATATTTGAAGCACCTGGATCATACAAATCTTTCACTGAAATCAAATATTATCTTTACATTCTGGTCTTGAAATTAAATTTCATAGTTATTTTTAGGGTACCTAAAAACAAATGTTAAGGATTTTCTAATTGTTTATTATTTCATCTTAAATATTGTGATTAAAGCTAATCATCAGATAATCATCTTAAATATGTATATGACTATGCTACCTAAATATTGATATGATGCTTGGAATATTTATGTTAGCTATGCTAATTTTCCTAAATTTTCATGAACCATGTACTTTTACTGTTTGAGCAATGCAAGCAGTTCCACCTTGTCTTTTTCTCTGTTTCTAACTGCTATAAAATCTGTTTCCACTAGCAATGTCAGGTACTAGAAAGAGAATTTTTTATCTCTGGTATTTAATTCAGTATGGCTTCCTCTTCCATTTTTAATTTTTAAAACCATATTAACCTGTTTATTTTTGTTTTTACATTTATTTGTTGTGTTTTCTTTGTGTGGATGGTTTGCCTGCATGCACATCTGGGCTATGTAAATGCCTATTATTTAGTGGTCAAAAGAGGGTTTAATATCCCCTAGAATTAGAGTTATAAAAGGTTGTTTGCTCTCATGTGGATTCTGGGCTTGGAACCTAGTCTTTCTAGAAGAACAATTAGTGTTAATAACTGTTGAGATAAACCTCTGCCTCCAACATGCTTTTCTTTGAACTCTTAGTACTGAGACTCATGCTTCTGTCTACCATTTATTCAAATAATTTCTTATTTCATAGTAATGTATTAAATAGTATTTTAGATTGTGGAATGTTGAATAAGTAATGTATCTCACATGTTATTTTTCTGTCTCTGTTTCTGTTATCACTATCCTTCAAATGACTGTCAATTATGGTCTAAAATTGGTGTATTTGCATATTAATGTAAAAATGTTTTGGTTTCAGTTCTTGTTATTTAGATAGAGAAAATTCATTATCATTATATCATTATACAGAGAGCAAAAGTTCTTCCTTTCATATAGCAAAAGCTCTTCCTTTCATAACAAGCTTTCTATTGTTAGCTCTGTATTCTTAAGTTGCTTTAACATAAAAATTCATGTGAGTTCAACTTTCCCTGTCATCTATTTGTGTTTGTCTACTAATGTATATATTGTTTATGTACTTATTTAGTATCTATTTATGCATCAGTTTGTTATCATTCAACTCTCAAGTTTCTATAGTCTCTTATCTTTATACTGATCTACTCATTTTATTATATTTCAAAAGTCATGTTCCTGTATTATAATTTCCAGAGAATAATATCCACATTGATTTTTTAGAAAGCTTCTTGCTATATAGCATTGTCTGGCCTGGATCTCTCTTTCTAAACAAGACTGGCTTCAAACTCCAAACCTCCCCCTTTCTCTATCTTCTGAGAACTAATATTAAAGCATGAATCGCCACATTTGACTTCACATAAATTTTGAAAATTATGATTGTTTTCTTCGAGATTTTGTGTCTTTATTAAGAATCATTTATGATTTATTATCTAAATCAAAAGAACAATTTCCTGAATTCTTTCAATGATTAATTTAGGAAATATATAATCAAAAATCAAATAAATTTTGACATAATAAGAACAAAATTTAATATTATATTTTGCATATATTATTGAGATCATCTATATTTTACATAAGAACACGCTGTACTTTGTGATAACAGAATTTTCCTAAACTCTTCTTTCATAATTTATACCTATAAAGAATTCAATGACTTCCTCTCTCTCATTCTCTGTCTCTCTGTCTGTCTCTCTCTGTGTGTGTCTCTCTCTCTTTGTTTCTGTCTCTCTCTCTGGCTCTGGCTCTCTCTCTGGCTCTCTGCCTCTGTCTCTGTCTCTCTGAGACATGGTGTTATGTATCTCATGCTTGCCTGAAAATCCATGTTTACTTGAGGATAATTTTGAACCTCTGACTCTCCTGCCAGCACTTCCCAGTGATAAGGTTACAAAAATGTATCATTATTGATAATCTATGTGTCCTGGTAATCAATTGCAGGGTTTATGAATACTAAATAAGCAATATAGAAAGTAAATTATATTATTGTCCCCAAAGTTTATTTGATTTACTAAGGATTATTTGTTATAACTTAGCTTAAATGGCTAAAATATTTATACAGACTGAATCCAGTAAACAATCTGAAATTTGAAGTAAAATTATTAAATTGGATAATTTGAAAAGTAAAATGCAAAACAAGGAAAAATTTGTTAAAAATTTTATGAATTTTCATACTTCCAAAATCATAGTAATAATCTATTCCTTAATTCTAAACATAATTTTGTTAGAAATATCGTTTCCATATCTCCAATTTAATGTCTCATTCATAAATTAATCATTTAGTGTGACTACTCCTATACATTTTTGGAACATTAATACGATGCTGGTATGACATGAATAATTTGTGCTATGCTGACTTAAAATGATGTATTTCTTATTTAAAGGGTATTTTGAAAAACTATAATTAATTTTCAAAATCTGCAGCTTTTGGAACACAATAAACTCAAATTGTCAAAAATGGAAGCTAGTTAATATACATAGTTAATAAACAAAGATAAATTTCCACTCATTTGATTCAAAAATACCACCAAGAAGGTATTATGAACGTGATGACAATCAGATATCAACTCATTAATTTCATCTCTGTGCTAATAACTACAAGCTGTCAAAAACTGAAATGAATATGGCCATGCATTTATTAAGTGTATGTTCTTAGAAATGTGCCAATAATTTTAAAATATTCTCATATTTTAAGTTTTCTGAATTTAGCTTATTGTTTTTATAAATATTGTTTTAGATTTTTTTTATTGTTCATTTTCATTTTTTATTGAAAATAGCTTCTGCCCCCCTCCAGTACATTCAAACCCCATGTACCTTTCCCTCCACTCCTTTCACTTCCTTGTCTCTCCCTCCTGCAGATTCAATCCCTCTTTATTTCCTCCTTAGAAAGATGTGTACCTCTAAGAGATGACAGGCAAGAAGGACAAAACAAGATACAATAAAAAAAGACAAAAACCCTCATATAAAATGGGGCAAAGCAATCCATTAAAAGAAAAGTATTTCAAGAGTAGGCAAAATAGTCAAAGACACAACCATGTTCCTTGTTAGGAGTCCCCCCAAAACTCTAAGTTAACAATCATAACAAGTACTCAGCAAATGTGGTCAAACCTATGTAGGTCCTGTGTTTGCTACTTCAATCTCTGTATACCAATATGATCCCTTCTTAATCGATTTGGTTGGCTTTATTCTCCTGATTTCTTCTATCCTCCTGACACCTAAGGTTCTGCCTCCTCCTCTTCTGCAGATTTCCTGTTGCTCCAAGAGGAGGGATTCAATGGAGCCCTGAAATGTAGATTCTTTCCATATGGCTAACTCTGTGATGCTCTACCTAGTCCCATGGGGTGCCTCTGTGATAATGACCGGACAAAGCAACAGCTATTGAATATAGCTGAGTATCATTAGGAATTGTCTCATCTACTTACTTATGTATTTATTTATTTATTATTTAATTTAAGCTAGTTGTTTTGTTTCTACCATAGGTGTATGTGCTATCCCATCTCTGGTTCCTGGCAAAGCCTGCAGTGTAGCACATAATGCTAACATTTACTTTATCTGTCTGTCCTATAAAATTTTACTCTTAATATTTTGGATGTTTGATATCACTCACCCATGTCACCATAAATTTTGTCATAAATCCTCATATGTACCAAAACGGCTTTCATCCTTGCCAGGTATTCTTGAATTTAAATAATGATTCAAGAAAAATCAACCACCATCCAACATGATGCTGAAGGCTGTACTTCTGCCAAACAGAAGAATGAACTAACCTTTCTTGGCAAACTCTGAAGGCAAAAAATATGTTTCAAATTTTTTTGTTTTGCATTTTATTATTGAAGGATTCCTGTCTTCTGTCATTTCTATGTTCTGTCGTTTCTTCCAGAAGAAAGAAATTCCCTTTGTTTTTGACAGCTTTCTCAAAGTCAGTGGAATGTTTCTTTTCACATTAGAACTTCACATATTCTTTGTTTCCAGGACAGAAAAATAAAAGACTTCAAAATTTAATACATGTACCCAACGACCAGTTGTCATAAATGACCTGCACTCCTTCTCAGAGCTCTCAGTGCTGGCTGTTCCAAACTTTAATGTGACAGTGATACCAGTAAGAGGAATGTGCTGTGGAGAACCAAATATGAATGTGAATCAGTGGAATGCTTTAAGGACAGGAAACTGTAGATAAATTGATTTGGGCATCAAGATAGAGACATAACCTTAAAACTAACACAAGACCTCTAGGAAGCACAGAGTAGATGTGGAACAGTTTCTGGATGGTGCTATGAGGAGACAGTCTATTCTATGACTGTAGAAGTTAGAAGGGAAGGAGGCTGCACATTAATCATGTTCAATGTAAGTAAATACTAGACTTATGTTACACGAAAACATGTATGCTATGAGAAGGAATTATATTTATTGCAAAAACTTCATGTTACTTTATGATATAATTTCATTTTAAATACATAAAATTAGTAGTATAGAAGTAAAATAAAAAGAGATTTGTCTAGTGAGTGTTAGGAATTTTAATAAAATGCATTTTTTTACGTCTCAACTGACACAAATACAGTGTGATATTACCATTTGAGCAAAAAATATAGGTATTATGTTAATTTTGAAGGGTATTTTCATGATATTATAGTCACAGTTTTTCACCAACATTAATAATCTAACTGAGATTTATTTCTTTGAATATTTCAGTACTGAAAATTTGACCTCAAGTGTTATTTTCACACATTGTATGATCTTCAGTAGTTTTAGGAAGTATTCCTAAATTATTAGGATAGGATACATTTTATTTTTATTTATTTGAAGTAGCTAGAAGGGAAATACTATTGCTGGGGCAAATGTAGAGAAGCAGAGAACTCTAATACATGATATAATTAACTAACTCTTTAGATAGCAAATTATCTTTATTGAATAGTAACTTTCAACAAATGGTGCTGGCTCAGCTGGAGGTCAACATGCAGAAGAATGCAAATTGACCCATCCTTATCTCCTTGCACTAAGCTCAATTCTAAGTGGATCAAAGATCTCCACATAAAACCAGACACACTGAAACTAATAGAAGGGAAACTAGGGAAGAACCTTGAACATATGGGCACAGGGGAGAATTTCCTGAACAGAACTCCAATAGCTTATACTCTAAGATCAAGAATAGACAAATGGGACCTCATTAAATTACAAAGTTTTTGCAAGGCAAAAGACACCGTCAAAAAGACAAAGCGGCAACCAACTAACTGGGAAATGATCTTTACCAACCTTACATCCGACAGAGGGCTAATATCCAAGATATACAAAGAACTCAAGAAGTTAAACTCCAGAGAGGCAAGTAACCCTATTAAAAAATGGGGTACAGAGCTACACAAAGAGTTCTCACCTGAAGAATATCTAATGGCTGAGAAGCACCTAAAGAGATGTTCATCATCCTTAGTCATTAGGGAAATGCAAATCAAAACAACCCTGAGATTCCATCTCACACCAGTCAGGATGGCTAAGATCAAAAACACAGGAGACAGCAGTTGTTGGCGAGGATGTGGAGAAAGAGGAACACTCCTCCACTGCTGGTGGAATTGCAGGCTGGTACAACCACTCTGGAAAGCAGTCTGGCGGCTCCTCAGAAAACTGGGCATGACACTTCCGGAGGATCCGGCTATACCACTCCTGGGCATATACCCAGAGACTTTACCTGCATGCAATAAGGACACATGCTCCACTATATTCATAGCAGCCTTATTTATAATAGCCAGAAGCTGGAAAGAACCCAGATGTCCCTCAACGGAGGAATGGATTCAGAAGATGTGGTATATTTACACAATGGAATACTACTCTGCAATTAAAAACAATGAATTCACGAAATTCCTAGGCAAATGGTCAGAACTTGAAAATATCATCCTTAGTGAGGTAACCCAATCACAAAAGATCACACATGGTATGAAGTCACTGATAAGGGGATATTGACCCAGAATCTCAGAATACCCTAGACACAATCAGCATATCAATAGATTTCTAAAAAGATGGAAGGAGAGACCCCTGGTCCTGGAAAGACTGGATGTAGGGGAACGCCAGGACAGAGTAATGAGAGGGGGTTGAACGGAGAAAAGAGGGAGGGAAGGGGGCTTATGGGACTTTCGGGGAGGGAGGAAACGGGAAAGGGGAAGTGATTTGGAATGTAAATTAAAAAAATAAAATAAAATTAAATTAAAAAAAAAATACATCCTAAAACACACACACACACACACACACACATATATATATATATATAACATATATATATTATTAACAGTAATTGACTCAGGAAGGGCAAATCTGGAAGGCTTGGTGGCTTCAAAGGTCCATTATTAAGGACTTCATCAGCATCCAAAGTGTTTCTATACATGTCAAGTGTGTTTCACAACAGTGGGTGTCTGAGAATACAGCAATTGAAACATGGATAAATATCTAGCAAATGTGAATCATCCAAACCTACTTTTAAAATATAAAATTGTATATTGGGTTGTGCCTATTAAATATTTACCATCAGTACTTCACTCATATTTTGCTGTTGAAAACAACAGACGTCTAGAACATGGTCCCCATTTTATGTGTTGGTAGCTATGGGATAAGTATATAGAGGTGCTTTAATTTATCAGGGCAAGCTGTCTATTAAGATGAGAAGCTTTGTTCTTTCAATTTGTCTAGTGTTAATAATGGGATGCTTTCAAAGTGCTACTTGAAATGTCTTCTTAGTAACCTTATGTATACTTTCAGAAAATGTGTGAAGTAGTTTCTTCAGGAATGTCTCTGAGACAAAGGGGTCACCAAAACACTTCTAATTAATTCCGTTAATTTAAGTTCTAGTTAATAGTAATGCAGCCAGTGGAATCACTCATGTTTTTATAAGATGTTCTATCTCATTCATGGGGAAAGATTCTCCAGGGTCTTAAACTTCAATGCTGGGAAAATAAAAAATAGATTGAAAAGTTGATAACCGCCCACTTAGATGATATCAATACTGTTAAGTTTTTCTATTTCAACTTTAAATATTTCCTCCTCATTACCTTAATTGTTGAGAGGCTACTCTAAGTTTTGCTTTCTTTACTTAATGTTATTATTAAAGTAATCTCAACTTTTATAGAAATGAGATGCTTAATTTCATCTTTCAAATAGATCTGTCTTCTTTACTCCCCATTTAAGCAATGTTACTAACTCTCCAACAGAGAAGCTGAGGTAAATATGTAACTTAAAATATTGAAAATGTATACAAAACTGTTTCCACAATGCAGACAAATAAGTGTGTTGTCAACAATGGTGGTGTTGGTGTAACATGTCTCCTGACATCCTACAAAATAAACAAATTTTCCTTGGAATATGTCCCACTTTTAACAACTATATTGTCACAGTGATCATTGATTCAGAACCATATACTCTTGTACTTTTTGATAATGCAGTGGTAGACGATTAAGACAAACTAAGACCTCTGAGCTATCCACAAAGATTGTTCTAACATATTTTTCAGTGATATCTCTATCCTCATTTAAAACGTGTGAAGATAAGAAGGTGCCTGAAATAACTCTACACTGTAATATGGCTCCTTTCTTGCCTGTTGGGACCCAAATTGATCTCAGGGATGACCCTGCTAGTACTAAGAAAGTTGCCAAACAAAGCAGAAGCCTATACCTCCAGAGACTTCTGAAAAGCTGGCCTGGAATCTGAAGGCTTTCACATATGTGGAATGCTCTCCCCTTACAGAGAAAGGCCTGAAGGATGTGGTTGATGAAGTAGTATTGGATGTCCTGGAACCTCCCGAACTGAAGAAGAGCTGCAAGTGTTTGCTGCTATGAACACTTCTCCTGAGCCCTTTCTACACAACTGATATTGTCATTGTACTAGACGACATGCATAATTCAAAGTAAAAATTAAAAATTGAAATTGTTGTGCAGCACTGATAATACCTGCACCTACCCATGTGTACTCAAGTGAGATAAGGTCCATTGTTACTACCTCCACTAGCTGTTACAGTACCAAATACTTTAAATAATTACGTACTGTTTGAAGAGTGATGGATGCTAAGTTTTGTTTCCTTTTTAAGAGCGGCAACAACAAAAGAACTTAGTTTCCTTACTAAATTATCTCTGCACTCTTTGGCAATGAATGGGTCAAATGGATGTATGGCACAAATCATTTTCAATGTCATAATTTATTATATACATATACACATACATATATATATGCTTTATCTACTTTGGGTTACTTTTCAACATATTTTGCATTTGTCTAAGACCCCACATGGCAGTACACAGTGGTCAAAATGTGGAGTATGAAGCCAATATGGACTCATTAGGTGCTTGGAGAAAAGACTTCTTCCTGCTTCTGCTTCTGCTTCTGGACTCATGAATCAGAGTCGCTGATTAATCAGTAGTCAACGGTTTAAAATATGAATTCAAAGACGCATTTGAATGACTCTTGAGTAATCCACTGTATCCCACTGCTTAGTGCACAATGACTCTCCTGCTGTCATCCTTCAGGAAACATTAAGTTTCTGGAGTTAGAAGTGTGATGTTACTTGCAGACCAGACACCCTCAGAGCAGTAGGATACTTTTTGATGGAGGCCTGATGGTTTTTGACGTTCGTAAATGCCCAAGAAACACAATCACCGACCACAGGGGCCATGTCTTTGCTCTCCCCCTTGCTGAGTTAAACCAAAGCAGCTGATCTTTAGTATCAATTTTCCAGAATCTAGTGTTTTCATATACAGAGATGTATATATCCAATGTCATGCAAAGACACATGTCAGAGGGGATGGGGCACGCAATACTTCCCGTTGTTACCAATCATTGAATCTAACTAACAAGGCAGATATCACCATACACAAAGGAAGAAAAGGGGAAGTGATGACTTAAAAGCCAAGGAAATGGTGATATGGCTCAAACGACTAACTCCTGGGTCAGGAGGGACTTTCACAACTTATAATACCCTTGTACACCCTGAGCCCCATCTCCTTCCAATTCCTCCAACCCACTATAATTCTTTAGGATTCTTTGCCTAACATTTCCTCTACATTTTTCATTCTCTTCCTCAAATGCATAAATCATTTTCTGTCTCTAAAGAGACAAGATAATGAGCCTTACCTCTGTCTGAAATCCACAGAATGTGGCATTTAATGTTATTTATTCACTTGTTGTGTTGAGACAAATCTGTTCCTAAGAGCTCCCCATTCAAAGATTTAGCTGAGCATCTCTACCTCCAGGTGAAGTTGTACACTGTGGCTAGGTGGCCACTGGGCAGAAAGTGCCTTTCTCTCCTGTAGACTAGTACCTTTCTTGAGAGGACACAAGTTACAAGTAAGGACCACTTAGTTTTGCTGAGTCCTATTTTTTTTTTTTTTTTTTTTTGTGACCAGACTAACCTTGAACTCAGAAATCCACCTGCCTCTGCCTCTCAAGTGCTGGGATTAAAGGCATGCGCCACCACTGCCCAGCTAAGCTATTCCTTAATAATTCCTGCTTTTTGAGGTCTATCAGAATATCCTGAGCCAGAAAGCAGAAGACTGATGCTCCTACCTCCTGGCAGGTGCCTCTACAGTTTGTCTCAGTTCTGGAAGCTGTGCTAGGCTTCCTAAATCTTCAGATAATATTAGTCCTTCTTGGATTTCTGACGTGAAAGACTACTTATAATCTCATAGCCAACCCAGGCCATTTATCATAGAGAGAACATATTTGAGAAGATAGTTTTCAGATAGTATACAAACTGAACCGTGACATAACATATGTATTTATAAATCTTTTAAGTTAGGATAGATGACAGAGTGTTCTATTTAATTGACAAAAATGATGGGCTGGGTGTTAGGTCTGTCTTGTACTTTATAAATTACAAAATGGTAATAGTTGTGCTCAATTTATATCTGAGATAAAACAGTCTTTTAATTGGACAGAAAAGGGGAAGTGTTGTAGATAGCCCTGGAGCTGTTTGTATTTTGATGCTAATTCCACTTCCCTAAAAGGGGCTGCCTGGGAAGAGGAGTGACATTCTCAGGTCTTCACATGACCCTTCTAAGGAATAAAGATTTCAAGGAAAGTAATAACTGGACAAATAGGCAGGACTTCCAGGTAAAACAGAGGGACTGTGGAGGCAGGAGAGGAGACAGGCTTGTGGACAGGAAGGGTGATGGAGCAAAAAATGTAGGTAGCAGAGACGCCCAGTTCAGGTAGCTTACAATTAGGATGCTAGTTATTGTGCCCAGTGATTGTGTTGCCTTTTGATTCTAAACTAAGATTGTGTGGTGTTTTCCTTCATGCAGTGACTCAACTTTCCTTCTAGAGAGAAAGGTACTGCTGCAAAAAGTAGGTTTGCAGGAAGTGCATCCCAAAAGGCCATGGGAATTTGGAAGCATGGGACTGGTATGGTAGTGACCCACCAGTGGGAACTTAGCAAGCTAGGTGGAGAGATTTCAGAGGTCTGGATCAGATAGTCTCCCTGAGATGAGATCAAGTTCCACTGGTGCCTTGCTGGCAATAGCGTAGATTGCTTTTTTTTTTTTTTTACACTTCCCATTACATTCTCCTACCAAGTATATAAGGACATTATGTAAGAGATTAATTAAAATTCACTAAAATCCATAGAGTAGTCTTTGTTGGGTAAAAGGAGAAACAGGTAGACCAGCAGTGTTGATTGTTAAGGGTGACATTCTCTATGAAAAGAGACATGATTTTGAGTTTGAGATTCACATACAATCCCAATGGAGTGACCACTTTTAAATCTGCACATTTGAATATTATAAGACTACATAGCATTTATCTGTTATATAAAATGCAAAATGTACTATATCTCCTAAGCCATCATTAAGTGAGTACTTCCCAGTTTTATTATCAAATTGATATAAGCTAAAGGGGTATTGGAAGAGGAAATATAAGTTAAGAAAATATCTTAATCAGATTTGTCTTTGTAGGAGTCCTTTGGGAGCATTTTCTTGACTAGCAATTGCTTTGTAAAAGCCCAGGCCACTGTTTGTAGTGCCACCACTGGGCAGATGTTACTGAGCTATATAAGACAGTAGGCTGAGTAAGTCCAAATGACCAAATCAAGAAACATTCCTCCATCTTATATAATTTAGTTCTTACCTCCAGGTTCCCACTTTGACTTAATGGACTGATTTTCCTCAATGACTGGCTGTGATATAGAAATGTAAGCCAAGTAATCCCTTTCTTTTGGATTGTATTTAGTCTGTGTTTTTATCAAACATAAAGAAAACACACTAATTCAACATTGTCTTATTATGAGGGTATATAAATCATTCACTTAACAGCATCCTAGCATCTAACACTGTAGGAGAAGAGAGTAATTAAATCATTGAATTTATTGGTTGTTGTCTATATTTTCACAAAATTTGTGACTTAAAAATGTATCCTCTTATATATTCATTATTGCTGTTTGTAAAATAATAGATTTACTTTTTTTATAATGTGCATTAAATGTTTAATCTGCCAGGTAAGAAAGACATCATTCTGGGAAACTACTGGATCATTTCTCAAGTTTCTTTTTGTGTCCTCAAAGTTAGTTTAATACTGCTCAAGCATGCTTTACAAATTAACAACATTTTTTTTCCTGAGGCCTTCGAACTCAATCTTTCAAACATAACTTCAAGCCCTGTCAGCTTTATATGTAGGGAGGTGTAGGGAGAAGCCTGAAGCATTATTAATGCTTTTCAAAGGCCACTCGAAACAGGCATATTGAATTAGTCTATGAGAAGTTGCAAGTCTTGTCAAATATGCTCCAATTAAGTAGTGCCGACTTCCCCAAGGAACCCCTTCTTCCTGGTAGGAATTTAATGATGTTTGGTGACTTTACTCCTCAGGCTAATGGTGGACTTTTCAGACCTGCCAGAATAAAGCAGATTTAAAAGAAGATATGTCTCTTGTGTGTGAAGATTCAAAACTTTCTGGCTAACACAAGTCATCCTATGCTCAAGTTGACATTCCTAGTAAAAAATCCTAAGCAAAGTCATCACACTGGTCTTGTCAACTGTGTCTCCAAACACCCAAACAACTAGTACTGGTCAGGGACTATTTTCAATTTTGCTGAAAATATATTAGGCTTAAACTAATGACTAAAACTTAACAATTTTTAGCATTTATCATTTAGAATAGTTGTCATTGAGAGAAATATTAGAATTCTACAAGATTGTGTGACTTCTCCTGACACATGTGAAAGTGATTCTAAAATACATGTTAAACACAGGACTCTATTCTTTCAAAGCTGCCAACTATTAATGCTAACAGAGGAAGGGCAAATAAGTCTTCTCCAGGGACATGACTTAGATCATCTTCTCACTGGTTTATAAGGATCTATTCCCAACAATTGCTCCTAAATTCTCCATAGAATTACAACTTGTTTTTCTAAATTGGCTCAGTCCTGAGGCTAGACTGTACTCTGACCTGTGGCTACAGTTTTTTCCTCCTCAGGAGATCCTCTTAAGCATCCTACAAAACTCCTGCTTCGATCTCTCAGCTAGACATCTTTGGAAATCTTCAAATGCTTCCATGTGTTCCTGAATCTTTTATAGTCATTCTGTAGCATGTATCTGTATGTGTATGTAAATATATATGTATCTGTGTATGCACATATGTGTATATATATGCATATATATGTGTCTGTGTTTGTGTGTATATGTACATTCATGTATATATGCATATATACATGTACAGATACATACAAACATACATGTGTAGATAAATACATATGTATAAGTTAGATTGATATAACGAAGTACCATATTTGATCTGTCCATCTGTTTTTGCCTAGCTGTGATGCCAAGAAAAATTATGACTACTTGATTTTTGATTTTTTTAGAAAACATAAAAATATAAGAATATGTTTTAGCTTTAATCCCAGGTTTGGGATATGGTGCTGTCTCAGATTTTGCAGAGCAGCTGACTGTGATTTGCCTCATGCTCTAGCAGGGGTTATGGATTTGCCAGCTGCAGATAGTTTCGGTGATTGTGTTATGTTTGGAATTCTCAGGACATTTCAGAATGAATATAAATGTTAGGATTCTGAGAGCAAGAGTCTGCAGTTGTTTCTTGGTTGGTTATTGTTGGTTTCTGAGGGTCATGGTTTGTTAAGTTGTCATGCTCAATAATAAACAATAAGAAGAAGAAATTAGGTATCCTGAAGGTAAAGATCACACTTGTCCCCAGGAACTCAATGGCTCTAATCAGTAGGAAGTATCCTAAGGATAATGTCCTCACTTTCAGACCCTTGGATTTACTCCGGGAGGTCGTTTTTCCCCCTATTATTTTTTCTCTGCTATATAGTGTTAAGGGGTTGAAATGGTGGAAGAAAAGGGATGGACAAGGATGGAAGAATAAAGCCCCACAAAGTTCCAAATGAGTGGCTATAGTACTCTATGAGGAAATTTGCAGATCATATTCAAATCAGATTCCCTCAGGTCCATGTCTATAGTGCATGGTTTCTATAGCAAGGATGAGTTATCTTCAACCTCTGGGATGTAAACTAAAGAAAAACAATAAAATATTTGGGAAGTCTTCAAGATGCCTCTGAACAACAGATTAAACAACAAACAACAGACTTCTCATGCCTTGTATTAGGTATCCTGTTAAATGGTACATAGATCTTGGGAAGCATTGTCAGGCCATGTAGGAAATTTTTACTTAAATAACATGTATAAATATACACATAGTCTTATGTGCATTAATTAAAATTAAAGCAAATATATATGTTACAACTAGAATTATTTTTGCTTAGTTTTATTTGTATCACTGTGTATTTATATCAAACATTATAAGATAAAGAATGTTGATATTTAGAGTTAATTTAGCATGTGAAACCATGTATTTAACACTAAGTTTTAGTAAATATATAAGTTTTGTCTACAGTATAAGCATAATTAGACATTCTAAACATATGGGAAGAACTAAATTCTATGTTAAATTTCAAGGTACTATGAACTATAATATGAAGAAAGGACAAATATCAGGTTTTATGTATGTTTTCTTTCTTAAGCAAGGCTATTGTAGAATTTTTAAAGCAAATGCCATAGGAAGGAACTTAATAATTAAGAAGAATTATTCTAGGTTATTTAACTGGAACTATTTGTTATATAAGTCTAATGTGAGGTTTAGGGTAGTGCCATGTAATCTTCAAGGCTATTAATACAAATGATATTCTCTTGTAAAAGCAATTTATTTTAGTAGACAGAAATCACAGAAAATATTACAGTTGGATATTCAAAAGAATATACAAGATAATTCTGATTAGAAAATTCAAATGAAACATTAACACTATGACTTATAAAATCAGATTATAAAATCAAATATGATTTTTAATAATTATATATTAATAAATAGTGATGTATCAAGTACATTACCCTAATGCATTGTGCTTATTGTCTTTTGCTAAGAATTTAGTTTCCTTCTCAGAAAACAATTTCCAAAAATCTGTCTGGATTCGATTTAGCTTGCAAAATAGTGAATTAGTTGGAGATAAGAAAAAATAATATCTTAAAACACTGTTACCCTACAACATCTGCCCCAATACCAGGAGTAACTGGGATGCCCAGGATCCAGGGCTGCAGGAACCCCTGCCAGGCCAGTGGCATGGGTTTCTTACATTCTAAGCCTGTGCCCTGAATAGACCTTGGGCACTGACTCCACACCCAGTCCCACAACACTGAGAGGAAGGTCAAATTCCAGGATCTCTAACACACCCAGAATTACTGGATCTCAGGAGCTTGGTCACACCAGGATTTCAGGATCCCAGACACAACTTGACTCACAGGAGCTCTACTTCACCAAGGATCTAAGGATCACAGGATTCCAGAATCACAAGATCACAGAGACAGCTGAATTTCGAGCAGTTCTGACACAGCCAGGATCACAGGAGAGACAGGTTCCAGTCAGAGACAGCAAGTGCAGGTAGAACTAGAGATAACCAGGTAGTGAGAGGCAACACAAGAACATAAGAAACAGAAACCGAGGTTACTTGGCATCCCAAGAACCCAGTTTACCCACCATAGCAAATCCAGGATACCCCTATCACAGGATAGCGAGATTCAAATTTAAAATCACTTCTTGTAATGATGATAGAGGACTTTAAAAGAACATAAATGACTCCTTTTAATAAATACAAGAGAACACAGGTAAGTTTCCTCTTCGTTAAAGAGGAAACACAAAAATCCCTTAAAGTATTACAGGAAAATACAACAAAACAAGAAAAGGAATTGAACCAAACCATTCAGGATTTTAAAATGGAAATAGAAACAATAAAGGAATAACAAAGGGAGATAACCCTGGAGATAGAAAACCCAGGAAAGAGATCAGGAGTCATAGATGCATGCATCAACAACAGAATACAAGAGGTAGAAGAGAGAATCTCTGGTGCAGAAGATACCATAGAAAACATTGACACGACAGTCAAAGAAAAGGCAAAATGCAAATAGCTTCTAACCCAAAACATTCAGGAAGTTCAGGATACAATGAGAAGACCAAACCTAAGGATAATAGGTATAGAAGAGAGCAAAGATTCCCAAATTAAAGGGCCAGTAAATCTCTTCAACAAAATTATAGAAGAAAACATTGCTAACCTAAAGAAAGAGATGCCCATGAATATACAAGAAGCCCAAGAAATTCCAAATAGACTGGACTAGAAAAAAATTCCTCCCTTCATATAATAATCAAAACACCAAATGCACACACACAAAAAAAAACCAAACAATATTAAAAGCATTAAGGGATAAAGGTCAAGTAACATATAAAGGCAGACCTATCAGGATAACACCAGACTTTCCATCAGACACTATAAAAGCCAGAAGATCCTGGAAAGATGTCATACAGACCCTAACATAACACAAATGCCAGCCCAGGCTAATATATCCAGCAAAACTCTCAATTACCATAGATGGAGAAACGAAGATATACCATGACAAAACGATATTTACACAATATCTTTCCACAAATCCAATCCGTCAAAGGATAATAGATGGAAAACTCGAACAGAAGTAGGGAAACTGCACCCTGGAAAAAACAATAATATACATTTCTTTCAAACCAAAAGAAGATAGCCACACAAACATAATTTCCTCTAGCAATAAATAAATAAATAAATAAATAAATAAATAAATAAATAAATAAATAACAGGAAGCAACAATCACTTTTCCTTAATATCTCTTAACATCAATGGACTCAATTCCCCAATAAGAAGACATAGACTAACAGAATGGATATGTAAACAGAACTCAGCATTTTGTACATACAGGAAACGCACCTCAGTGTCAAAGACAGACATTATCTCAGAGTAAAAGGCTGGAAAAAGATTTCCAAGCAAATTGTCCCAAGAAACAAGCTGGAGTAGCCAATCTAAAATCAAATAAAATCGACTTTCTACCAAAAGATATTAAACAAGATAAGAAAGGACACTTTATACTTATCAAAGGAATAATCTACCAAGATGAACTCTAAATTCTGAACATCTCTGCTCCAAATGCAAGGGCACCAACATTCATAAAAGAGACTTTATTAGCACTCAAGGTGCACCTGGCACCTCACACAATAATAGTGTGAGACTTCAACACCCCACTCTCAGCAAAAGACAGATTATGGAAACAGAAACTAAACAGAGACATAGCAAAACTAACAGAAATTATGAACCAAATTGATTTAACATATCTACAGAGCCTTTCATCCTAAAGAATATACCTTCTTCTCAGCACTTCATGGTACCTTCTCCAAAATTGACCATATAATTACTTAGTGACAAAGCAGGCCTCTAAAGATGCAAGATTGAAATACTCCTATAAATCCTATCAGAGCACAGCAAATTAAGACTGGTTTTCAATAACAACAAACACAACAGAAACTCCCATACACATGGAATCTGAACAATGCTCTACTCAATAATAAATTTGTCAAGGAAGAAATAAAGAAAGAAATTAAATGCTTTTTAGAATATAATGAAAATGAAGGCACCTCACACCAAAACTTATGGGACACAATGAAGCAATGCTAAGAAGAAAACTCTAAGTACGTTCAAAAAGAAGCTAGAGAGAGCATATACTACCAGCTTGACAGTTCATCTGAAAGCTCTAGAACAAAAAGAAGCAAATACACCCAAGAGGAGTAGACAGCAGGAAATAATCAAACTCAGGGCTGAAATCAACCAAGTAGAAACAAAAAGAACTATAAAAAGAATCAACAAACCAGGAGCTGGTTCTTTTGAGAAAATCAACAAGACAGATAAACCCTTAGCTAGACTAACCAGAGGGCAGAGAGGAGACAGTATCCAAATAAAATCAGAAATTAAAAGGGAGACAGAGCAGCAAAAAAAAAAAAAAAAGGAAACTCAAAATAATTATCAGATCCTACTACAAAAGCCTATACTTAACAAAACTGGAATATGTGGATTGAGTGAACCATTTTCTTGACACATACCAGGTGCCAAAGTTAAATCAGGATCAGATAAACAATCTAAACAGTCAGAAAACCCCTAAAGAAATTGAAGCAGTCATTAATAGTCTCCTAAACAAAATAAGTCCAGGACCAGATGGGTTTAGTGCAGAGTTCTATCAGACCTTCAGAGAAGACCTACTACCAATACTCTTCAAACTATTTCACAAAATAGAAACAGATGGAACCCTTCCCAATTCTGTCTATGAAGTCACAATTATGCTTATACCTAAAACATACAATGACATAACAAACAAAGAGAACAACAGACCAAATTCCCTTATGAATATTGATGCAAAGTACTCAATGAATTTCTCCCAAAATGAATTCAAGAACATATCAAAGCTATCATCCATCATGTTCAAGTAGACTTCATCTCAGAGATGCAGGGATAGTTCAATACACATATATCCAGCAACATTATCCACTACATAAACAAACTCAAAGAAAAAAAACCACAAGATCGTCTCATTAGATACAAAGAAAGCATTTGACAAAATTCAACAGGACTTTATGGTAATAGTCTTGGAAAGATCAGGAATTCAGGAAAGATCAGGAACCTATACCTGCAATATACAGCAAACCAGTAGTCAACATCAAAGTAAATGGAGAGAAACTTGAAGCAATGCTACCAAAATCAGGGACTAGACAAAGCTGCCCACTCTCTCCCTACCTATTCAATATAGTATTTGAAATTCTAGCCAGAGCAATTAGACAATGAATGGAGGTCAAAGGGATACAAATTGGAAATGAAGAAGCCAAAATATCACTATTTGCAGATGATAATGTAGTACAGTTAAGTGACCCAAAAAACTCTACCCAAGAAATCCTAAACCTGATAAACAACTTCAGGCAAATGGCTGGATATAAAATTAACTCAAACAAATCAGCAGCCTTCCTCTATTCAAAGGATAAAGAAACTGAAAAAGAAATTAGGGAAAAAACACCCTTCACAATAATCACAAATAATATAAAATACATTGGTGTGAATCTACTCAGGTAAGTGAAAGATCTCTATGACAAGAACTCCAAGTGTCTGAAGCAAGAAATTAAAGATCTCCAATGATGGAAAGATCTTTCATGCTCATGTATTGGCAGGATTAATATAGTAAAAATGGCCATCTTGATGCAAGCAATCTACAGATTCAATACAATCCCCATCAAAATCCAACACAATTCTTCATAGAGTTAGGAAGAGTAATTAACAAATTCATTTGGAATAACAAAAAACCCAGGATAGCAAAAGATATTCTCAACTATAAAAGAACTTCTTAGGGAATCACCATCCCTGATCTCATGCTGTATTATAGAGCAGTAGTGATAAAAACTGTATGATATTGGTAAAGCAATGGGCAGGTAGATCAGTGGAATAGAAGGGAAGACCCAGAAATGAACCCACACACCTATGGTCACTTGATCATTGACAAAGGAGCTGAAGCCATCCAGAGGAAAAAAGACAGCATTTTCAACAAATGATGCTGGTTCACCTGGTGGTCAGCATATAGAAGAAGGCAAATCGATCCATCCTTGAAGAAAGTTCAAGTCCAAGTGGATCAAGGACCTCCACATAAAACCGGATACACTGAATCTAATAGAAGAGAAAGTGTGAATGATCCTGGAACACATCAGCACAGGGGAAATTTTCCTGAATAGAACACTAATGCTTTATGCCCTAAGATAAACAATCGATAAATAAGACCTCATAAAATTGCAAATCTTCTATAAGGCTAAGGACATTGTCAATAAGACAAAAGAGCAACCAACAGATTGGGAAAAGATCTTTATCAATCCTGCATCCAATAGAGGACTATACACTAAGAACTCAAGAAGTTAGACTCCAGATAATCAAATAATCCTATTAAAAATGGGGTATAGAGCTAAACAAAGAAATCTCAACTGAAGAATATCGAATTACTGAGAAGCACCTAAAGAAATGTTCAAAACACTTTCTCATCTGGAAAATGCAAATCAAAACAACCCTGAGATTTCACATCATTCCACTCAGATTGGCTATGATCAAAATCTCAGGTGACAACAGATACTGGCGAGGATATGGAAAAAGAATAACACTCCTCCATTGTTGGTGGGAATGCAAGCTGGTACAACCACTCTGGAAATCAGTCTGACAGTTCCTCAAAAACTTGGACATAGTATTATCTGGGGACCCAGTCATACCATTCCTGGACATGTACCCAAAAGTTCTTCAACATATAGCAAGGACACATGCTCCACTATGTTCATAGTAATCTTATTTATAATAGACAGAAGCTGGAAAGAGCCCAGATTTCCTTCAACATCAGAATGGATAGAGAAAATGTGGAACATTTACCCAATGGAGTACTATTCAGCTATTAAAATCAACAAATTCATGAAATTCTTAGGAAAATGGATGGAGCTAGAAAGTGTCATCCTAAGCGTGGTAACCCAATCACCAAAGAGCACACATGGTATGCACTCACCGATAAGTGTATATTAGTCACAAAGCTCTAAATACCCAAGATAGAATTCACAAACCACATGAAGCTCAAGAAGAAAGAAGAAATTTGGGTGCATAGGTCCTTTATAGGGCAGTCTCTGGATGGCCTTTCCTTCAGTCTCTGTTCCACACTTTGTTTCTGAATTTGAGACTGCCCTATTTGGAGATCAATCCCATATACAGTCACCAAATGCAGGCACTATTGTAGATGCCAAGAAGTGCATGCTGATGCCTGAAAGGTTCTGTCAGAGCTTGACAAATACAGAGGTGAATGTTCGCAGCCAACCATTCGACTGAGCAATAGGTCGCCAATGGAAGAGTTAGAGAAAGGACTGAAGGAGCTGAAGAGGTTTGAAATCTGATTGGAAGAACAAAAATATCAACCAACCAGTCCCCTCAGAACTCTCAGAGACTAAACCATCAACCAAAGAGTACACATGAGGGAACCCATAGTTCCATTAGCATATGAAACAGTGGATGGACTTGTAGGGCAACAATGGGATAAGAGGCCCTTGTTCCTGTGAAGGCTCGATGCCCCAGTGTGTAGGTGAATCAAGGGCAGGGAGGCAGGAGTGGGTGGGCTGTTGGGGGAACATCCTCATAGAAGCAGAGGAGTGGGGATGGGATAAGCATTTTCTGGGGTAGGGGGACTGGGAAATGGGATAACATTTGAAATTTAAATAAAGAGAATATCCAATAAAACATGCCTTTACTATGGCTTTTACAGTATGGGAAATATATAGCTAAGTTCAAATAACATAGGGGTGTGTGTGCCTGTGCTCACACATAGTCATAGTTTTTGGAAAATTGGGCAAAAGCATCAAGAAGTAAGGAGAGAAGAAAGTGGTCACACCAACAGTACAGATATTATAAAAGCAATATTTCTAGTTATAATGTAATAAGGTTTGGGTAACAGTTCCAACAGATTTGAATGAAAGGAGTTATAACTAATTATTCCAGAGGAAAAAAAAACTAGAATAATTTTATCCCAAAATGTTTATGTTGTTTTCAAATTGTAGAGTAGACAAAAATTGATAGAATATCCGCTCATACCAAGAGGAACACATTCTAATGTAATTGGCTCATTACATGGGGAAAGAAAATGTTTCCTAAGGACAAGTAAGATTCTGCACTCAGTGACTTTGAAATTGGTTTTAATATTAGCTTCTCATTCTAGACATTCATAAATTAAGAAAGAAATAGAAGTAACATTGCAAGAGTGAAACATGCCTAGAATAAAAGGGAGGAGCAAAGCAGAAGCCTCTCAAGGGGGTTGCACCATAAACTGAGACTACAGTAAATTCTAACAGAAATAGCCCCATGCTTACAATAAAAAATCTCAATAAACACTAGAAAAAATTCCAGCACATGTAAGCATCACTAACACAAATTAACAGCCCAATTATTCCACAGGTTCTCAAATTATGAGATGAGCAGACACACAATAAGACAATAAACACAAATAAACAACTAAAATCTTAAAAGAAAATGTAAATGGAAAGAACGGAAAGTTCTGGACAGTTTCAGTGGAGGCAGAGAAGCTACAAAGAGAATTTGAGAATGTCATCAAATTTGAAACAAAGCAGAGTAAACCTTCTAAAATTTAAATTTATTTTCAAAGAAAAATATAAACTAATATTCTGTGATTTTTTTTCAAAAATCAAGTTACAATTTGGAATTAATAATGAGAAATATGTACTGAAGTATGCATAATATCTTTTCCATAGATCAGGCATATCTAACATTTAGTAGCTATTAACAATCAAAAATTAGGAGAAGTGAGGCAATAATTTATAATTTAGTTTTAAAATTTGAAGTATCAATAGCTGCATAATTACATGAACTTTAAAGTGTAAGTGTGACATTTCATACATAAACAGATGGGTGTGGTTAGATACTTGCACTTCTAGTACTTGGATGACTAAGGCTAAAAATGTTCTGCAAATTCAAGACCAGTGTGTGCTATCCTGGGAGCTCAGTGCTCATTTGAGATAACAGTGAGGCTTTATCTCCACAGTAAAGTAAACAAAGAACAAAACCATACACAGATTATTTGTGTTGACTGGAAGGCAACCTCAGGGAAGTACTTGTCTTCCACATTGCCTATTTGATACCTTGCTATTCATCATAGGCTACGCCAGGCCAGCTGGATTTCACATCACCAAAAGTCCTTTTTCTTCCTTGCATTTTAACACAGAAGATTTGTGAATACATGTCTCTGTTAGTCTGACATTGAGTTTGAGGAATCTAAACTCAAATTATCACCCTTGCAATGAGAGCAGTGCAAGAAAGAGCTGGGAAGGGTGAGTTTATTCAGCATTGACACTTGGAAGCAGAGACACTCTAGGCTTAGGTTAGCAGACAGAGGCTGGAAGCCAAAACCTTCAAGGTCTTGTAGAATATCGTCCCTTCTGCCTTTCCACTGGCAGTGTCTGAATGTTGTTGGTATTCTCATTCAGAGAGGCCTGGGTAAAGTCCTGGATAGAGGTCCACAGTTCAAATCTCTCTTCAGGGTGTCAGAGTTTTACTGCACAAAAGGCTAGCATCCCTGCTGGTTGGGGAAGAATGCTGAGTGCCCAAGGGATGAGAGAAGATAGAAGGCTTTCTTTGGGAGTTTTGGTGTCAGGGCTCACTTAGGCAAAGTCCTTTCCCATTTTGATCTCTAGTGACACAGCTCTATGAGATGATCTTAGCTTGTTACTATTTCTTTATTGAGGTGGATGCCAATGTATACACTTTCTCAGGATGAGCTGGGGATTATATAACTTTGGGAAACGGTGTGAGACTATCCAGGAACGGAAGGTGTAGTGACTATTCCTGGTTATCAACTTGACTAAATCTGGAATGAACTAATCAAGAATTGGAAGGCTCATCTATAATCCTAATCTGGAGGCTCATAGATACAAGTTTCTGACCTGGATCTTGGCTTGGAGATCTTGAAGCATAGTGACAATGGATTCCAGAAGATTAAGATTAGGAGATCTCTGAGTTCAAGGTCATCTGAGATTAAAGGCGGTGGCACACGCCTTTAATCTGGGCCACACCCTCTGCTGGAGACCTATATAAGGACATTGGAAGAAGGAAGATTCACTCTGGCTTTTCCTGGCCTGCCTTGTGGGACTGAGCAACTGCTAGATCCTTGAACTTCCATCCACAGCTACCTCGTGTGACTGAGCAACTGCTAGATCCTTGAACTTCCATCCACAAGTACTGCTGCCTATTGTTGGGGAGTTGGACTATAAACTGTAAGTCATCGACAAATTCCCTAACTATATAGAGACTACCCATAAATTCTGTGACTCTAGAGAATACAGAAGGCCATGGACTGAAGGACCAGGCTATGGAAATACCTCATTATCTTGGAGAGGTGTTCCAGGTCTCTGACTGCCCATGGTCATCACAGTTGAGTGTTGTGGTTTCTTGCTCCTGAGCAGGAACTGAGGCATGGAGGGAGCAGCTCCTCTCCTATAGTCTCAGACTGCTGGAATTACTAAGATTTGAGCATGTTCCACTATGTCATTTCTTATGTCCATCTGGCAGCACAGTCCACATATCCTACAGCAGATTAGATTGTATTGGTGCTAGGAGCTTCCAGGCCTAGGCCTGGGGATAGTTATAGAACAGAGAATGTAAAGCTCTGGGCTCAACCCAAGCCCTGTATTCACACAACATAGGAATGGGACAACCCTCATCCCATCCCTTCATCAGAGAAAATAAAAGTGACATCAGTATTTACACATTGATAATTGAAAATAATGAGGCACATTTAGCAGAATCACACTGAGAGTTTTGGAAAATATCCAGAAGAATTAGGAAAATATCACAGGTCATAGTTACCATTTGAAACTAGAAGTAAATTTGCGTCAACATTAACATAGCATGAAACATAAAGCATGTTTGCCTTCTCTCATTCCTGATTCCCATCATATTTATCATTATTTTGACAATAATTATTCCTGTCTTATCGATACACAGCTTGTTATCCCAAATATAGTTCATTTTTAATTCTTTTAGGATATTTTTGATACCTCAAACTGCTCCTAGGAAGATCAACTTTAAACAAGTTTGGAGGAAAATAACATTTCTGTAGTAATAAAGAAGTAATAAAATGTTTCAATTCTCCTAAAGATTAAAGTTAGTACATTGAACATTCTGTGTGATCAAAGAAAATTTTCATAGGAGTTGTGGCTAGAAGTCATTGTATATGAAAATTTTCTCAAAGAAATCCACATCCTGCATTCCTTTCCTGTGAATAATTTTCAGAGGTTTCATTTTAGGATTCTGTTCTTCCAATACTTTTGTTCCAAACAGAAAGGAGGAGGTAGAGGAGGAGGAGGAGGAGGAGGAAGAGGAGGAAGAGGAGAAGGAGGAGGAGGTTGAGGAGGAGGAGGAGGAGGAGGAGGAAGAGGAGGAAGAGGAGAAGGAGGAGGAGGTTGAGGAGGAAGAGGAGGAAGAGGAGGAGGAGGAGGAAGAGGAGGAGGAGGAGGAGGTTGAGGAGGAAGAGGAGGAAGAGGAGGAAGAGGAGGAGGAGGAGGAGGACGATGACAACAACGACAACGAAGACAACACCGACGAAGAGGACGACGACGAAGACGACGAAGACTATGCAGAAGAAGAAGAAGAAGAAGAAGAAGAAGAAGAAGAAGAAGAAGAAGAAGAAGAAGAAGAAGAAGAAGAAGAAGAAGAAGAAGAAACAGACTATTCTTTGAGAATCCATATACCCTTAGCAAATCTCTTGAACATAGAAGTAAGAAAAACAGTGAAGGATTTCATTTGAATAAGAATGATGTATCTTCTGAGTGTAGAAGTGTGATTACATTATAGATATATTTTGCATCTGATTCGTACTTCTCTGTTATCAAGTAGATAGTTTCAGAGAATGCTTAAAAACAATTCTAGAACAGATCTTACATTTATTCCTCTAAATAGCATAAATTTTTTATAAAATTGAATGCGTTGCCAACCATTGGACTGAGCGTGGGGTCCCCCAAAGGAGGAGTTGGAGGGCAGACTGGAGGAGTTGAAGGGGTTTACAACCCCATGGGAAGAACAATAATGTCAGCCACCCAGGACTCCCAGGGACTACACCATCAATCAAGGGGTACACATGGTTCCAGTCAAAAGTGTGGCAGAGGAATGACTTGTCAGGTATCAGTGGGAGGAGAGGTCCTTGGTCCTCTGAAGACTCAATAGATGCCCCAACAAAGGGTAATTGAAGTGGGAATGGGTCAGGTGAAAGGGCATATATTGGAGGCAGGGGTGGGAGGAGGGGTTGGGGGTTTTCGGGGAGGGGGTAACAGCATTTCAGACAACATTCACAATTTTAAATCTACCCAACTAAGTTATTATCCACTGTGAGCTAAAATCATGTATATTATTTTATAGATATAATTGATGATTAAGGATTTAATGCTAAATTGATATTAATTAAAGTTTTGAAGAAGACATAAAAAGACCATAAGAAATACTGGTTTAGATTCTGTTCTCTGGTTTGAAACATGAATTGAGAATACTAAGCAGATATTTTACTGTATTCCAACTTTTGCTTTCTGCAATACCATAGTCCAGGAGGGTCTTGGACTCTGCATTCTCCTGTTCCAGATGTTGGAGTGCTGGGGTAACAAGCAGGCATGACTATGCCAAAATTAGGAAGAATTTGGAGAATTCTTTTTTTTAATTATTATTACTTTCTATATTTTTTTATTTACATTCCAAATGATTTCCTCTTTCCCGTTTCCTCCCTCCCCAAAAGTCCCATAAGCCCCTTCCCTCCCTCTGTTCCCCATTCAACCCCCTCTAGCTTCTCTGTCCTGGTATTCCCCTACATCTAGTCTTTCCAGGACAAGGGGTCTCTCCTTCCATCTTCATGGAAATCTATTGATATGTGAATTGTGTCTAGGGTATTCCGAGATTCTGGGTTAATATCCCCTTATCAGTGCTTTCATACCATGTGTGTTCTTTTGTGACTGGGTTACCTCACTAAGGATGATATTTTCCAGTTCTGACCATTTGCTTAAGAATTTCGAGAATTCATTGTTTTTAATTGCAGAGTAGTATTCTGTATTAGTTTGGGTTTTACTGCTGTGAACAGACACCAATGACCAATGCAAGTTTTATAAAAGACATTTGCTTGGGGTTGGCTTACAGGTACAGAGGTTTAGTCCATTGTCATCAAGGCAGAAGCATGGTAACAGCCAGGCAGGCATGGTGCAGGAGGAGCTGAGGGTTCTACACCTTTATCCAAAGGAAACCAGGAACAGACTGGGCATCTTCAGGCATCTAAGAGGAAGATCTTTAAGCCCAACCCTACAGTGACACACTTCCTCCAACAAGCCACACCTTCTAATAGTGCCACTCCCTGGGACAAGCATATACAAGCCACCACATATTCCATTGTGTAAATATACCACATCTTCTGAATCCATTCCTCCGTTGAGGGACATCTGGGTTCTTTCCAGCTTCTGGCTATTATAAATAAGGCTGCTATGAACATAGTGGAGCATATGTCCTTATTGCATGCAGGGGAAGCCTCTGGATATATGCCCAGGAGTGGTATAGCAGGATCCTCCGGGAGTGTCATGCCCAGTTTTCTGAGGAACCGCCAGACTGCTTTCCAGAGTTGTTGTACCAGCTTGCAATCCCTCTAGCAGTGGAGGAGTGTTCCTCTTTCTCTACATCCTTGCCAACAACTGCTGTCTCCTGTGTTTTCGATTTTAGCCATTCTGACTCTTGTGAGGTGGAATCTCAGGGTTGTTTTGATTTGCATTGCCCTAATGACTAAGGATGTTGAACATTTCTTTAGGTGCTTCTCAGCCATTAGATATTCTAAAGGTGAGAACTCTTTGTTTAGCTCTGTACCCCATTTTTTAATAGGGTTATTTGGCTCTCTGGAGTCTAACTTCTTGATTTCTTTGTATATATTGGATATTAGCCCTCTGTTGGATGTAGGGTTGGTAAAGATCGTTTCCCAGTTTGTTGGTTGCTGCTTTTTCCTTTTGACAGTGTCCTTTGCCTTACAGAAACTTTGTAATTTTATGATGTCCCATTTGTCAATTCTTGATCTTAGAGCATAAGCTATTGGTGTTCTGTTCAAGAAATTTTCCCTTGTGTTCCTGTTCAAACTGTTCTCAAGAGTAAAAGAACTTCTAGGGGAATCAGTATCCCAGGCCTCAAGCTGTACTACAGAGCAATAGTGTTAAAAACTGCATGGTATTGTTATAGTGACAGGCATGTAGATCAATGGAACAGAATTGAAGACCCAGAAATGAATCCACACTCCTATGGTCGCTTGATCTTTGACAAAGGAGCTAAAACCATCCAGTGGAAAAAAGATAGCCTTTTCAACAAATGGTGCTGGTTCAACTGGAGGTCAACATGCAGAAGAATGCAAATTGATCCATTCTTATCTCCTTGCACTAACCTTAATTCCAAGTGGATCAAGGACCGCTACATAAAGCCAGACACACTGAAACTAATAGAAAGGAAACTAGGGAAGAATCTTGAACATATGGGCACAGGGGAAAATTTCCTGAACAGAATTTGGAGAATTCTACGTTGGAGAATAAGTTTGAGAATTTGTTATATAAAAATAGTGTTTAGAATTTCAAATTCATTCTGATAATTAATATTTATATATAAATTTTATATTTGAGTGAGTTCTTAATTTTTCATAAGTTCATGTTTATTTACACTCAGAGCCTTATGAGAAATTTTTACAATAATTTAGGTGTATCTTCACTTAACTCTGAAATATCACAAATGATTAATAACAGGATATTTCCAAATTTGTTACTAAAACTAAAAGAGTTATGATTTTAAAGCATGCCAAAATTTTTATTTTCAAATTAAAGCTATGTAGCCTACATTATTTTATAAAGAAAATTAATTCTTATATGTTACATATTATAAATTTTATACACACACATATATATATATACACATATATATATATACATGCCTATATATATATATATATATCAATGTAGTTCCCAATGTACATAGAAGCTCAGTAAATGATTCTTTAAAAACAATTAAGTTCTAAAGTCTGAATATTTACAATATACAGTTATAATTACTCTGGCCAAAGTTAATCTGATTAAAAATAATCTTGTAATCATTATTTTGCTGCAAGATAATAGGCATAAATGTAAAGCAATTTACAGAGTATATTTTGATTATTACAGCTTTTATATAGACAAAGCATGTTTTTGGTCTGACTATAAATTTATTTTTTCCATGTGTGGGGCAGACCTAGACCCTTTTCATGTGGGAATTCTAAAGGAAGAGCAGGTCCTGTCTCTTACTACATTGCCTGCTTTTGAATCCCTTTCCTCTAACTGGTCTACCTTTTCTAGCCTCAATAGAAGAAGATGTGGCTAGTCTTATTGCAACTTGATATGACAAGGCAAGTTGACATCCTTGGGAAGCCTCCCTTTTCTGCAGAGAAGATGATGAGGGGTGAGTGAGGGAGAGAGGTGGTAAGAGGAAGGGACTGGGAGGAATGAGGGATGCTGTGATTGGGATGTAAAGTAAATAAATAATAAAATATGTGTTTGTATTTTTAAAGCAATTATATCCACATAAACATAAGCAGATTGTGTTGATTCTCTGTTGGTGAATGCACTGCTCAGCACAGCAGTTTATAACTATGTTTACCCTTCCTGTATTTTCTAGTCAACATTCTATACATACCTCTGAAGCAGAGCATTATGGAAATTAATATTTCCTAAGTCATTTTGAGAAAAGAGAAATTTCAGAAAATACTTAGTAATTACAGATTTATAACCAAACAAGGTTCCTCTTACAATAATGAATCCATACCTGAACTTAATCCTCTGATATTGACTTTGAAATTTTTCCATATAAAAATCATTATTTGTGATTACTGGCTTTTAATGATAGCATATTATCTATCAATTTTGAAGTAAAGGTAGTATCCACTAATAAAACTGTAAGTTGCAATACAATGTAATAAAATGATATATTAGGTAATTAGTGAGCATATGAGAAGTTAGCTAACATTTGAATGACAGCAAACAAAAACCAAAAATGTTTCCTTCATAGCCAAAACTCAGTTGAAATGATCAGTGGATGTTATTGTTGCTTTGAAAGCAGTAGGCTTTTCCACATGTTTTCCCATGTTTCTGTTCTACATACCTATGGACATAAAGGCAACTACTGTTCTACACATTAGGAATTGTTTCCAATACTTGAATCATCTTTCCTTGCATACTTCCTTCAGTCTCTATATAACAATTGCAATTTTAAATTTATAAAAGCATTTTTCACATACTACTTTTACTATGTGATTATTTGAAGTCTGTCCCAAATCTCTAGTCTAGATATACTCCTCTTTTAAATATCTAATGTATTTATAAGTTTGGTATAACTGACATTTTTTGCAACTGGGGAATTCATTTTGTTTAATCATCAGTGATGATTGTCTATTAGCTTAAATATAAAACACTTAATCCAAGTCATCAGACTAAACAGGATTTATCTAAAAATCAATTGCACTCTACTTAAAAATAATGAATGAACTTCAGAGTAAGTCAAAGAATAACATACAACATTATAATGAAAAAGACATCATGTATACTTGCAGTTGTAATACCATGGTTTCTTTGCAATGAGAAAGGAGGGCTAACAGATAATGTGACAGGTAAGAAACTCTTCAGAATGGCAATGCTCTACAAGGACACATTATGTTACATTATCTAAAATAGTTACATTTGACCCATCCTGATTGTTTATTGATCAACATCAATAAGAAGTGTATTTATCTGTTCTGAAAGATGGAAATATGGCCAGGAGAGCACTTTTCATACAACTACAAACATATGCATTTTATTTAAGTTGTCATTGGCTCTCATAAAATGTAGAAATTGGTCTTCAATAAGATATAGTTCCTATGCTACACAGCAGAAGAGGGGAAGGAACACATACATTTTAGACATATGCAACTTTAAAAAGATAATTTTCTTGGAGAAACAAATTAAAACATAGGAATAAAATTGACTACTTTCTGGATTATATTTTAGTTATCCTACAGACTATATTGAATTAAATCCAAAAAACCATTGGTCATTTACAATAGCAACTCATTCCAGTGGAAAAATTCTGCAGAGTCCTCTGGTTTACTGGTCTTACCTGTTTCTCTATATTCCCTTCTGCACAGATACATTTCCTAAATTATCACCTCTGTGAGCCCTGAATATACACTAGATTCTATTTGTAAAAAATAAATAAAAATTGATGCTATGCTAAACCATTTAAAATTTTAACTATATGGCTGACCATAATTGTTAGTGTCACATAAGTTTAATGATATCAGATAACTGTTAATGTAATCATTATTTTTTTTATTTTCTATATTCTTTATTTACATTCCAAGTGATTTCCCCTTTCCCGGTTCCCCCTTCCATGAAAGTCCCATAAGCCCTCTTCCCTACCCCTGTTCCCCAGTCAACCCCCTTCTTCTTCTCTGTCCTGGTATTCCCCTACACTGTTACACCCAGTCTTTCTAGGACCAGGGGTCTCTCCTTCCTTCTTCTTGGGAATCAGTTGATATGTGAATTGTGTCTTGGGTATTCCAAGATTCTGGGTTAATATCCACTTATCAGTGACTGAATACCATGTGTGTTCTTTTGTGGTTGGGTTACCTCACTTGGAATGATATTTTCCAGATCTGACCATTTGCCTAAGAATTTCATGAATTCATTGTTTTTAATTGCTGAGTAGTATTCCATTGTGAAAATATACCACATTTTCTGTTTCCATTCCTCTGTTGAGGGACATCTGGGTTCTTTCCAGCTTCTGGCTATTATAAATAAGGCTGCTATGAACATAGTGGAGCATGTGTCCTTATTGCATGCCGGGGCGTCCTCTGGGTATATGGCCAGGATAGTATATTAGGGTCCTCCGGGAGTGTCATGCCCAGTTTTCTGATGAACCACCAGACTGATTTCCAGAGTGGTTGTGCCAGTTTGCAATCCCACCAGCAGTAACTGTTGTCATTTTCATTATCACGAAATTCCTAGGCAAATGGTCAGAACTTGAAAATATCATCCTTAGTGAGGTAACCCAATCACAAAAGAACACACATGGTTACCTCACTAAGGATGATATTTTCAAGATCTGACCATTTGCCTAGGAATTTCATGAATTCATTGTTTTTAATTGCAGAGTAGTAACCCAATCACAAAAGAACACACATGGTATGCAGTCACTGATAAGGGGATATTGACCCAGAATCTCGGAATACCCTAGACACAATCCGCATATCAATAGATTTCTAAAAAGATGGAAGGAGAGACCCCTGGTCCTGGAAAGACTGGATGTAGGGGAACGCCAGGACAGAGTAACGAGAGGGGGTTGAATGGAGAAAAGAGGGAGGGAAGGGGGCTTATGGGACTTTCGGGGAGGGAAGAAATGGGAAAGGGGAAGTGATTTGGGATGTAAATTAAAAAAATAAAATTAAAAAAAAAAAAAAACACACATGGTATGAAAGCACTGGTAAGGGGATATTAACCCAGAATCTCGGAATACCCTAGACATAATTCGCATATCAATAGATTTCTAAGAAGACTGAAGAAGAGACCCCTGGTCCTGGAAGGACTGGATGTAGGGGAACGCCAGGACAGAGAAACGAGAGGGGTTGAATGGAGAAAAGAGGGAGGGAAGGGGGCTTATGGGACTTTCGGGGAGGGAGGAAACGGGAAAGGGGAAATGATTTGGAATGTAAATAAAAAAAAACTTAGAAAATAAAAAAAAATTTGAAAAGGTTTTCAAACTAGAGAATCTACATTTCTTACTATAAATATTTTACCATTAACTAGAAAGGGTGGTATAACAGAGTTTATAATTTAGCTCATAGAACATGATGCTTAAAAAGCTCAGGAAGATTAATCAGCATGGCAGGGAAAGTTTTCAAGTCAGCACGTCATGTTTCCTTAACTAATTTTCCACAGTCTGTTAACACTCAAATGAGAGAATACTATTGCATTCATCTAACTTTTGCATATGAAATAAAATGTTATAATATTTTTAAAAACATTTCAGTCATAGAAATTGTGCTTTATTATAATCAAACATATTTGAAGAGATGATATATTCTATATGCATTTAAAATAGCCACTTTAAAAATTCTGCCCAGGTTCATCTTGGATGCCTTTGTATGGTTTTGTTTTCTTATGAAGTTGTTTATTGTACATTTTAATGTACTTCAAAATAAGAAGGAAACTCTATATGACTCTACAAAAAGTTATGTGATAAAGAGTATCTTAAGGAGATCTTGCTTCAAAACTTAACAAGTCCTTTGCTGAGCAGAATGCACAAGAGTACTAAAAACATTTTTATCATCATTGACTTTCATATAAAATTCAGTTCCTATGGATATGAATTTCAGGCTGCACACTATTTGTACAATAATATAGCCTTTAGGGATAAAGAATCTCTGATCACCTTATATTGTGTAGAATGAAACGTATTTGTTATGAGGTTTCAGATTTAACTGAACTTAAATGTACCAAGTATATTATCTTTTATTCAATTTACCATTTCACTTTTGTTACAAACACATTTAAACATAAGAAAACTTCATGGTGAAATAAACACTAATTCAACTTGAAATACAAGGAAGAGACCTTTGGGGACATATTTCATAAAAGCCAAGCACCATTTATCTCTTTGTTTTCACTGCATCAGAAAAACTAAAGTTTATTTTGAGCAGATGCTGTATGTCACAATATTAAATAAAATACACAGAAATCAGATCCCTCAAATGTGTTAAAGTATTTTGACTTCCAATAATGGTTAACACATGCATTTAGTTCAATATATGGTAAGAGTATTTAAATAAAAGAAAAACATTTTATTAAACTTGGAGTGAGGCATCCCAGAGCTGAAGAAGTATCTTTTTTTTTATTCAGACAGCAGTCATTGTATGGAGTGATAAATGTGTGTCATACATTAATTCCATGGAAAAGAGCTCCTTTTATATGACTTAGTTATTTTTGATTATATTCTCCATAGGTCTATGTGATGGACACCATCCCTAGTGCTGAGAGATATTCTGTCTCTTGAAGAATGTGGCTTTAGATTGATGGGGGCGGTGTATTGTAGCTCTTGAGAAACTCTCCTTGCTTCTGCCAAGTGAGTCAAGTATCAGATTCTCGACATAGTCTACACCAGCTGTAGAGATGAGGGCAGCTCTGCCTAGACAATGTTTCCTTGAGCAGACTGGAAAAGCTAAACAATGGGTGTTACAGGCTCATTACCTCCCAAACTGTTAGTCACAGAAGTGTCTTGTTTTTTTGTAAGGAATGTCCTACTGTAATGAAAACATAGACCAGCAATCTTTCAACAGCAACATTTTATCTTATAATTGAAAAAAAGCAAAATTATAATATTAATTTATTTTAAACAAAACAGCATCTTATTGTTATGTTTTATTTTCTCTCTGGCATTTTTATTTATTTATCTTATTTTTTATTAGATATTTTCTTTATTTACATTTCAAATGCTATCCCCTTTCCTTGTTTCCCTTCTGAAAACCTCCTATGATATCCCCACTTCCCTGCTCACTAACACACCCACACACACTAGCTTTCCTGTCCTGGTATTCCTCTACCCTGGGGTAAGGAGCCTTCACAGGACCAAGGGCCTCTTCTCTCATTGATTTCTGACAAGGCCATCCTCTGCTACAGATGTGGCTGGAGCCATCATACTGGTTGGCTCTTATTGTTGTTCCTCCTATGGCGCTGCAAACCCCTTCAGCTCCTTGGGTCCTTTCTCTAGCTCCTCTGTTGTGGACTCTGTGCTCAGTTCAATGGTTGACCGAGAGCACTCCCCTCTGTATTTTTTACACTCGTTGAATTATCAAGTGCATATCAATTTCATGAGAACATGTAAAGAAAATCATGCTTGTAGAATAAACTTAAAAAGCTTTTCTGTTTATTATATTTTCTTAAATGACACGATTATTTTTAAAAAAACAAAATGTTTAAGAGTCTTTTTATACAGCTGCAATATGATACAAGTCAAATCGTTGCGTCCTAAAATGTATAGTTGTTCCTCTGGCTGTGTCTCAAGGAAGTAAACAGCTTATTTTGAAGAATATTGCCCATAGTGGAACACAAGATTAGAAACCTACATATTTAAAGGAAGAGTGAAGCTTATGACAACAGCTGCTACACATGATGTACATTAATGCACACATACACATGACTGGATAAGTAGCAAATAAATATAAAATTATATATCCCTCAACTTAAAAAATGAAGCTTGAGTTTTGAAAATTATTTTATAAAAAATTGAACAATATTTTTTCAGAGTAACAAATTTTCCGTATAATATGAAAATACAAAGTTAATTAACTGTTTAGGGAAAATAAAAAATATAATTAGAAACATCTGTCCTAATATAAAATTTTAAAATTCATATAAAAGAAACAACAAGGAAGTTGTTATAAAGTGTAATGCAATATAGTGTATTACTTTTCAACTTGAAATGAGGTATATGTGTAACTTCAATATGTAAATTTAGATTTACAATTAAAAAACATTTCAATAACCATACTACATTTCATATATTTTATATGTGATGCATGCAGAAACTTGGAGCTACATTAATCCACATGTTTTTTGTCATGACCTGATTGTAACATTTAATATATTCCGAGAAGCTCTGCCAATGATAAAAATGTTTGGGAGAATGAACCAAAGAATCAATCACGGTGTATTTAAAGTGCCATTCTGGAAAATCCACTCATAACCCTTACAGTAATTCTGATACAATCTATAAACAATGTAGGGTAATTTGTTTAAACAATAAGGGCTTGGGCCCTTTCTATGGAATGACTATTACTTAGTATTTCTGATAGCAAAACCCTTAAGAGTTACCAGAAAGCATTCTGAGTTTCATCTCGCTTCTGTCCAGACCAAATTACTGTTAATACATTTTAGTACTTCTTTTCTGTAAATTATGTTATTAAAGTTGGTGTTTGATATATTTGAATTTGAGTATTGAGAACAAATATTCAAGATACAATTTTCTTTGATGACTTGGCTACTTAATGTTCTTAAAATTATAGAATAGAGCTGTCATAGCAAATCTTGATGCTAAGTCTTAGAAACTTCTGGAAAAAGCTTTCAAAAAAATGGAACTATGTTCATTAATTTTTGAAAACACTATATTATGAAA
This sequence comes from Tokudaia tokunoshimensis, assembly GCA_036184795.1. Taxonomy (NCBI): domain Eukaryota; kingdom Metazoa; phylum Chordata; class Mammalia; order Rodentia; family Muridae; genus Tokudaia; species Tokudaia tokunoshimensis. The sequence goes on along the minus strand of BTHU01000011.1, from coordinate 12,348,992 downwards.
ACTTCTAAAAGTAGACTAAGGACATGGTTCAGGTGATAAAGTACTGTGTTTAAAACATAAATTAATTAGTTAATATTTCTGGCATCCAAATAAAATTCCTTCTGGGACACAAAGACACACCAGAGCTCCTGCTCCCTGGCCAGATTTCTTCCTGAGATGATGAACACCATGTTGAGTGAAAGACTCTCACTGAAACAATTAGGTGGAGAATGATTGAAGAAGACATTTCATACTAACACTGACCTCCATACACATGCATGCATATGTTTATGCATACCATAAACATATATATACATTAGCATACACAACTACTTAAGATATAAATAATTAATAGAATGATTTCTTATACCCAGAACTTAGGGAGAAATTAGTCTTATCTTACTTATGGCTGACAACATTAATTTATTGTATTAAATAAACTATTGAATGGCTAGATCATCTGATTACAATTGTGGCAACTAGCTATGACTTAGATCACATTTTTAAATAAATCAACCAGGGCCACCAAGAAAATCTGTTATTCTCAGGGTCTGTTGACAGAAACTAGAAAAAAATATAGCTGTTATATGTGCATTTAGTGTAAGAAGTATGTTCAAGATTTTCTTCAGTCTTTGCGAGAGTGTATTGCCTAGACTTGGACTCCAGTATTGCAACACCATAGTTCTGTTTTTCACATAGCAACAGAAAGTTGTGTATGAGATAAAGGCAAAGTTTCTAGAAATATATGCTACATTTTTCATTCTCAAGTTTATTATTTTTACTACTTATAGATGGCAATGAAGCAAAAGAAAGTGAGTAAAAATGAGTATTCAGAAAAACTACTATAACTATGTTTTGCTGGAAGATCTGATATTTATTTTTTTGTGGATTAGAGTACTACATAGACACATTAGAAATATGTCTGCACAATCCAAAATGTGTGACCTACTGAAACATCAAATTTTGTTTTGCAGAATCTCCATATGATTACTATGGTAATCTTTGGTAAATCTATGGTAAAGCTACTGCTATGGTAGCTTTACTAATTTTCATTTTCATCAATAGCCCATAAAATTTAAGTTTTCACCACATTATGTCAAACTTTTCCATTCAATAAAAACATTTTATTGATTGGGGATTTTATACATGCTTTGAATGAGTTTTGAACCAGAACATATTTCATGTCAATTCCAATTTTCTCTCCACTATCTCTTCTCCAAACTTTATGTGCTATTTTTTAAACCCACTGATTCCTCTCAGTGCTGCAACACTGAGCATGAATGTATAGACATGCTACTGGAACATGGGTAGCTTCTATGGTACAGTATACCATAAACATTAAATCCTTGTCACACATAGACCTCACCCAAGTGAGTATTCATCAAACTGAATAGGCAAATGTTATTCTTCATATTTGTGATGTGATATTGAATATTTTAGTATCAGTCTCTACCATAGACATATCAGGAAACAAATAAAGGAAAACATGTTATTAGGTCACTGAGTAATCCTTAATTCTATAAAGTCAATACCTCAAATTAACCTTCAAACTATGCTTTTATATGAGTCATAAGAAGACAATCAGAATGAGATAAAGGCATATAAATATACACAAACATATAAGACATATATGTAATAATTGTAATCAATAAAGGAGATAAAGCAAGTTACACTGTAATAAATATTAGTGTGCTATAAAGTTCCCATCAACATTCCAAGACAGAGCTTGAAACAGCAATTCTTGGCTTTATATAGAAACACAAAAATCTCAAGACAGCTAAAACAATTCTGAACAGTAAAAGAATTGCAGGAGGTATTACCCTCCCTCTCCTTAAGCTGTACTACAGAACAATAGCAATAAAGCTTCATGGAATTGGTACAGAAACAGACAAGTTTAAGAATGAAATTGAATTGAAGACCCTGAAATACAGCTACATACCTATAGACACTTGATTTTTTACAAAGAAAGCCAAACCATATTATGGAAGAAAGAAAGCATCTACAGCAAGTGCTGCTAGTCTAACCAGATGTCTGTATATAGAAGAATGCAAATACACTCATATTTATACTATTTATATATATTTACACTCATATTATATACTATTGCCCTAAAAAAATCTCAACAAATGGATCAAAACCTCAACGTAAAACCGGACATACTATGTTTATAGAACAGAAAGTGAAGAATAACCTTTGGTAAAAGCAATAACTTCTTGAAAAGAACACCAAAAGCTCAGGACTTAAGATCAACATTCAATTACAACATCAATTACAACATTGATCAACAAATGATAAATGAGAACTAATGAAACTGCAAATCTTCTGTAAAGCAAAGGACACTGTCAATAGGACAAAATGACAGCCTACAGATTAGGAAAGGATCTTCATCAACCCTACATCAAATAGAGGACGAATATCCAAATTTATAAGGAATTCAAGAAATTAGACACCAACAATCCAAATAACCCAATTATAATGTCAGGTACACTCTTCCATAGGTGTTCTCAACCTCAAAGTTCAAACTTGGCTGTAATTGCCTGCATCTGTCTAAGTCAGCTGCTGGTAGAACCTTTCAGAATACAGCCATGCCAGGCTCCTATCTGCAAGCACAACATAGATTAGTAACAGGATCATGTTTGAAAGACTGAAAGAATAGAAGGGGATGGCAACCTTATAGGAAGACAAACATTGTCAACTAACCTGAACCCCTAGGAGCTCCCAGAGACTGAACCACCAACCAAACACACATATGGGCTGGTCCGAGGCCCCCAAAGCATGTATGTAGCAGAGGATTGCCTTGTCTGGCCTCACTGGGAGATGATGTGCCTATAGAGATTTGATGCGCCACAGAGGAGGGATGCCAGGGATACAACATTGGACATGTGAATAAATAAAATATTTCATTAAAAATAACAAAAACAGAGCTAAAGAGAATTCTCCACAAAGGACACTTTGATAGAGTTTCTCATGTTGTAGCGACCCTCTCAATGAATAAATTATTTTGTTGCTTCTTTATTACTTTAATTTTGCTACCATCATAAATCCTAAAGTAAATACCATACATGGAGGGTTTCTGATACCAAACACCCATGGAAAATGCATTTGACCTTTTAGAGGGTCATGACCCACAGTTTGAGAAACACTGCAAATTCTTATATTATTGTAACTCAAACACAGTGTTACATATTTTTATTGTCACACTACATGAACACACATTTATAGTTAATCATGATTATCTTAAAAATTGCAAAAATTTGCTAGGTAAGTTAGTATATATCTATTGTTCTAACCAAGAAGTCAAGAGTGTCAGCTCAGGCATCAAGACAGCTTAGGTTACATAGTAAGTTCAAAGCCAGGTTGTGCTAGACAATGAGCCCAAGTCTCAAAACCAAAAAATAAATAAATATTTCCAAACATAAAATAATGAAATAAAAGTTAAGTAAAATTAGCAAGTCCCACTAAGAATTTTTGTTGGGTTTAAACCATATCACAAAATCAGATCATCTTTCCACTCTAGAGAGTTTACTCTGCTGGTATCAAGACCACTAAACAGAAATTTTACTTACATCCTTTCTTTGTATCTAGTTATCTGATTCATTCATTTAGGTTTTACACATGTATAGTCTTTTTTATTTGACTAGTTTGCATTATTCATGAGTTTAAATGCCTCCCTGGTTATATATCTATTTTAACAAATGTACAATGAGTTTGATTAGTAATACACCAAGTATCTTAGTTCATCTGTACTGTTTAAACAGCATAACTTTACAAGTATGTACTTAACAAGTACATACACTCATGTAAGCTTTAATTTATTTAATTACAGACAGACACAATCCCCTGGGCTCATTGCAAATATCACTGGAAGGAATATTAAGAAGAGTAATAGAGCTTTCAGGACCCTGAGTCAAAACCACAATATTGGAATAGTGTACCATCGAATGATAGGAAATAACATTCTTGCATGTATAATTTGAAATAATGGGGGAGAGAAAATGGCTGGATCAATGTCACCAACTCGAGTGATGAACAAAATTACTCCAAGTAATAAAATATAACTGGGAAATCAGTGAACATTAGATTCTATTTCCAAAAGACTATTATAATCCATAATTCGATGTAGGGATGAGTCCACTTTTGCAAAATTTAACCAGGCGGATTAAATGATAATGTGATGAGAATTTTCATCTTTGAATCTCACAAGCATTTATTTAATTTTAGATTGAATCTTCTCAATGTCTTAAGATATGTCCCATTATAATAAATTTTATGATAAGAGTAATTATAGCCCTCAACTTTATTATGGTAACATGAAGTATATATTACCATATGAATTTGGATTATTATATGAATGAAAATGAATTAAAATTATTACATCTAAACAGATGGAAAATGGATTCATACAAAATGTAGCATCAAAAGAAATAGACCCATAAGTGCAGGGAGAATTTCTGTTATTATAGAATCTATGACTTACCTTGTTCAAATTATGTGATTAACAATGTATAAAGCACTTAAATGTAGAACAGGAAAGGCTACTATATTCCCAAGTGTCAAAATTTAATTTAGCTTCCAGCTATTACTATAAGCCAAGTTTACCTTTGGTTTTGAGAAAACCTTCTTTTACTTCTTTTGAATCGTATATACATATACACAAATAACATTATTAACAGGTTATGTTTAGGTATATATACTACTTTATAAATTATGCTTGTTAACTGTTATTGCATGCACATATGTATATACAAACATTCAATATTGTGAATTAGAAGGCCAAGCATCATCAGGAGAGCAAGTGCTGGTATATGGGATGGTCAGAGGGAGGGATATTGAGGGAGAAATGCTGTAATTATAATATAACCTCAAAATTTAAAAAAACAATAGTAGCTTTAGAAGAACAAGGAGAACATTTACATTTTTTTAAAAAAATGTTTGATGTATAGATGTGGGCATCTATATGAATGTTTGTGAATACCTAAGGAGAGTAGAAGATCAGAGGACAACATCAAGGAACCATAGAATTGGAGTCAGTTTTGGAGTTACAAGAATTTGTAGACTGAGCGTACTGGGAACTAAACTTGAGTATTCTGTAATTAGCAATGCACTTAAGCTCTGAGACATCTCTAACTTCCCCCCTCTCGTGTGTGTGTGTGTGTGTGTGTGTGTGTGTGTGTGTGTGTGTGTGTGCATAGCATATGAGAATTTGGCTGCATGTAATGTAGCATCACAATTTGTATCTGTAGTTTTCAGGGATCCAGAAAATAAGGTCATTCAAAATTGGAGTACTAATTGTTTACTCAACATGAAGATACTAGATACTGAACCCAGGTCCTTTGTAAGATCAACAAGTTTTCATGAGTACTAAACCTACTCTCTTGATCACAGAGCATGCATTTTTAACCTATTTTTTTCTCTTTGTATGTCTGTTTTTATAAGTTAATGTAATTTCCTCATTGTAACAAGAGGTTATGAAATTTGAATAAATTAAGAGTCATAAAGATTTGAAAAACAATTATTCTTTATTGGGGCAAATAAATATGGTTTTATTTAATTTAAAAGCAATTTCAAAAATATGCTTCCAGCGTTATTTTGGTGTATGCTAGGTTCACAGTTAATACAGTAATTCATCATGAGATAGCCACTACAATAATGGTGTGACTCCACATAATTTACTGACTATTTCTGATTACCACACTTACTGTATTTGTTTGAATTCTGGTTCCTAGGTACATTTGCCTTCTGTTGCACCAGATGTAATCACGTGGAATGTATATCCCCATCTCAATAACATCAAAGATGTTCACAGTCTAAAAAGAAGCTATAATGTATATATTAATAATATATCCATTATTTACTACATAATGTTTTCCATGGTTCACTGCTTGCTATACTATTCAAAAATAACTTTTCATTCATAATCATTTCAGCCTTCAATTTTACACCTGGTCAAATTCCATAGTCTGTCATTTACATGAAATTATCAACACTAGTGGTGATTTACATGTTATAATATTTTTGTCATAAATTGTTTTTGTCTTATTTCTGAACAAAGTCAACACTACTTTTCAACTAGGATAGCTACTACTGAGTTTTATGCCTAGACTTGCTCCCATAGTCTGAAATTTTACAGGTGATTATTTGGAAAAGTTACATGACAAACTAGGAATGCCAGAGTCCTTCCTATTAAACTACATATTTTTATTATTTCTAAAGTCCAATTTTGTTACTTTTGCATGCCTTCAGGCTATTCTCTTGATTTCAATTGTTAATCTCAACCCGATATATTTCTATTCTTCATTTATTTCCTTAAACATTTTCTGAACTTTTTCTGCATTTCCATATGTTGAAGTATTACTTACAGCACAAATGATAATAATACTGAAGCACTGTACTTTTTACCTACTTGTTCTAAAATCTAAGACTTCTGAAAACTATGAGAAAAAGGAACTCTTTAGTATGAAGCCACTATACACACTGGGGACTAAAGATGGTATACAGTATTGATTAACTCCTTAAATTTATCCTTATTATTTAATTTTATTTGTTTTCATACACTTGCTCAGGTGGACAGCTAAAAGTTTCTTTACTCTGATTATTGCAACTCTACCACACAATTTTACATGTTGATAAGATGGTCAGGTAATGCGATGTAACAAGGTAGAGATTCTTTATTTGTGTTTATTTCTCTAACATTTTTCATAATAGCAACATTAATAGTATCCACTTTTGTATTTTCTTTTGTCTTGAAGAATGGAAGTATCAATTCTATTTTCTTCTTTCATCTTTGAAAGTTTCATAAATATATAAACAGGTCTTGATCATACCTACTCCTCATTTTTTTACCCTAGTCCTTTATTGTTTAAGCTACCTTGTGTTACCCCATGAACATGGAAGTGGGGTCATAGTCTAAAACATTGGCCTTCTATTAGTAGCCAGAGAAAAGTAAGTCTCTCTTCTCTAGCTGCTATTAACTATCAATAGTTACTCAGCCAGGGAATGAATCTCAGAAACTCCCCACCTGCAGCTTGAATTTATATCTGACTTTCCTTGAGCATGCACACATGTAACCACAGTTGCAGTGAGTCCATCTATGTAATAGCCATGTCATGTCCAGAGGACAACATTACACACTACACCATTCTATCTGTAGCCATTTATGGTCTTTCTGCCAAAATTTCTGCAAGCTTACACATGAATCTTAGATTGCAAAGGTGGATATACATATCACTATCTATAGCTGAGTGATTACTTATGCTTACCATTTTGAACAGTCTTAAGTATGCACATTACACAGTACTCATTGCAATAAAGCTTACTAAAGTAAAAATCAGGACAAATATTTTAATGCCTTATTTAATTAACTTACAATCAAGTGGGGTTTCATAAGACCAGTGGCTTTTGTGTTTCCTCAATTATGTTATAAAAAATGATTCATGGAGTTGGAGAGATGGCTCAGCAGTTAAGCGCGTTCACTGATCTTCCAGGAGTCCTGAGTCATCTGTAAAGGAATTTGATGCCCTCTTCTGGTGTGTCTGAAGACAATTCAGTGTACTTATTTAAAACAAATAAATAAATTTTTTAAATAAAAAGAATGATTAGCCGGGCGGTGGTGGCGCACGCCTTTAATCCCAGCACTTGGGAGGCAGAGGCAGGAGGATTTCTGAGTTCGAGGCCAGCCTGGTCTACAAAGTGAGTTCCAGGACAGCCAGGGCTACACAGAGAAACCCTGTCTCGAAAAACCAAAAAAAAAAAAAAAAGAATGATTAATGTCCGTGCTTATGCAAGAGATTCATGGGAAATTTGCTTATTATATTGCTTGCAGATGGGATTTCTGCACATAGAATATGCTCTTTCAGATATCTATTTTAATATATTTAGTACCTTTCCCCTTTATATTTAAATTCAAAATTTCTACCTTATTTGTACATTAGAATTTTCTCTTTTATACTTTAGCAAACAGCTTCATAATAATTCTATATCTTATGATTTATTTCTTATTTATGCAAGCTACAAATGAATAGAATGTACAATAAAATTTAAATTTAATTGTTCCTAAGGTAGCTTCCAGTGTTAATGTAATCACATCATTATGTGTGATATAATAATACTCAACACTGTGTAAGTACAGAAGACAAAAGGACACTTTTAATTTTTTTCTACTCTAATTCATATTTGTCATCTCTTTCTTATTTTTACTGCCTAAGAAAATATTATTGTCCACTCTTCCCCACTGATATATTTATGCTTCTTCTAACTTGAAAAAGCATCCATATTCTTCTTCATTTTTATACTTCTGTAGAATTTCACTTTTATTCCCTAAAGAATTTCTTTTATTCAATTATTACTAAGTAATGCTATTTCTAATACATTTTTGAAAGTTTTATATACCACTTTTGGTTACCTTACCTGAAAGCCACAAATCTCATTTCTCTCTCAAAAAAGATATTTGGGAAGTTATTTAGAAATTCCAACTTAGTCTATTTGCATTCACCATAATATTAACAACAAGGAAAAATGAATGACTGAATAAATAAAGAAAGAGAAAGAAATAAACAAAGAAATAGAAGGAAAGAAAGAGAACAGAGAACAGAAAGGACGAATGATTGTAAAAAATAAACTGACATTTCTCAGAAAGGAAGGATGATTGAAAATATAGGCTGACATTTCTCAGTGTGCTTAATTAGCTACATGGCCTGGAGTGTGAAACCTCCCAAACACAACATCTATCACTGTAGAAATATACACATATTATCAACCTCCTTTAACATTTTATCCTCGGTCTGTTAAATATATGACTGATCTACATAGCATTTGCCATTTTTTTCTTTTGTAGCATCTTTACAATTAATCAACCAGAAACCCAAAGCCTTTGCAAACTCTTCTAGTTACAGCTTTTCTTCTGTCCTATAATCTATATTTCTTAGTGAAGCCATAAAAATGTTTCTAAAATGCAAATATTTCCATTCCATTTGTCCACCTAATTGTGTTTGAGAGTCTCCATTATTCTCGGAAAAGGATACAGATGCTTTAGAGTGCCATATATATGAGCATCCTTTTACACACTTCCCTGTGCTCTTCTCTCTTGGCTTTTATAGACTGTTATTACTTTGTTTTAAAATTATAGTACTTTTCCTATAACTCCTCAAATGTGTCAGTCTTTATCTTCATTCTAGACACCATTCGTACTATTCTGTCCAGAAATCACTCTCCTTAGCTCTATCCTTTCTGTCCCAAACTTCACTAACCTTCAACTTCCTCTGAGTTCTCATACCACACACCAAAACTGTTATTCTGTTTTCCCATCATCAAAGTACATTCAGGCTATAATGTCTTTTTAAATGACAAGAGGATCATGTTTTACTTGGATTCTTTAAACTCAGCAAGTAATTAACCTCAGAGTGGAATTTGTCATTCTAACTACAACATGAGGGCCACATCTCTAACAAGCACATGTCATTTAATATATATGAACATCTGACATCTCATTACCCTCTGGTTCCAATTTGTACTTAATGCTCTACTTTATTCATTGCAGAAAAATCATTGTTTTGTTTCAATGAAAATGTGCTGTTTATAGGCCCATATGTTTGAATTCTTGGCCCACTGTTAGTGGAAATATTGAGTAAGGATTACGGTACATCCCTGGGCATGGTAAACTTTGAGTTTTCAAAAGCACACTCTAGGCCCAATGGCTCTCTCATTTGTCTGCCTGTAGATCAAGATCTAAAGCTCTTAGCCAGTGTTCTAGACCCATGCCTATCTCATTCCTTCCATGATGACCATAGAATAACTCCCTAAAATAGAAGCCAGCTCCCATTTAAATGTTTTCTATTATAAGAGTTGTTTTGGTCATCACTCTTCACATCAGTAGAATATTGATTCATACATTCACCAAAGATACTGAAATTTGTTCATTAAATCTTTCATTAACTGATCATTAAGCAGTTTAGGGTAAAGTGTATACAGTAAATATTTTGTAATAAACTATTAACCTCATTGTAGATATGCTTTTCTCATACTCTACATTCCCTCTCCTACATTTTCATTCAGCTCTTACATCCTTCGTCCTCTCCTGCCATTATTTCTTTTACTGCTCCTTATCCTCACCCATCTCTCATTATAACTTGTGGTTTCTGTAGTGACAATACATGAGATATAATTCAAATATGAATTCACAAATATCATGGTAGACAACTTGATTATAAAATATTATGTAGCCGGGCGGTGGTGGCGCACGCCTTTAATCCCAGCACTTGGGAGGCAGAGGCAGGAGGATTTCTGAGTTCGAGGCCAGCCTGGTCTACAGAGTGAGTTCCAGGACAGCCAGGGCTACACAGAGAAACCCTGTCTCGAAAAACCAAAAAAAAAAAAAAAGGTTCTTCCCTAGTTTCCCTTCTATTAGTTTCAGTGTGTTTGGTTTTCTGTGGAGATCTTTGATCCACTTAGAACTGAGCTTAGTGCAAGGAGATAAGGATGGGTCAATTTGCATTCTTCTGCATGTTGACCTCCAGCTGAGCCAGCACCATTTGTTGAAAAGGCTATCTTTTTTCCACTGGATGGTTTTAGCTCCTTTGTCAAAGATCAAGTGACCATAGGAGTGTGGATTCATTTCTGGGTCTTCAATTCTGTTCCATTGATCTACATGTCTGTTACTGTACCAATACCATGCAGTTTTTAACACTATTGCTCTGTAGTACAGCTTGAGGTCCGGGATACTGATTCCCCCAGAGGTTCTTTTACTCTTGAGAATAGTTTTAGCTATTCTGGGTTTTCTGTTATTCCAGATGAATTTTTGAATTGCTCTTTCTAACTCTATGAAGAATTGAGTTGGGATTTTGATGGGGATTGCATTGAATCTGTGTATTACTTTTGGTAATATGCTCATTTTTACTATATTAATCCTGCCAATCCATGAGCATGGCAGGGAAGAACCTTGAACATATGGGCACAGGGGAGAATTTCCTGAACAGAACTCCAATAGCTTATACTCTAAGATCAAGAATAGACAAATGGGACCTCATTAAATTACAAAGTTTTTGCAAGGCAAAAGACACCGTCAAAAAGACAAAGCGGCAACCAACTAACTGGGAAATGATCTTTACCAACCTTACATCCGACAGAGGGCTAATATCCAAGATATACAAAGAACTCAAGAAGTTAAACTCCAGAGAGGCAAGTAACCCTATTAAAAAATGGGGTACAGAGCTACACAAAGAGTTCTCACCTGAAGAATATCTAATGGCTGAGAAGCACCTAAAGAGATGTTCATCATCCTTAGTCATTAGGGAAATGCAAATCAAAACAACCCTGAGATTCCATCTCACACCAGTCAGGATGGCTAAGATCAAAAACACAGGAGACAGCAGTTGTTGGCGAGGATGTGGAGAAAGAGGAACACTCCTCCACTGCTGGTGGAATTGCAGGCTGGTACAACCACTCTGGAAAGCAGTCTGGCGGCTCCTCAGAAAACTGGGCATGACACTTCCGGAGGATCCGGCTATACCACTCCTGGGCATATACCCAGAGACTTTACCTGCATGCAATAAGGACACATGCTCCACTATATTCATAGCAGCCTTATTTATAATAGCCAGAAGCTGGAAAGAACCCAGATGTCCCTCAACGGAGGAATGGATTCAGAAGATGTGGTATATTTACACAATGGAATACTACTCTGCAATTAAAAACAATGAATTCACGAAATTCCTAGGCAAATGGTCAGAACTTGAAAATATCATCCTTAGTGAGGTAACCCAATCACAAAAGATCACACATGGTATGAAGTCACTGATAAGGGGATATTGACCCAGAATCTCAGAATACCCTAGACACAATCAGCATATCAATAGATTTCTAAAAAGATGGAAGGAGAGACCCCTGGTCCTGGAAAGACTGGATGTAGGGGAACGCCAGGACAGAGTAATGAGAGGGGGTTGAACGGAGAAAAGAGGGAGGGAAGGGGGCTTATGGGACTTTCGGGGAGGGAGGAAACGGGAAAGGGGAAGTGATTTGGAATGTAAATTAAAAAATTAAAATAAAATAAAATTAAAAAAAAATTATGTAAGGGATCAACTTGTGTATCACATGGATTTGATGACATATAGAATATTTTAGTAAATTTGACTGGTGCAAACCTATATTCAAATAGTAAGGAAAAATCTGAAGAAAAGACAGTAATGTCTTGCAAATCACGGAGAATTCTTTCAAATCCATTAGTATGGAAAGCTGCTTCAGTAAACTTACTCCTAGACATTCAGTTTTCAGTCACTTTACACATTTTCTTCTCTAGAAATATGGGCAAAACTCTCTCAGTTAGTAAGCAATAACAAAAAAGGGTATTTTTCTCTCTGGAGCTGTGGGCACATTCAGGAACAATATTCATGGGTGCTCTTTTCTATATTCAGTAAGAATAACTATAATATTGAATAAATTGTTAAACAATAAATAGAGGGTATTACCATGAAACTTTATATGTAAATATGTATTATAAGCCTAGCCTTTTAATTGAGTTACTATAGGAAAAATTAGTTATTAAAAATATCAAGATCCAAAGTAAAAATACCACAGACATATAAATACCTTTAAAATATGTAAAAATCTATATGTATATTTGACAGTTTAACATTTTGGCATATATCATAATGAATATTAAATTTATAATATTTTATATATTATATCAACTCTATTCTGTTGAATATATTATTATAAAATTCAAATGCATACAACTATTAATGAGAAAGCATAATAAATGCACTTTGATCAATATACAAATTTATTGTTTTTTGTTAAAATCATATATATGTTCAGAATTTATTTTGTTTAAAAATATTGACTCTTCTCCACACTATAGATTTTAAATGGGCCACAAGACAGCAGCAATGAAGTAGTTATCTAGATTGCATTATTATCCAAAAGCTACATATCTACAATATTGTTATATATGATTTGATGCTATAAGATATAATCAGTACATTTAGCTTTTAGAAATATTTAGACAAATGAGTTAATAGCTACACTAAGCTTTGTTCAGAGTAAATCTAAAGTCAATAAAATGTATCTGAAACCCATCCTAGGTAAAGCCCCGCTGACAGTCACTTAGTGACATGTGAGTAAAGCTTAAACAAATTTCTCTCATTAGGGCAAGCAAACACTGGCTTAAAGATTCCTAACACTTATAAACTCATACTTGATGAGCACTAGAATGTTGAATTTACTGAAATTTCATTAACGAAGGTTCAATGACTTCCTTTATGATATGTCTTTAAGGCACTTCTTGCCAAACTACTCAAGCCTATTAATTATTTATTTTGAAAAGAAATTATTATGAACACATATATTGATACAATTTTATTTTTGCACACATTTGTGCTGCTTTTTTATAGGCCAAATATGTAACCATATTTTAATATATTCCATAAATTCTCTTTCTCTTTGCAGAAAATAATTTTAGAGCATTCAATATTACTACGGACTTTTGTGCAAGTCACATATGGATATGTTGTCTATTTTCAAGACTGGAATTGTGACTCTCCCTTTAAGAATTTTTATCTTCCATATCAAAATTCCAACATACTTCTTCACAGACATGGAAAGAGAAATTTTCAACTTCATATGAAATAAACAAAAAACCCAGGATAGCAAAAACAATTCTCAACAATAAAAGAACTTTTTGGGAAATCACTATCCCTGACCTCAAGCTGTACTGCAGCACAAAAGTGATGAAAACTGCATAGTATTCATACAGAGACAGACAGATTGATCAATGGAGTTCAAGGTCCAGAAATAAAACCCCATACCTATAGAGACTTGATCTTTGACAGAGAAGCCCAAACCATACAGTTGATGAAAGAAAACATCTTCAATAAATGGTGCTGGTTCAACTGGAGGTCTGCATGTAGAGGAATGCAAATTGATCCTTATTTATCTCCTTGTAAAAAGCAAGAGTCCAAGTGGATCAAGGACCTCAACATAAAATCAGAATCACTGAATCTAATAGAAGAGGAAGTGAAAAAGATCCTTGAATACATTGGTAGAGGGAAAATTTTCCTGAACAGACCACCAATTGCTCAGGCTCTAAGATGAACAACTGACTATTGGACTTTATGAAAATGAAAAGCTTCTGTATGGCAAATGACACTGTTAATAGGACAAAAAAAAGAATAGATTAGGAAAAGATCTTCACTAACCCTCCATCTGCAAGAGGGTCAATGTACAAAATATACAAAGAAGTTTGACTCCAAGAACCTAAATGACCCAATCAAAAATGGTGTATAAAACTAAACCAAGAATTCACAACAGAGGAGTCTCAAATGGCTGAAATGCACCTAAAGACATGTTCAAAGTCTTTAGTCATCAGAGAAGTGGAAATTAAATTGACCCTGAGATTCCATCTCACACCAACCAGAATGGCTAAGATCGTAAACTTGTACAGAACATGCTGACAAGGGTGTGGAGAAAGATGAACACTCCTTCATTGTTGGTGAGAATACAAACTGGTACAACCACTCTAGAAATCAATCTGGTAGTTCCTCAGAAAATTGGAAATATTTTTACCTAAAGACCCAGCTATACCACTCCTGGAAGCCTCATATATAATAGCGGAAAGCTGGACAACCTGGAGGTCTCTCCACTGAAGAATGAATACAGAAAGTGTGGTTCATTCACACAATGAAATACTATTCAGCTATTGAAAATGAGGACATAATGAATGTTGAGGATAAACTCATGGAACTAGAAGATATCCTAAGTGAGGGAACCCAGAACCAAAAAGGACATGCATGGTATGTACTATTGGTAATATATGGGTATTACCCAAAAAGTTCAGAATACCCATGATATGACTCACAGACCATAGGAAGCTTAACAAACTGGAAGGGCAAGTGTAGATACCTGAAACCCATTAAGAAGAGTAACAGAATCATCACTGGAGGCAAATGGAGGGCAGACCTGAATGGGAGATGGGAAGGGGAGGCATTTATATTCTCCTAATTTAAAAAATAGAAAATAAGAATAATTTTATAAATTCTACAAATTTCTATGTTAGAAAAATCTCATCAAAAGTTCTTACTCTTCCCATTTACTGGTTTATGTTTCCATTTAGTGTATGGCCAACAAGTCTTTACAAACAGGGTATGAGTTGTTCAGCTCATTGATTGGATTCAATCTGATCCATACTAATTTATTGAAATAGTCTTTCTTGAAATCTATTCACATTAGCAGAATCTGGGGAAAACAGCTGTGCTTCTTGATAAAATGTATCATATCCCCTATGATTTTCCACATATTGATGGAAAAAAGTGAACAATAGTAGAAGACATTTTGTAAATCTCTTGTAAAGAATGAGGATGTTCTTCACTATGGAAGTAATTTGGTATTCAGTTTTATTAAACATGCAACTTATTTTTTCATTTTAAAAAGGAAATACAGTATGTTTTTATATCTCTATATAACATTGTGTACTTATAGCATTAGATATCTCAAGTAAGCAGTTCAACTTTTATATTATCTTCAAGGAACAGTTTAGTCAGTAGAAATGTTGGACATTAAAAGAACACATCAAAAGAAGAGTACTCTCAATTACTTTTTAATGGAGATAAACTTCCTATGATGGAAGTTGGTACCTAGGTTTATTTAATTTATTTCTACATAAATGAGCTAATTTTTAAATAACATTAAAATGTGTTCCAAGAATACAGCAGTAGTCTTTTAGGTTTGTCATTTCCTTTATATGGAAAGAATAATGATTTTGATGGTCTTTGCTGGAGACAAAATTAATGACTGGGTGTGAGTGATATTTCCTATAAATTACTAGGTTGTGACAGAAAAGACACAGGCTTACTGGAAGTCAGTTTTACATGGAAATTCTGGAAAATTAATTTTTTACTTCAAGCTAATGTAAGGCAAAATAAAACAGTAACAAAATGACACATTATACTTATTAGAAAATAATAGAAAATTGCTCTTTATGTTCAGTATAGAACTCCACAGTTGTCCTATCTCCTTTTAAGTACTTTTTAATAGTAGCAAAATATAATTTGTTAGTTAGACAATATGTTTGATTTTCAAAAGCAAACAAAACTTTATAGACACTTCTGAATTAGCCCAATGCATATCCTTCACAAGAACTACCCAGAACTAGCAGCCACAGTGGCTTGGAACAGTAACACTAACAACTTATTAGTAACATCAAGTGAATGGGGTAGTAAGAACTACTTTTATTTCAAACATTTTCATTTTATTTTGTGACTTGGGACAGAACGTTATGTTTCTGATGTTGGTGTGATAGACCTCCTTCTTCTACCTCTCAAGTATGGAGATTACACATAGGCATCTTGGATTTTGCTGTTACTGGTATATATCCCAGGGCATGTCTGATGTTAATATTTATAAAGCTACTCACAGGTGGACCTAATCACTTGCTTATCTGTGTATTTATAGGTGGTTAGGAAAAAAAGCGACTAAGGGAATATCAATGAATGCTCAAAATTTAAGTCCATTATAGTAACCCCTGCAGGTCCCATTATCAGTTAGCTTATTACCCTAGCATGTTTATTTAAGATGATTGCATATATGTTCCCATAATATATGTTCTCAAATTCAAAACATCCCAAATACATTTTAGTCATGCATGTTTTTTTTTTTTTTTGTATTTCAAAATAAAAACTGTATTTTTGTTTTTTTTCCAGTTTTTGCTTTTGTACAAGATTTCATAGTTATAATAACTTACACACAGATGGGACAACCCCTGCTCTCCTCCTGGGTCACTGCAAGTCCACATGTTCAGGCTATAGTCCCCATCACTATGTTCTCATCAATATGTTACCACAGTTTGATCTAAATATAGATACACTATATAATATTTATCTCTGGGAAAAATCAAATTTTAATATGCAAATGTCTATATAATACAGAATCATTTAGGTTCACGTGCTCAGAGCTGAGATACTTCTCTGATAAATCAGGTAATAAAATTTATTTGATGGATAGAATTTTGAAAACATATGATTTTATCTATGAGTTTCTGAATATCACAGAATACCAAGTTTTCATTTAAATAGAGGACTAACACTAGGGATCAGGGAATTTAGTTATGAAGAGTTTAAAAAAAAATCTAAAAAAAAAAAAATAAAAAAAAACCAGTGTAAGCTGTTGATATGGTAAGCGAATTATTTTAATGATGTCATGCATGTTTTTGATACATTGTGCCTGTAGTTTCTTGACAATATCTAGAAGATAATTTCTCACCATAGGCTTCTTGATCTTTGGGCTCTTAGAATTTTTCTTCCTCCTCTACCAAGATGTTAGAAGTAAGGATTTCATGAAATATATACTGTGCCAACTGTTGTTTGATACCCAAGAATCAATTAATTTCTGTATTTTAACAGAAATTTATAATTCGAACTGGACAGGAGAAATTTCAACAGGTCCCAATACTAATCAAAGAGCTATATTTTTTTCTAGGTATCAATTCACTGATAATTAGCTCTAAACACATATACATGTGAAATTAAACAATATTAGCTGCACTCAGTAGTCTTTGTACGGGGTTGTGTGTGCTTATGTGTGTGTATGCATGTGTTCATGTGTCCCTGTGTATACATGTTTTTGTTATGTAACAAAGTTATTACAGGATGAATGACTCTGCTGATATTTTATTCAATTCTAAGTGGATAGCTCTAAACACATACAAATCAATATACAATAGTAACTGGACTCAGTACTTTTTATGTGTATTAATGTGTGTGTTTGTGTGCATGTGTGCATAGTTATACATGCTTTTGTATGTAACAGTAGCTGTTATGGAAGAGGAGGTCAATATTGGAGAGATAATAGTGAGAACATTAGTGGAGTTATATAGGGAAGAATGATATAGAAATAATGTCAATAGTGTTTGCATATGTAATTATCGAAATAAGAAAAAGATAAAGTATTTATATGACTATATTTGATAAGGAATTTTTAGTCTTTAATTAAAAAATGTTCCACAGTTGCTTCCACAGAGAAAACAACATCCACAACACAGAATCATCCTGGTGCATTAGCACAGTCCACATGTATAATACAATAGACGATGGCAGCACTATAATCTCAAAAGCTTTCTTATACATTTCTGAAACTTGAATCATTATGGCAAGCTAAAATTGTCCCATCACACTATGCAGTTGTACTAAGGGTTAAGAAAGGCCCTTTCTCTTAATTATTCAGATTTTTTCCTGATTCTTATCATTTTCCCAATATTTATATATATTTATATTACCAATATTTGTATATGAGCTTACTCTGTAATCCTTAGGTCACATAACTTACTAAGATGTACCGAATTTTTATTCCATGTAAGTGGTCCACTTTCACTATTCTGTAGTTCAAAGTAGTCTAACTTTGTGACTCTGGTCACACTGACAGGATACCCTTCTCTCATTGAACTTTATAACTACTGTTCATAGCTTTAATTTAAAACTATTACTACCTTGCACTACATGTAATGTAACTTTATCATCTTATGTACATCCATGCTATCATCTAGTAATTGCTTTCATCAAAAACCTTTAATAACACACTTCAAATCATCCTATTAATATCTTTAACTTTTATTGATGGCATAGTCAGAAGTCATATCCCTAATGCTTTCGGTGTCCTTAAGAGCAAGATCACTTTCTACATCATTTCATGCATACCCTCTTCTGCCTTTCCAGATGTAGGTAATGACTTAATTTCTATAGTTGCTTATGCAATAATCAAACTCTTTGATGGAAATTTTTCTCATTTCAGGATAGTGTTGCACCTACACTTAATGGAAATACACAGCAAACACATATCACATATATTGAATCCAATTTACCATTCAACATATTTTATAACACTCATTTAGATTTAAATTCACCCTGATTAGACATGTCACATTCTGACCCTTTATTATGGACACTGAGGATAGCTCATGTATTCATAATTACTCTGCTAATAAAATGTTAAAATTAATTCCAAATCAATGCCTTATGTTTTAATAGTTATGTCTCAAGCAGTTATAATTAATTTCCTTATAGTATAAAAAGCCTTCAAGGGTGACCATACTTATTTTTGTCAATGCTTTTAATTTTATTTTTATTGGATATTTTCTTTATTTACATTTCAAATGTTATCCCCTTTCCTCATTTCCCCTCCAAAAGCCCCCTATCCCATTCCCCCTATCCCTGCTCACTAACTCACCTACTCCCCCTTCCCTGTCCTGGCATTCCCCTACACCAGGACAAAGAGCCTTCACAGGATCAAGGGTCTCTCCTCTCATTAATGTCCAACAGGGCTATCCTCTGCTATGTTTGCAGCTGGAGCCAAGGGTCTCTTTGTGTGTGCTCTTCGGTTGGTGGTTTAATCTCTGGGAGCTCTGGGGGTAACTGTTGGTTCATATTGTTGTTCTTTCGATGGTGCTGCAAACCCCTTCAACTCTTTGGATCCTTTCTCTAGCTCTTACATTGGGGACCCTGTGCTCAGTCCCGTGGTTGGCTGAGAGCATTCCCCTCTGTATTTGTCAGGCACTAGCAGAGCCTTTCAGGAAACAGCTATATCAGGCTCCTGTCAGCAAGCACTTGTTGGCATCCCTAATAGTGTCTGGGTTTGGTAAGTGTATATGGGATGGATCCCCAGGTGGGGGCAGTCTCTGAATGTTCTTTCCTTCAGTCTCTGCTCTATACTTTGTCTCTGTATCTTCTCCCATGGGTATTTTGTTCCCCCTACTAAGACTGACTGATGTATCCACACTTTGGTCTTCCTTCTTCTTGAGCTTAATGCTTTCAACTTTAGATTTTTCTCTGGCCAATATCTTAGAATATATGTTACTGAGGAAAAATCTAGGTAAGCCTTTAATTATACTTAATATGTATTAAGTTTAAAGGAGATTAATATTGAAATTCATACGTCTGCCCATCATATTATTTTCATTTGCACTGATATCACACAGTATTCTGTAGCTGTGAATTGTTAAAGTGCTCTGAGCTCCTGGCAGGTGATCTTGCTTCTAGCCACCCACCAGAGTTCTCTGGGTTTGCAAATGTAAGACACACACAAAAGCTTAATTTTGCGATGCCTTGCCTAGCTCAATGGCTGGGCCACTCCTGAACCTCTACATGGCTAACAACCTCCCATCAGATCTTCCTGAGTTAATATACAAGTCTATATTTGATCACTGCTACCCCAGACTTAATAGCTCCCTAGAAGCAAAAGTTCCCCCCTTTCCCCTCAACAATATGAATCAGTTTTCCAAAGCTATTCCTGGGTGTGGTTTGTTTTCCCTCCTAAAGATTGCAGGTGGAAATCCTGCACTGCAGAGTGGACACAAGCCAGCATATTGTGATTAAGAATTAATGTTATTCCTTTGTGTAAATGAACCGGGGGGGATAGGGCTAGTGACTTTGTGAGGTGAGATACTGGTAGGGTGGCAGTATTTGGGATGTAAATAAATAAATAAATATTAAAAACTTATATATTGCAATAATAACACTTAATAGTATCTGGAAAACAATACAATTCTCAGCAAAAACTCTGGAATACAATACTACAAACTGATTTTGAATTTTCAGTTCTGGACTAAAGAGGATCTGGAGGCCATTCTGCTAGAGCTGTGTAACCTAGGGATTTGTTTCCTCAAGTGCAGTCACATAGCACGCAAAAATACTGCCACTGTGAGGATATAGTCACACAGGAAGAAAAAATTGGTTTCAAGATCTATGTGATGGCTGACTAGGTATGGGAGATTCAAGTGACAAGATTGAAAAGGCTGGCATTAGATTTCTGGAAAGCATGATTCTAGGCAACTATAGGACCAGAAAGACATATAACTGGGGAGCCATTCCAGAGAGTGAGGTTGAGAGATATTTACACCACTTGTTCCTTGGTATCCTCCAAATTGTCAATTAAAATGAGTTGCATGTTGGAAATATACTCTGTCTTTTTTGTTTTTCAAGGGATCAATATTTAAGTGAGCATCCTGTGTCCTAAAGGACTTCCTACTTAGAGTGCTTGAACAGTGTTGGGAATGTGAAGAGCAGGAAGAACTGTAAAGTTGAGTGAATTATGATGCATTATGAGATATGCCCAGGGGAAGAATTGAATGATCGTAATGAATAATTATTGCCCACCCTATCGTATCATAGTGTCATGTGTTGTCACATTTGGTCCTTGACTGATGCTTTTCTTTCTTCATTAATTTATTCATCTACTCACATTACATCCTGATCAAACCGCCCCCTCTTCTCCCATTCCTCTCCCCAGCAGCTATTCTCCTCTTCTCCCTCCCCTAAGTATCAACCCACCATAGTCACTGCAGGACTAGATCTATCCTCTCCCACTGAGGTCAGACACAGCAGCCTATTTAAGGGAATAAGATCTTCAGGCAGGCAACAGAGTAATTGGCAGCCACTGTTCCAGTTGTTGAGAGACCTGTGTGAAGACCAAGCTGCACATCTGCTACATATGTGCAGGGGTTGGTGGCTAGGTGTAGCCCATGTATGTTCTTTGGTTGGTGGTTCAGTCTCTGGGATTCCCCAAGTTTGACTGACGTCTCTACTTGCAGATATTGCCATCTAGCTGTCTAAGGGATACCTATAAGAATGTAGCCTTCATATGTTACATCTTGGCCTTGATTTTTGTTTGACATGTGCTTGCTGGTCCTCTGAGTTTTGATAGAGTATCTTCAAACTCCTGTTACCATAGCTACAAATCAGTCCCACTGTGATGCCAATCCTTTTACCATAGATGTAATCATCTCGAACTATCCTTCAATAAAACTTCCTTCCATTGTTGTGTTTTTCTTTCTTTCTTTCTTTCTTTCTTTTTTTTGTTTGTTTGTTTTTTCAAGACAGGGTTTCTCTGTATAGCCCTGACTGTCCTGGAACTCACTTTGTAGACCAGGCTGGCATTGAACTCAGAAATCTACCTTCCTCTGCCTCCCAAGTGCTGGGATTAAAGGCGTGCGCCACCACTGCCTGGCTCATTGTTGTGTTTCTTATCATGTATTTATATACAACAAGATTAAGAGTAACTAATAAGGACTAAACACCTAACTGCACTAAAAATAAATGCTTCTTCAATAATTGGGCTAAAAATAAAGTATTTGTGAGCAAAAAAAAAGTTATATTTGAACCATGGCTTTCATCCTGTTAAAAGTACAACCCAAAATGTATTACAGACCTATATATTAGGACCAGAAAGAATGTCTACTTGAGAAAATCCAAAATATTTTAATACATTAAGAAAACAAATGAGTGGAGTATTATGCCAAAAACATTTTAACCTGAAGCAAAGAAAAAAAGAAAAAACAACTAAACTACATCAACATGAGCTCCATCAGCAAGAAAGAATTAATCAATGACAAACATACAATCTGCCAAGCGAGGAAAGACATGTGCCAGCTAGTCACCTGACAATGAATCAATATCCAGCAGTCATAAATAACTCTAAAAGTTTAACAACACAAAAACAAGTGCCTTGCAATCCACTTTCTATAAGAAGGGGAAAACCGATTTGAATAGACATTTCTCAAGAGAAGCAAGACAAATGGCCAATTAATATATGAAAGAAAATCTTAATATCATTAACCTTTGGAAAGATGAGTCAAAAAATTTCAAGGAGATATTTCATCCTAATTGGAATGACAATTATTAAAACTAGTATGTCAGCAATGATAAGAAAAATGTCTGTGTCTTACACTATTGTGGAGAATGTCAATTAGTTTAACTATTACTGAGACCAGTTTTACATTCCTCTAAAAATCTAAATATGTGTAGAAATATGCACTGGATATTGTACAGGTGGATATATTTCTAAATGATATGAAACTCCAATACAATAGGCATATCCCTAGTCATATACATATATACATATATACATATATGTACATGTATATTATATACACATATAATACTATAATGATATAATTATGTTAATATAATGTATTTATATTACTTTAAATATATTAGTATAAATAATGTAATATAATGACATATGATAAATATATTATAATGTATTGATATTAATACAATATAATTTAAATTATTGTAATATACAATTACTATAGTATAATATATATTATTTCTTGGAGCTAAACATACACAGTTTACTTTTAAATATTTATCTTCTTTACTTCAATTATCTTACTTAAAGTAATGAATTCAAGAAATTCCTAGGCAAATGGTCAGATCTTGAAAATATCATCCTTAGTGAGGTAACCCAATCACAAAAGAACACACATGGTATGCAGTCACTGAATCTCGGAATACCCTAGACACAATCAGCATATCAATAGATTTCTAAAAAGATGGAAGGAGAGACCCCTGGTCCTGGAAAGACTGGATGTAGGGGAAGGCCAGGACAAAGTAACGAGAGGGGGTTGAATGGAGAAAAGAGGGAGGGAAGGGGGCTTATGGGACTTTCGGGGAGGGAGGAAATGGGAAAGGGGAAGTGATTTGGAATGTAAATTAAATAAATAAAATAAAATTAAAAAAAAGTTAAATTTAATTTGTGAGCAGAGCTCATGATCATGAGTGATCATCCTATAAAAACCAAAAAATATGGTATTTCCCTTGGAACTGGAGTAAAAGGCAATTGTGGGCTCTCCAACTTGGGTGTCTGAAATCAAATTAGGATCCTCTGGAAGAACAGTACATTCTCTTACCAGTAAGCTCTCTAGTCTTGCAAAATTTCTTTTCTAGGTAAAAATTTACTGCATGATGAACAAAGTCTATTGCTTCTCTACCCATAACTGATAGATATTCATAGCAAATTAGTTAGCTGTATATCTACAGATGAATGGATAAAGAAAATGAGGTATATTTCTACAAGAACACCTTACTCGGTTTAAAAAAATGAAATCATGAAATTTGCAGGTATATTGACGGACCTAGAAATAATATCGTGAGTGATATACCACATACACCAAAAGAAAAGTATGGTATATATTCACTTATATAAGGATGTTAACTGTTAAGTCTATGGTAAGAAGATTAAAATCGATATTACCACAGAGCTGAAGTATATACATTAAGAACTAATGCATGGGTTTGATCTCCCTTGGAATGGAAAATAAAATACTTATAAAAAGATGGATTGATGGCTGGAATGAGAGGCTCAAATGAGGAGGACAGAAGCATGGAAAGGGATTAAATGGAGAGACAGATAAATAATAGCCAAATAAAGCACCATTTAGAAATCTAATGCAGTGGAAGCAGCCTAAAATGTATACATATGCAAAGGTGATCTACATGGAATTACAAATAGTGTGATTTGTTGAATAATTTGGACATTTGTCATCATCAAAGAAAGCATCCTGTTCTCAGAATCAGTTACATCAAATCTAATTGTTGCTCAAAGATTTCACATGGGAACCCCAAATAGTGCAGATTTTTGCCAAGGCTATAGGATGCTCTGCATAAACTGATGTTAAAGCTCTGTTGCTGAGACAACATCTACAAAAGTCACTGAACACAGAGAAGTAGATCTGGTGCCTGCCTAGAGACCTCACCCCTACTGATTAGTGTCTATGGTTCTGTAAAGCACTTGGCACGTTACCAGAGGGGAAAAGGAATCATCGAGCCAGGTATAAACTCTTCAATATACAATGAAGCTCTTTCTGTAAGACGGATTAGTGAAATAATGGGATATAGCTTGTGGAATTTACTAAGCAATCTCTGATATATTCAAGTTCCCACTCCAAAATATGAAGCTAATACCAGTCACTGCTTGGGTGACTTAGGACCTAGAAGTAGATATGTCAGGGAACTAGGGTAACCAAATTCCACTGTTCTGATAAAGGAACATGGTAATAAATTGACTTCTAATATTATTCTACTATACTCATTGATCAGTTTCTAGCTCTCCCATGATCAGTCAGCTTCCTCCTGAAGTAAGTTGGGTCCAAATATAGAGACCCACAGATAGACACTATGCAAAGTGAGAGATATTGGAATATTTAGAACTTAATGGAATATATCCATTAAATCCCTCCCTCATGACTTAACACACCCTTTAGAAGAGGAGGTGAAAAATCATGAAAGTTAGAGGGGATGGAAGACAGCAATAAAACAAAGTCATCTCGACAGAGGACTGCTGCCCATGTTAACTCAAAGAAACTATGGCAGCCTGTACAGTACCTGATCAGGTTAGTGTCAGATGGGATATCAGCATGAAGGGGATAGTGGAAACAAGATCGTTCCCCTACCAGTAAACCCATTTCCAACTAATAACTTGCAGATGACAAATAAATTAGTTCTGCAGAAGAGTTTCACTTGGTATACAAACAACTCATAAAGCCTGGTGCTATGTCCTATAGTAAGTGACCAACAAAAATTGAACTCAATTGGATTTTGAAAGTTAATTTTCTTTCATAATAATTTGTCATCGCTTTTTGGTTTTGGTGGCAATGGGAGCTTTATTTATTTATTTATTTTACAGTTTTTGCATTTGTGATTATGTATACAATTCTGGATTTATATATTTATTTCTTTTCCTTTTTCTTTGGCTCTTGTGTTTGTTGTTTTTATCTTATTCTGATTTGTTTATTTCTGTTTTATCTTATATCTTAGTCAGGGTTTCTATTCCTGCACAAAACATCATGACCAAGAAACAAGTTGGAGAGGAAAGGATTTATTCAGCTTAAACTCCCACACTGTTGTTCATCACCAAAGTAAATCAGGACTGGAACTCAAGCAGGTCAGGAAGCAGGAGCTGATGCAGAGGCCATGAAGGGATGTTACTTACTGACTTGCTTCCCCTGACTTGCTCAGCTTGCTTTCTTATGGAACCCAGGACTACCAGCTCAGGGATGGCGCCACCCACAAGGGCCCTCTCACCCTTGATCACTAACTGAGAAAATGCCTTACAGCTGGATCTCATGGAGGCATTTCCTCACCTGAAACTCCTTTCTCTGTGATAACGCCAGCTTGTGTCAAGTTTTCACAAATCCAGCAAGTACACCTTATTTTATTATTAGTCTTTTTAAAACTAATTTTATCATTCACTTTTAGAAGCCAGCTTGCATTTTAATGAGAGAGATGCCTGTTTGTAGCCAAATGATAAATAGTATGAATAAAAGGAAATACATTTTCTTCATAGTATTAAAGCATATTATAGTTTTTCTCATCAAATCCTAAGGGATCATTTCCACTAAAACATAATTTAATATACACATTTAAGAGATTTATACACTTTATGAAAACAAACATTCTACTATTACTTTGATTTAATATATTTACATATAATGAAAATTCTCAAACACTGGAAAATTTACCTAATTAGAGTGTTTTTTTTTTTCTTTAACGTAAAAGACAGTTGAATTCTCAAAGGGATGCAGATCATTTTGTAAACTAGGATATTTTAGTGTATTTATTTCCAAAACGTTGTTAAAGATGCTGAATTTCAGATTTTCATCCCATTTAGCTGTATAATTCTTGACATATTCTTTCAGGTTAAATTCAAATAATATAGAACAATTCTATTTAGCCCTCCAGAAGTAGAATGCACTAAATAGAAATGGCCTAATTATGGCTGAAGTTGAAGAGGTCAACCTAATTAATTATAGCAGCTGCTCTTCTTTTAGTATAAAGAAGGATATATCCATTAGAACTTCACTATCTTAGGGTGAAAATAGAAATTGGTAATGCTTTATATAGTTTTAATGCATGCTTATTTATTTGTCTTATTTTCCTGGGATTCAGGAAGATAGTACATGTCTCAAAACAATAAAAGATTGATGAATTCACTATTAGTAAAATATTTAAAGTGTAACCCATTACCATTTTTCAGAATTCACTCACACATCTTTGTCCATATGTAGTCATACTCAAACATTCATGCTGACTTTTCTATGTCTTATTTACAAGATGCTTAGTTTTAAAACTAACTGGTGAATGACTTTCATATTAATTGACAAAAATTTAGTTTCTTCATGGTGGCAATTAGCTAAATTATTTTTGTTTAGTTTAAGAATTTTTCTTTTCAGTTAAGTATGTGTGTGTGTGTGTGTGTGTGTGTGTGTGTGTGTGTGTGTGCGTGTGTGTGTGTGTGTGTGTGTGCTTACAGGGGGCCAAAATAGGACAATAGATCTCCAGAGTTTAAATTATAAGGGTTTGTGTGCTCCATAACATGAGTGCTAGAAATTGAACTTTGGGTCCTCTGAAAGAATATTATAAACTATTAACATCTGCATCATGTCACCAATCACATCTGGTTAATATTTTTAAAGTTCTTTTCAAAGTGTGTACATTATATCTTAATGACTTGTCATATTTTTATTTATTTGTCATCATTGTCTGATATTCTTCAGATCTCTCCTAAACTTATTTGCATAATGTCCTTGCCAATATCTATACAAGAATTTAGTATTCTTATGGACCTTGAAAAATGTAGTACTCTTATCAAAATGTTTCTTTTGTCTTTTGTTTTAACGTTAATAAGTTTGATAAGCATTTGAGGGGCAATGGAAAATGTTAAAATGTGAGCTTCTTTAAACTAAGAGACATAGTTACAAATAAGTATACCATTGTATGAACATACTGAATAAAATCAATGAACAGCAGAACACAACAGGAAACAACTTCTTGGGTTAAGTTCATCATTTCTTTATAAATATCAACATTCTTCTTCTGGGAAACACAGTAAAAACAGATTACTGTTCATTGAAACTTTGTACAAATTTACAGTATAACAATCAGACTCATTTGACTTTAGGAAACACTGTTTGATAGGTACAAACAAATATATTTCCAAAAATCCCTCTGTTTATATTAAATAAAATTGAATTGTAAAAATAAATTAACAAGGATTGTTAAAAGTATAGTTGCCATAAGAAGAAATAAAAATGCTAAACAAGTATAGGAAAAAAAAATGATGAAAACCATGACCTCCTAGGAAAACGTTAATCTAAAATACAGCATATTAACCTCACATTTAGTTGGAAGAGCATGTACCAAAAAGAGGAAAGATAAAATGTGTTGATGAGGGTGTGGAGCAAATGGAGACTTGCATATGGATTGATGGAAACCTTAATTAATGTAGCCATTATCGAAATGAGGATGGACTCTATTCTACTACACTGATGGAATAGAAATTCATTATAGAAAGTGAAACTAACCCAGACACAGAAAAACTGCATGCTCTTAAAAGGAAGATGAATTAGATCTCAAAGAGTTTGTGTATAGAATTGTTGCTACCAGAAACTATAGACAACAGGAGGGCAAGGAAGATAAACATTGTGTAATAGGTAATGTATAACATAAATAAGTGTAGAAAATAATGTAATCATTCATATTTGTTTAACTATAGAAACCACCTGTACTATCATATTCTTCAAAGAGCTACAAGAAAATGCTTCCATTCGTTCATTACAAACCACTGGAAATATTTTAGAAGATAGTTGTCTTTATCAGAACATGGTCATTTACAATATATGCATATACCAAAATATTATATAATTTATATATGAAATGTTAAATGCTTATGAAATAATTATAGTACTAAAAGTAGATTTAAAATGAAATAGATATAAGAATAATTTTCTCTTATTAGGACTTTAAAATTATATGTACTTGTTGCAAAGTGACAATGTTGAAATGAAGACTATTATAAAGACTTTTGCAGATTACATGCTGTTTCTTTGGATAGTTATTATTTAAAACTCTTCACTATAGTCTGAAACAGAACAGAGTGAGAGATTATAAATCTAATCTTTTAAAGCTCTTTTATTTCAATTATAATCCTATTTACAAGTGTATGTAGGTTTACTTTTCATTGTGTAATTGTACAAATGTATATATATATATATACATTTAGGTTATATGTATAAGGTTTTAAAATGGAAAATAAAAATCAGACACAATAAGGTTGAGATTCCCCATATAATTTGAGTGTCATAAAATAAAATATATAGGGACTGAGCATTGAGATCTACATCCAGTTTAAGAGAGAATTAAGATATGATCCCCTACTGAAAATCAAGTTGAAGAGAAAAAATATAATTCCATTTGATACAGATTTGTAATGAAACATAAAACATTATGAAACTACAATAAGCCAGTTATACAAAGAAATGGGTGATTTTGAAGTGCTCTGAAAGAACCATATGGGTAGAAATTTGGAAGAAATTTACTATTATAGAATACATTTGAGGAGATTAACAAATCTTAACATATACCACACAAATCTACCTCACTAAAAAACATCTTAAAATCATGTGTCAGAATGAATTTCAGTTTACTTAGAATTATATTTTTTGTAGTAGAATTTTGGCTAAGAGAACTATGGAGGAGGTATGCTAATGGTAAGTGCAAGGAAAGATAAAAATTAAAGCAAGAAACATAACCAGCAGCATTCTGGAACCCCATTCCTGAGCATATGATGGAGATGCAACAAGAAGCATTTTGCAATACCCAATCCTGAGCAGGTGTTGGAGACTTAACCAAAAGCATTTTGGGATACCCATTCTTGAGTGGGTGATGAAGGACACACTCTGATGCTACAAATGTAAAACTATAAAATTTCAAAGATAAACTCATAGTAATATTTTAATTGGTCATGAACAACTAATAAATATAACTTATGTCAGGGTGATGACATTGATATTAAGAGAATAGAAGTTTTCTTGACAGAATATGAAACAGAAATTTTTCATTCTTCAAAGGAACACATGTAATTTGTTTATTCATTCATTAATTTATTTATTCATTGATATTTGTTGTTCTTTGAGACAGGGAATAATCATCAAAAAGGTGATTTATAGACAAGATGAAATTAAAGATGAGAAGATGTAACAAACTACTCCCTCCAATATGCTGTGTATAATCAAATTTTATATTGGTACACATAGGTCAGGCATTCACTAGTTGAAATGGAGAAGAAATCATTATTTCTTTCAAAAAATTGGAGTCCCTTAGCATAGTGAGAAATATTTTATCTTTGAAACCATGTTTTAGATATTGCTGTAATTTTTGTTACAATTTATAACTATACATACTTGTCACAGAAGTTGTAGCCTGCACTATTATGAATCGTGTTTACCAGTGTATGTACCACAGCTGTAGAATTTCAGAAACTGTCCTCTTTCTCAGATTTCTGGGACTAAGAGTGCATTGGGCTTAACAGGCACTGAGTGAAAAAGGGAAAGCCCACTTTGCAAATAACATTGTTGATACTATTTTTTTTTCCAAACCCTGTGTGGTGATTATGTCCACAGAAAAAGAAAATAAAGGGACAGTAAATATGAAGAGGAAGAAGAAGAAGAAGGAAGAGGAGGAGGAGGAGGAGAAGGAGGAGGGGGAGGAGGAGGAGGAGAAGAAGGAGAAACAAGAACAAAAAGAAGAACAACAATATGAACAAGAAGAAGAATAAAAAAAAGAAGAAGAAGAAGAGGGAAAGCTGTATATAAAAGATAATATTTGTATGAATAAAAATTAGATTTAAAAATTCATGGGTTTTTGAATATTTTATTGTCTGCATATGTTTATAAGGAGAAATTGTGTATTATTAAAGAATAAAATAGTTTATCAATCATGAGAATATGGGCACTGCAAATAAATCAAGAAAAATATTTCTCTAAATGAGTGAGTGAACCGTGTTGGGGGAGGGGTGGCAGGTTTGCACAAATATGTGAAGATGAGCTTCTTCATGCATGTGTGTACCTGAGCACCATAGAGGAAAATTTCCAGTGTGCTGTCTTAGGACTGCTGTGTACCTATGGTTGAGTGAGGTTCTCCCCCTACTTTTCCTGTACCTCAAGAAGTAGACTTAGGTGACAGGTAAGAAAACGACAAAGATCTTGTCTCTGACTGCCCACCATAGAGCTTATGCCAACAGGGCTATCACACTTTCATATTTTTATTTTATTGAACTTGAGTTGTAGAATCCCCAAACCCAGAAGAGCCCCTGGTTACTAACTTTATCTCCCAAGCTCTGGAATCCACTACTTTTTCTAGATAAATCGGAACTATTGTATGTGGCCCTCTTTCTTTAACTACTGTAATTTTGCTCCAAAAGAAACACAGCTTTCACAAACAGTTGAGCTTGTCAGCAAGTTACTGCCAGCATGAACATCTCTTAATAACTAAGATTTTCAATATCATAATTGTTGAAATTGGGACTCATTTTGAATCCAGATGGTTAGTCCAAAGCCAAATTAACAAAGCAAATTAATCCACGTTTTGGAGTAATATTCTACTATTTTAATTTAGAATAGCACATTGAGACACAATTTAACTAAAAATAAATTAGTTTGCAAAGAATGGATCTATTGAACATTTGAGTCTATGTTTTCTATGTGTGCAAATATTATATCTCCAAGGCATTCAGGCCTCTTATTAAAATATGACTCTTATAGATGGTGTTGCTATAGTCTCAAAGTTCACTTTAAAAACACTGAAAACATTTCAATGAATAGCCTGATTATTCTTGGACTCGTTTGGCCTCATTTCGAATCTATAAAAAAAAAATCTTCACTAGTGTCATCTATTTTCAATAAACTTGGTATAATTAAATATGTAAATCTTCGATTGCATTTCATTTTTTATTTTCTGCGATTTTTAATTTGGCTTTAATCCTTATTACTTTATTGATTTCATCATATATACACAACTGGAGGATTATTAAAATACAAGTTACAATTTGTAGAGGTTTACATATTCAAATAGACAAATAAAGGATGGACAAAGGCAACAGTGGAAGAACATTTGGAATATTTTTCTGGAGAAATGAAGCCAAATTTGTATGTAGCACACTATGAATATTCTCCATGATAAACTAAATTTTGCTACATGTAGTACAAGCTGAAGGAGACCAATAAAAACATGTGATCTTTTGGGACATTGTAAATGAAATATTGATATTTTATTAACCAGATTAACAAAACTGAAAACATCCTTATGGGTGTTTTTCCTGGTGACTAGGAAAAAAAAATTAGATATCTAGACTAATTTACACTAGCAATCAGTTCTAATTCTTTAAAATTCATTTTAAAAACTGACATATTAACCTTGAATCATTCACTCTTATATTCTAAAAGACACTCTTAAGAAAATAATGGCTGTGTAAATGAAATTCATTGAGCTCTACAATGTGACAGAAGTCTGTTTTGAAAACTAATTAATTTAGCATTCACAGTAACTTTAAGTGGGTACTACTGACATTCTACACAGTCTAAGGGTGTTATGTAACATGCTGGAATCATATAGTTAACATAATTTCAGTAACTGTATGACTGTGAATTACAATTTTAAAATCAAAAGGAAGTGAACACTTTGTAAGGTGATTCTCTGAAAGAGAGTTAGAGGCATTTTGAAACAATACTGAGTTAACTGGGCAAAAAATGGGAAAGGATGAGCTATCATTATCCCTTCATTAAAGTAGGTCTACAGGACCTTGACCAAAGTCAGCATAATGATACAGTAATAAAGAAAAGTTGGATTGACCTTTCCCTTTGTGCTCTTTCTTCTGAAAGTTTTGTATTGCTTTTTTTCTATGGAGATTTAGAATTGGATATTTTTAACAAATAATTTTTTGCATTATATTTATTTGTGTGTATGTGTATTTGTTTGAAATAATTATGATTCTACTTATGGTGAGTGAATGAGTATTTCCTTACATAAATGACCTCAGGTAAGTCGATTTAAATGAGTAAGAAATTATGTCATTTCTGAAGAAAGCAACTTACCTATCAGAAAATCTTTGCACCTCAAAATGACAATAAATTATATTGTTGAACAAACACAATTTTGAAAATGACTGAGACAGTTTTGTCATTGTTTTATATGTAATAATGTAAAATTAACAATATTGATGAATTCAAATAGTAAATACTTAAATAATATATTTAAATGACAGATACAATACAATATAAATATACTTGTCCAATGATTAACTCTTGTCTGTGTTCTTATAGAGTTGGGGAAAACGTTATAATTATTAATGCATATGCATTTCTACTCACTTTATTAAAAACAACCATTTGAATAACCTAATCCAAATTTTTCTTACCCAGGAACAATATGCTGATGAAATGGCAAATGCATTAGATTTTTTTGTGTGTGTCTATTGTGAAGATAAATGCCATTGGTCTGTGATCATTAAGCCTTGGACACATCACTTTTATGTTTGTTTTACATTATTGTTATATTAAATTCAAGCAGAATATTTAAATATTGTATATATTTAAAAATTAAGTATTTAAAAATATTTTAAGAATTAAGAAGAGTTGTTAACTATATATATTATAATAAATAATTAGTTTATTATGTTTGTTAATTGGCCTTATACCTCTACACAATTCCTTATAATCCTGTAGTGGAAATAAAATGCACATTGAAATTCATTATCTGAATTGTGGTTAGAGTCCTCTAAATTAATATCAATCATGTCCTGACACTGTTTGGACATAGAATGGATATATATTAATTCATTATTTTACTCAAATAAGGTTATTCAAAGGCTTACATTTTTTTCTTTTAAAACAAATGACCATTCTATTAAATGATAGTCAATATTATGACGTTATCTACATAGGCCTTTATTTGGTTAGCTTACAATAGACACCATCATTCCATTTCATCTTATGTTTGAAGTGAGGACCTATCAGCTCTACAAATTGCCTATAAAATGTCATTTTTACCACTTTATAGAAATCTCCTACATTTAGAAGGACTGAGAGCAAACATTTAGAGTATATAGATATCAATGTTAATTTGACTCTGTTTGTTGGTTTGTCCACCAATAAACAAGTTTTTAAGTGTAGTTTGATGGTTGACATCCTTTGTCTTGGTTTTTGTTATATAAATGTTATTCATTTTAATCTATTCTACAGGGTTTCACTACCTATTGTGTATTATTTATTTTTATTATTTATAGTTATAATTAAATGATATCCTATTTCACTTTACTTCTTATATACCTACTTCCTCTCCTTCAACTCATGTCCTCTTTTATGTTATTTTTTAATAACCACATGCACAAAGACTTAATATGCCTGCTCAGCAGGTATTGTGTTAATTGAACCTGTTTTCAGGGATGACTGTTATTGGACAGCCAATTGATGCTTTCTTGGAGAAGACTATTTCTCTCAGTCTCAGAATCCCTTAGTTTATTTGCAGTTTTTCTATCTTTGGCTGAGACTTCCTTGGATTTCCTCAGGGTTCATCAACATGCTGATCATGTTCCTGCCAGGTCAGTTTAGGTGTTCATGTTGTTAAGAATTTACTGGAGTTAAATCTGACATTCTTAAGAGATATAATTTCATAGTAAATGTTATAGAATTTAGAATCTAAAACCAGAACACAAATTGTGATAGCATCATATGATTTTGCCATACATATATTATATGTGTATGATTGTTGACCCTTTATTTGCCTACTGAAAAATCACAGATTTCAAAACTGAGGCAAGTAAAATTATGTTGTTAAAGATATAATGTTGATTCAGCCAACACTAACATGAAAAGGCTATCAAGTTTTTCAACTTAATTTAGGCAGTGAGCAGTATTCTGCTACCACTAAAGCATAATTAATTTATAATTATAAAATATAATTGAAGTAATTAAATAAGGTCAATTTTAATATTTCACTACTTGGTATCAAGCAATTACTTTTTGTAACTGAGCAGTAATTTCAATTGCTTTTGATTTTCTATCAAGTAAAAAATGTAAGAAATAAAACTAATAGGCCGTTTGGTTTGAGTTGTTCTATTTTCTGAAAAAAGTAGCACATGAACAAAATTTGATCTTAATTATGACTCTCTTTTGTACTGTAGTCACTATTAGCATTTAAAAAGTGAGCATTTAATAAATGAACATCGGCATGTGTTATTAGTCACAGTTAGTCCAGATTTCCTGCGCATTAATAATCTTAAAGCATAAATAGCACCATCTAAATTTACATGCCCATTTTTGTTTTCATTGGTAGGGCTTCCTCTCTCTCTCTCTCTCTCTCTCTCTCTCTCTCTCTCTCTCTCTCTCTCTCTCTCTTTCTCTGTGTGTGTGTTTATATGTGTGTGTGTTTATGTGTGTGTGTGTGTGTGTGTGTGTGTGTGTGTGTAGGACTGTATCATTTTTTAGGTTTCATGCTGCAAATTAATAATTAATTTGCTCTTTGGCAAAGATGTTAATACATATATTCATATTATTAAAGAAACACCATTATTGTACACCTAAAATATGTCAAATGACATTGGGAATATAAGCATACTGATATTTCTTACATAATGGTGGTTTTAGGAAATATGACCAATATGCAAATAGCAATTAAATATTATACTTAAATAATATAAATTAACTTAAAAAGTCTAACTATTGTATATTACATTTGAAACAATTTCCCCTTTAGAAGCATACTTAGCAGATATTTTCCATATGTGTATTTTAACAAAAACCTCCATTTCTAGAAATAATCTCCAAGTTCATTATTTGACTTAGCATAGTTTTTAGTGGGAATTTTGGTCAGTGATGTGATACTTCATAGGCCATTCTTTCTTTTTATTTTCTGTTCATTTTTATGCTATGTATATGAATGTTTCAATTAAACGAGCTGTAGCGTAATATGTACACAGAGGCAAGAACACAATACTGAGTCCCTTGAAACTGGAGTAACTAAGAATTGTTAACATCTGTGTCGTTTCTAGAAAATTAAGCTGTGTCCTCTAAACGAACAGCATATACTCTTAATCTTTCAACCATTACTCTAGTCCCTAAAAGTCTAATATATCAAACAATATTAAATTTGAAAACAGGACAGTTTTTCATATATTTACAGAATTAATAATTTTTGTCTATCAATGTGTATAACAAGAATTACCTCGTTTTTTAATTAGATGAAATGGGTAAGAATAGCAATTTCCCTTACCAGTAGCAGCCTCTCCCAAAGCTGACGTAAGCCAATGCCTACATTGCCTCCTCTAACAGTTTTATCCTTGGGGATTGGAAGTGTAAACCACATACTTGATTTTAGACTTCCTATGTTCTGACCATTAATTATGCTTTGCATGGTCCGTGGCATGGAGTAGTATAATGCTGATGCCTAGAAACCACTACAAATAACGATACTAGGCACATAACGGTTCTGGAGTCATACTGTAACATGGGAGAGACACAGAACTCAAATCTTTTCTCTGAGAAGAGAAGTAGAGGAACAAGGTGTCTATGCACTGCTTATCAGTTCATGCATAATAGTCAGGAGAGGATTCCAAACAACTAGCTGTGCTAACACATGAATGCTTTGAAAATTATCTTCAATTATGAGTTAAAATAATTATGTCTTGAAATTCTCAAACCACAATTAAAATATGTTGGAGAGATAATTAAGAAATGGCATGCAAAATGATGTGTTATAAAATCTATAACAGACCCAAGAATAATCAAGAAAAAGAGCCCATGGAGTCAAAATAATTTCTTGCACAATGTCAACATTAATGAACATTATATTGAGCTTGAACTTTAAAAAGAGTTCTTTAAGTGTGACAATGGTGGAAGGTAGTTATTCAGGAAATAATATAAAGATTTTAGAAATACATATATGTTAAGTTGGCTTGGTACAAAATCTAACAAAAAATTTACTGTAGAAATGAAACCTGTTTTTCTTTTAAAGAAATTTGTTATGTGAATAACTGGTGACTCAATTTTCTTTCTGATACAAATTTTCAATGGCCACTTCATATTTCTCAGTGTTTGCTGTGTGTTTGTGTTACATTTTATTTAGTACTCCTATAGCTATATTTACTGTTTCTTCAAGAAGGAGAAATTCTATTATTTTCTGTAATCACATGTTACATAAACACAACAACAAATATGGCAAAGTGGTCCATAATTGAAATGTAAATAAAGGAAACATCCAATTAAAAAACAATATAAAAAAGGAACTATCTCCAAATGTACAGCTGGCATAAAATATATAAAAGGGTAAGACTTATGAATGTAACTCTAGAACTGTGGAGATGGGTCATAAAATAAAGGAAAACAAAACAAAACAAAAACCAACACTTGATGTCACCAAGCCTGAGTTGAGTTCCCTGGTTGCTCAGAGAACCATCTCCTAAGATTAATTCCCCTGCTTTCACACAGGTCCATGGTAGCCACCGGCTGCTCTCAGACACACACAGAAGCAATAAATACATGTGATATTTTTTTTAAATCTAAAATAAGTGTCAGGATCCTGCCTGGCACTAGATCTCTCTGGAAGGCAGCAATTTGGGGAAGTGTTAGTGGGTTTTGAGGGCAAAGTTTAGTTCTGTAAGCACTAAAATTTCTGTAATATTTACCTTTCTTGACTCTTCCCACTTCTGGACCAGAAACCATAGGCTTTTGGGGAATAAACAGCTGCTGTTTAAGAGTGGGAATTCAGGGAAGACGTGATTACTCTGGCTCTTTGTTCTTTTACTCAGGAGCCCCTCACTGATCAGCAAGAGGAAATAGAAAGAAAGTCATGCATGCAGAAAGAAAATCCTTTATGCAGGTAGTATGCACACACACACACACACACACACACACACACACACACACACACACTTTGGTCTGGCCTGACAACCTGTCTCATCAACTCCACAAGTATTCCTACATACTTACATACACACTATTCTACATACATACTTAAATATGCCTATATACATTTTGTGGATGGATCTGAAGCTCTCAGCAGCAAGTTCCAATGCAAATAAATAAATAAATAAATAAATAAATAAATAAACAAACAAAGAAAACAAAAGAATTCTCATTCACTTATTCATTTTGAATAAAAAAAAAAAAGAGCCCAAATCTTTATTACTCACAGAAGGAAAAAGTCCTTTACATTTTGTTCCTCAAAGTTAGTTAGTTTGTTGATCTTAGTTGTTACACTTTCTCAGGATAAAGGATCACATTCTTTTCCAAGAATCATTGCATTCCAAAAGTCCATAGCAAGTTTAAGACATAAATTCAAATCAGAAATCAAATTCGGAGTTACAACAAAATTGTTTACATTAAGATTAGCACCTCATTAGACATTCATTCTCTATGTTCTAGCTCTATAAATTCATTAAAAGTTTTTTAAAAAAAAAAAGTGAGTCTGGAGAGATAGCTCGGCAGTTAAGAGTACTGATTGCCCTTCCGAAGGTCCTGATTCAAATCCCAGTAACCACACAATAGCTCACAACCATCAGTAATGAGATCTGATGCCCTCTTCTGGAGTGTCTGAAGACAGCTACAGTGTACTTGCATATAATAAATAAATAAACTTTTGAAAAAAACTGTGCTATAACTCAGCAAGGTTTTGTCAAAAGGCAAACCATCTCCATTGTGTCTTACTAATTTTGAAGTTTTGTATAGGTAAATCAGTCAATATTTTATTTTATATCTTTGCACTTACAATAAATTGTCCATTCCAGGTTTATGACCCTTAGTTATCAGATAATGGTTTCACAGGTAGCCTAGAAGGAATGTTTTCTCTGATTGTAAATTTGTTCCAAGAGTGATTTTTATCTTAGAGCAACTAATCCATGACACATGAAGATTTACAGAATTCCACAGAATTCGCAGCTTTCATCCTAGAGTGGGCACAAAATTTCTTGTATGAATTTATGAATTCTATAGAATCATTAATGAGAATTATCAAATCCTTGACTTTTCTATCTAACATTATTGTAACATAGTGCATCTTCGATGATCTGAAGAGAATCTGCCTAATACATTGGCTAAAGTACAGGAATCATTAGACTATTTAATAATCATAGGAAAGACATAACAGTAAAGGAATCAATCCTGAGATGAGACCTCTGAAGGCCCTGTAGTTCAGAGTTTACCCATCACAGCCTTGAAACAGGACAGGCCACCACTTGTAAGTTTCTCCCTCTCCCAGATGGCTTTTGACAAGTAAGTGGTTATGACCCTGGTTACAAGTACAAAGACAAGCTGAAACACTTTAAATAATATGTATTTTACCTTACTAATTTTATTGTTCTCTTCATAATTTTTATGAGAACCCAGAACTGAGAAGGGGAACCAGGCAAATACCCCCTCCCTAACCAAGACACTATTTTCAATTGACAATGGCTGGCAAAGAAAAAACGAGTTTCCTCTAGTGTAGTCTGAATGTATAAACCACATCTAAGGACAGACCCCCATCCCCCATGCCCAGTATTGGAAGATCAGCACACACGAAGACACAAAAATGCAATAGTATTTTTGGTGATTTATTTTTTGTCTCATATTGCATTGGTTGGGTTTTTTTTTTAAGAACTTGATTTTTGATTGCATATTATGGCTTCCAAATGTTTGAGAGAGTGTACCTCTCTGTATGTATGAATTTCTCCTATTCTTATTTTTAATTAAATTACGTTGTCTTCCAAGAATCTAGTGTTATATGAATCTGTGTATACTTAATGTGAAGGTAAAGTGTGTTTTGTTGTGTTCCTTACTGGAGCAACAACCCCCAGAGGAAGATCTTCAGGCTCCATGACATATATACTTGAGAATCTCTTTTCATCAACAACTTCAAGAATCAAGAACCATACTCAGGGAAAACACAAGAAAGAAATAAAATCTTCACAGTTTTCCAAGAAATGATTTTGTAAATTCTGTAAATGAAATTGAGCACTGAACATACAATCTCTGAAGAGATTCTAAAATAGAGTAGCATGAAGATCTATAGCAGCCCAGAATAATCACTAAGTAACTCATGGGAGGATTTAGTCAACATGACAGAGAATATCTAGCATTCTGCCAAAAGTTCTAGATTCAATACAAGACTCTAAATGATAATGCCCATAATTTACTCTTTAAGAAAATATATTTGCTAACCAGGTGTTGGAAATCTTAAACAAACTCTTCTTTAGTAGATTCAAGTAAAGGGTAATGTAATATACATGCTGATGAAAGAAACTGAACCTTATACTATAAACTTTAATGTAAAATGTGAGGTAATTGCTTTGAAAGGAAGACTAGGAAATTTTTGTAATTAATCTAAGACACAGACATACGAGAAGAGAAATATGAAGTCAATTTCAATAAATTCTTATAATAGCTCATTTTTTCAGTCTAATGCCATCTTTTGGCCATATTTGGAAATGTTCTGTTTGACCCAACAATGAGAGGTTCTTCAAACAAGCATCTAGTGTATGTATACTTGAAATGTTATTTAATATTGGAAAAGGTACAGGTCATTCTTTTCACAAATAATTATCCTACTCACCCTCCTCTAATGTTCAGGCTGGTAAATTCAACACTACACTTTGCCAAGCAGAAA
Organism: Tokudaia tokunoshimensis; assembly: GCA_036184795.1. Taxonomy (NCBI): domain Eukaryota; kingdom Metazoa; phylum Chordata; class Mammalia; order Rodentia; family Muridae; genus Tokudaia; species Tokudaia tokunoshimensis. Next base: position 12,308,790 of record BTHU01000011.1, on the reverse strand, counting down.
TAGCTGAAATGATTATTTAATTATATATATATATATGGATTCTAAGGAGATCTCAAAGAAAAGCTTTAATACCAAGTACCATGTTCGCAGTCTAAACTGTATCCTAGTATCAAAATGCTGAAAAAGAAATTTTGAGCAGTTTGTTGTTTCTCTCTAGATTTAGTTCATTTGCAGAGGAAAAAGTATGTTCATATTGCTGCTACTAAGTTTGTCTCATTTCAAAAAAAAAAAAATAAAATTGTATATACAAAACACACACATACAAAGAAATACCAGTATGATTGACAACAAAATTTAGAATTTAATATTTTATGTAATTGTTGTATTCATTACTTTTCTGTTGTCATAGTGAAATGTTGCAATGAAGAGAGGTTTAGATGATATAAAAAGTTTATATGGTTCCAGAGAAGACACCATCCATCATGTAAGTGAACACGTTTTTCAAGAGCAGGAAGCCAGACTGAAAGAACATTTTATTCTCCCACAGGAAGCTAAGGGAGAGAGAACAGGAAGGGGGTACAGGTTATGAGGCATTCCTGCTGGTACTTGGTGACATGCTTGTTTCAATTACCACCTCTGTACAAATACCTCACTACCACTTGGGGACCAAGCTTTAAATGAATGTTCTTATGGTAGACATTTCTCATTCAAACCACCACAATTATTGACAGATAATATTAAATATTTTTAAGAAGCAAAACCAAAGGACTTTAACATATTCATTCTCAGAACACAATTCTTTTCTTAGCCATTAATGCCAAAACTTGTAAATATGGGCACCAAGAACAAGTGGATATTGAGAAAGAAGTGAAATTTTTAAAAATTTTTTTCTCATCATTATGTAAAGAATTCTATAGACTCAAAATAGGATGAGATCAGATGGTAAAAGACTAATTCAGCCTCTATGGGATCTCAATTTAAATATAGTGCCAAATAACCAGAACAGTTTAAGATTTTGCAAGTTCAAGGAGAGTCTACAAAATATTAATTCTTATAAAATAAGAATTTTGTCTATGAAATTTTTATTACATAAATCTGTTCTCAGTTTCATAAACTGTATTGCAATTTGATCTTAGTAATCAGTGTTGGTTATAGGTATTAGGTTAATATACTTTTTCACATAATGCCCTGAATTATTTTTATCGGGGATATAGTTATTTCATTAAATAAAAATATTGACATCATAAATATTTTGGTATATTGAAATATTATTCTTTCTCAGACTGTGCGAGCAAAGAGGACATTTGGATAAATAAAATCCTTTCCATAGAATGATCATGACCCCAGTCTTGTGGAGGATGTTGGTATTGCAGAAATCTGTACATGTTTGTGGCCAAGAGATGGACAGGTGATCTGTACCATGCTACCTTCTCTGTATATTTACAGTTGATTCATACCTAGTTCATATAATGATTATTTATTCAATAAATTACTAATTATTCTACTTTAAATCTTTTTCCTTTCTACTTCCAACCTGCCACCATACTTTTGCCCTCTGAAACTGAAAAAAAAAATATTTATGACTAAACATAAAGCTAGTGCAAACTAAGATTCCATTTAGTAAGTTAACCCATTATAATGCTGATAAACACAAGAATATCTTCAGCAAAATGATACATGGCTTTTAGTTTCATTTAGAATTTTAACTGGTATATTGCAAACATATGTACTATGGATAACTAGCATCAGTGATCCTTATAGTTTACAAAATAGAAGCTTCTCAGGAATATTTAAGAGTCAAAATTTTGTCTGACAAACCTATAATTTAATCATTCTGGAGGCTTAAAGAGAAAGACTCTAACAACATTGCCTGAATGGTCTACACAAAAGAACCTTGTGTTAAAACTAAATAGAAAAGGCAATAGAAATACAACAGAATTCTATTAGTATCCCAAAACAAAATTTCCCCTTCCAAAAATTTCCTTGAGGCTGAATTTTGGTCTCACTTGTGCAAATGAGATATTTCTTAATAATGAAACAATGGGAGGATCTTCATGTAAAACAAATCACATGAATTATTTTTATTATACATCCCTTTTTAATAATGATAAAATATATTTTTAAGTATAGAATAGAGTTTATTCAGGGCATGGGGATGGGAGATATGAGGGTAGTAGAGGCTGAGAAAGGCAGAGAGAGAGAGAGAGAGAGAGAGAGAGAGAGAGAGAGAGAGAGAGAGAGAGAGAGAGAAGAGAGGAATCTGGCTATGAGCACATGGAGAGGGGGAGGGGAATGGGGAGAAAGCAAGAGCAGGAAGTCAAGAACAACAGCAACAATAAAATATTTTTAAATAATAACCACACAATCTGAAATTCTGTTTTAAAATATTAATATTTTAATGACATGAAATGACAGGACTAGATCAAGAAGGAGCATTCCACGTAAATTCCAGTTACAAATGGATGGAAAACAGTTATTTATTACATGTTAATCCATTGTTCAGTTCATCTCAATTGTCCTTTGAAAACACTTTACTTAAATTGCTGAATGCTAAATACTACAAATATGTGATTATCCATCCTGAGCCACCTCAGTTTGCAGCTAAAAAATGTAGCCCTTTAAGCTTATACGTTAGGAAGTTTATGGATATAAAAATGTACCCTGCCTGAGAAAACGAGCTAGACAAACAAACCAAACTCCTGTTTGTGAGAAGAAGGCACACATGTAGCTACATGTGAAGGTAAAAGAGGGGGGGGGGGAATCTGGTCTAGTGAGTGGATTTAAATTTTAGAAAATGATTCTTTAATTCATGCTTAATCAGTTTAACAGCTGGCATCAATGGCTTTGTAATGAGAGCTTCTCCTCTAAGTTCAACAAAAGACCAAAAAGTAAGCAAAGCAACAGAAAAGGAATAAATTGTCTAAAAATAACTTAATAACAAACAAATGTAGTGGGAGATGAATCTGAAGATCCGTGTCCTTCGGGGTGAAGTTAACCAAAGCACACATAACACTGAACTAAAGAGCACGACATAGCTGTGTTCGTGGCCCTGTGGTGACAGTGCTGTTAATTATTCCTAAAGCATATTTACTTCTTACTTGCTCATCAGACCTACAAGTACCTTACTGATTTATGGCAAAAGGAACTGTAGTTGGCAGATTAGAAAGTCAGATCAAGAGTCATGAAAATACCCACAGAAACAAACCTTCTGAATTCAGTCTACAATCTTTAGCATAAGCTTCTGACTGGTTTCTTTTGTTTTGTCTTCACTTTCTCAAGGGTGGCAACTATTCTGAATTAATTCATGCTATTCTGGACTCACTCCTGTCCTTCCCATATATAGCTAACCAAGTAATGGATATTGTAGGGCAACCTACAACTGCTATTTTACTAAAGGTGAGTAACCTCTATGGCCAGAAAAAAAAAAGTATTTTTCCTACCCTCTCAATAACATAACTTCCCTTTGCATCTGTTACGGAGCATTGCAGAAAACCATAACCAATCAAAATGCAGAGATGTTAATTCCAGCTCCAACGTATATATCTATAAAACAACTCCTCCATCTAGGGTTTAAGGATAATTAAGAAGAAGAAAAGATAGAAATATTGTAGAAAATTAGCTATGAGATTTTGACTCCTAGGATTGACTGAGGCCAGACATTTAAAGCCTCACCAACATGAGTAATAAAGGAAGATCACAGCAATATACATGCTAATACAGACCAGAAAAATCCCAATAGGTCTCTCACATTTTTAATACTGGAACTCCTTGTAGATTATTCAACATAGGGTGAAAATAAATTAAAATTCATATCTTAACTTCCCTCACTGCTTCCTTTGCTTTATCTCAGATCTAAATACCAGCAGGCATTCCCTGGGAATTCACAGGCCACACTTCAACAATGGAAGCAGTTATTCTAATTGTATATATTCACCTCACTTTCAGCTCCCTCAAATTCAGTTCCCTGGCCTTATCCCCAGATTTGTAGGAGACCACCTGCTGCAACTTTGCTAACCTGTAAAACACTCTTCTTCAGGGGATCACAAAGATCTAACGCTGAAAACTGTCCTCTCTGCACTCACTGTTTTATCCTATCCCCCAATCCCAGCAGGCACTTCCCAGGAACCAACAGGTCATGCAAATCAGGGAAGCAGGCTTGACTTATGTGAAGGCTAATTCCATATCTTCAGCTCTCCCTTTGATGGGGCAAATCCAATCCCTTAGCCTCACTCCAGCTGTTTCAGAGCACCTGCTGCAACTTCCCTACCAATTATGCCCCATCTCAAGCAGATCACACAGACCTCTCCTCCAAACAAAATGTTGTTCTTTCCAAGCACTGTAGCAGTCCTTCTTCTGTGAATTCTCACACTCTCTGCCCCCATTCTCAAGGTTATTAAGCAGATCCTGGTGAAATAACCTGCTTCTCTTCTTCCTATGGACCATGCCATTTACTCTTTCCTAGATCATTCCTATTCCTAATACCTACAAATATAGTTTTGCCTAGAACCTCAAATATCCACAACCTATCAGGATCTGAGATTTTTCTAAGAGACACTACAGCTACCACATTTTCCTAATGATCAGAGATGACAATAAAAACCAAGAAACAAAACATATACTCAAGAAAGATAACAAGTAACAATTTAAAACTGTAATCTTCCCAAACCTAATACACCAATGTAAAAAGCAGTCAATAGTAACATGGTCAATATGCTTCCACTAAAACATAGCAAACCTAGTACAGCAGGTCCTGAATATTTCATCATAGTTGAAACACAAGTAAAAGACCTTAAACAGGCTTCATGAATATGATAGAGCTCCTGAAAGAGGAAGTGAGTAATCCCTTACAGAAACCTATGACAACAAAAGTAGTGGAATGAAATTAATAAAACACTTCAAGGCATAAAAGTAGAAATAGAATTAGTAAGGAAATCCCAAACTGAAGGAAATCTGGAAATTAGAATTTAATGCCTCAGGAACAGAACATAACAAATGAAAGAAAAAATGCTTGGTATTAAGGACATGACAGTAGAAATCAATGATTTGGTAAAAAAAAAAAAACCTCAAGCACACACACATACTCAGACATACACACACACACACACACACACACACACAGAGGCATATATATCTAGGAAACCTTGGACATAATAAATAAGCCAAACCATAGAATAATAGGAATAGATGAATGAAAATAAATCATCATCAATAGCACAAAAAGATTTTCAACAAAATCATATAAGAAAATTTCTATAACCTAATTCCAAGAAGATACCTATAATGAAACCAGAAGCATACAGAACAAAAACAGGATCAGAAAAAACCAGGCCTAAGAAGAATGTTCTTTTGGCACAAAATAATAAAAACAGTAAATTTTCAGAAGAAAGAATATTAAAACCCAGAAGAAACAAGAAACAATAAACATAAAAAAGGTAGACCTACTAGAATATCACCTGAGATTTCTCAATAGAGACTGTAAAAGCCAGGAGGGCATGGACAGTTGGTGCAAATATTCTAAGAAAATTCAGAGGCCAGCACAGAATATTTTTTTAATTTTTTATATTTTTATTTACATTCAAAATCATTTCCCCTTTCCTCCCTTCCCGAAAGTCCCATAAGCCCCCTTCCCTCCCTCTTTTCCCCATTCAACTCCCTCTCGCTTCTCTGTCTCGGCTATACTCAGTAAAACTTTCAATCTAAATAGATGGGGAAAATAAGGCATTTTGTGATAAAAGTAGATTTCAACAATATCTATTTACAAGCCCAGCTCAGAAGGCATTGTCCTAGACAAAGAAGTTAACTGAAAGCGGTTACCGAGATCCACGAAGAAAAAAGGAATAAATAAGTTATGAACAGCAAATCAAAATGTGTTAAACACATACACACACAGAGACACACATACACACACACAGACACACACACACACACACACACACAAAGTAAAGGACAATGTTGGATTCAATTTTTTCTTTTCTTTTTGTTTTCTGAATTTGGTTTTCATTTTTATTGGTTATTTTATTTATTTGCACTTCAAATGTTACCCGCTTCCCAGTTCCCTCCCCCACAAACCCCCTATTCCCTCTTCTAACCCCTGCTTCTATGAGAGTGCTCCCCCACCCACATACCTACTCCCTCTTCAGCACCCTAGCATTCCCGTGTGCTGGGGCATCAAGCTTCGACAGGGCAAACCTACTTTTTATAAAGGTTTTCAAATGCTTTGACCCTTCATCTAGCCTACCATGCAAAGGTAGAGGAGAAAAGATGTTAAATAGGACAAGGGAATGTGGATCTATTTAAAAGAGTTTCTTGAGGCAATTCCAATCTCTGTCAGGATACTGGCAATCCAGTTAAGTAGTGTCAGGACCAACCAGGGCAACAGGAGTTCTCTGCCTTGACTCTCTCAATGAAGTGAAAATCAAAGACAAAGACACAAGACAATTGAAAAGTCGCAAACCTAGCTATGCCAGCACACTATCATTGTACACTGAGTCCTATTTATACTCTCTCCAGTCATCACTGGACCTCCCATGAGTCTTGCCTCAGCAAAACAGCATGTGAGTCAGCCACAACTAAACACCACAAGAGTCTGCCTCTCCACAAGAGTCTGTGTCACCTGACATTTCCAGAAACTTCATCTACAGGAAAAGATAATGTTGGAATCAATAAAATAGAAACAAGGAAAACAAAGCAATATAATGATTCAGTGAATGAAGAGTTGGCTCTTTGAGAGGAGCAATAAGACTAGGAAATGCTTTTCCAAATATGTTAAAGGCAGAGAGAGAATATCTAAATTAACATAATTGGAAATGAAAATAGAGGGAGAGCAACAGGAACTCAGGAAATCTGAGAATCATAAGGACATACTATAAAACCTGTCCTCCATCAAATTGAAAAATTTGAAATGAAATTGAAAATTTTCTTGACAAATATTAGTTGCCAAAGTTAAATCAAGATCACGTGTGCAATTTAAACATATTTAAGATATTTAGTCAAATAAAACCAGGAACTAAAAATTATCTGACCAAATAATGCCCAAGGCTAGGTGGTTTAAATGCAGCATTCTACCAAATTGTCAAAGAAGATACTCCTCATTATTCCTCAAAATAGAAACATACCACATCAATATCCAACAATGGATGAATATTAAAAAAACAATTTCGTTTAAAGCCATAGATGCTTTATTGCCCATTTAATTCTACAGTAATTTTGCATGTAATATACCATGCAGTTCAGTGTTTTATTGTCATTTATTAGTTTGCAAATCAGTGAGTCTGTATAATTATATGCATTTCTTTGTATATTTTCTTGATACTTTTTCTTCAATTTCCTTGTTTTCTTCTACTATGGTATATTAGTCTTTGCTTTATATTATTATGTGATAGTTTATTTTATTTTATTATTATCTCTTGGAAGCCTACTTGTTTTCTAATGAGAGACAAAAAGGAAGAAGGGATATTGATATGAAAGGACTTGTAGAAAATCTTAGAGGAGTATAGGGAAGGAAAACTATAATCAGGGCACACTAAGTGAGAAAACAAACTTTCAATAAAATAACAAATAAATAAATTAAAAAATATGTTCATTGGCAAACGATTTCTAACTGAGAAAAATGTAAAAAACAAACAAAAATAACAATAACAACAACAGCAGCAAAAACCCACCAACTAGAAATTACAAACACAAAATTCATGATGTCTGTTCCTAAGAAGCAGAACAAGAAAGCAGGGGTGAGACTACACAATGTTACAATATACAAAGTAGAAGAACAAGGTTTCATATAGGAAATTTTCAAATATGTGAAAGATTCTCAATCACCACTTATTAAATATGTTGCTCATTTTTTGAAATATTAGAGACAAAACAAACAAAAAAGTTAAAACAAAAACGTTTTAAAACTAATGACACTGCTTTCATAGTGAAAATTATAAAAATATATGATTTTTTTCATTAGAAAACAGAAGCAACAAGGTAGCATTTTGACAAAATCTGTGAGGAAACAAATATATATATATTCTTTTCCAAAGTTTTGCATTACATTTATGGTGTCTTTAACACCCTATAACCTTTTCTCCTAAAACTTTGATGGCTTAAGGATCTTTAAATTATAAAACTCTCTAATATTCATGTAGTAACTTAGAAACACTGTTCAAATTTGATTTCTACAGTTACAGTAGTTTGTCTTCAGTCCTGTCCATTCTAGTGAACTATCCACAACTGGTAATATAGCTAGAGATGCAATAAAACAGACAGGAAAAATGTACTAAGCAAAAATGCATGCAAATGGGGATTATTTACATTAAACTATCTCTCAAAGTAATTTTCAATATCTCCAGACTGTATTAGCATGTTGAATTTCTGATTCTTGTAGGACATGTTTGATTATAGTCACTGGATAAACAAATTTTCCTAAATATGTATATGGAATAATAATATTATTAAGCTTTCACTATAAAATAGAAAGACTAGATGTATTAGATCTCATATACTAATAAGGGTCTAATGAAAACTTCGACAACTGGCTGTTCATTTCCTGAACACTTAATTAATTATACTTTAGATATAAGCAATTACTGTTTTTAACTTGTAGCAGTAAAAGATTTCTGGATAAGGATATATGTTTTCTTTACATTTAAAATGTTTGAAATCTCTACAAGATGGAAAATCTTCAAAACTAAGCAAAGGAAATGGAAATACATTTGATCATTTTCCCTCCTTGCTATTGTATCTGTAATGGACAGTGTCTGTTGAAATCACATTTCAAGCAAAGTGATCTATACTTGCTTCTTTCTTCTCATACTAGATCTGAGAAAGAGAAATAAATAAGAAATATTCTCTATAGAATTCCCAAAGAGTTAGACAGGTGTAACAGTTATTCTTATAAATAAAGATAGAAAGAACCCCCACTGTTAATACTATTATAAAATTCATGCCTCTACAAAATGGCAAAATTCCATATATTCCCCATGGAGTCTCCCAGGGTTACTAGAAATGAGCGCAAGAAGCAATTTAAGCATTTGTTCAGAGACTCCTATTCAGCATAAATTTTCTTACATTTCAACAATTATAGTAAATTGTTTTACCCATATAACTATGCTCATGTACACATGATTTGATCATATTAAAAGCATATCTATATTAAAATAGGCTTGTATGTAATTAACAATGGCTTGAAATAAATTCCTAGGAAATATTATTTTAACACAGAGATTAATTTAAAAGCCATCATACAAGTTCTTTGAATAGTGTACTTTTTAAAAGTGTACAGTTAAAATGAAAATATTATTTTGGGAAGTATCTTACCTGCTGCTTTTAATTAAACTGTATTACAAATTAATTTGGTACTTAAATTTATATCTTCAATACTCTATATGACAGTTAGGAAGGGTGGCATGCTACCCAAAATAAGAATATAATGGTAACATAATTATTTATTGAATTAAGGTATCTAACACTGTAGAAATCAAATTTGAACAGTGTTTCTAAGTTACAACATGAATATTAGAGAGTTTTATAATTTAAAGATCCTTAAGCCATCAAAGTTTTAGGAGAAAAGGTTATAGGGTGTTAAAGACCGCATAAATGTAATGCAAAACTTTGTTGTTAAGGACAATGCATAATATTCTAAATTGGGTAAATTGCATCTAACACATAAATCTAATAAATCTAATACCCACAATCTGTAGCCTAGTATTAAACCACAGATAAAATTAATATATATTTAAGCACCAATCTAATAAATAAATTAGGCTATGAAGACAATTTTAGCAAATAGCAAACTTTTTATTTTTATTTTTATTTATCATAAAGAAAATTATTGTGAGGCCACCATCTTCACTAGTGCTATTAAGCAGGTTGTTACAGCCAGGAACACAGAGAACACCCGAGAATAAGATTAATTGGGACTCAGTCTGCCAGGCCCCCACCTGCACACAGGAGGTGGACAGCACTACAACCATCTGTACACCTATCTTGCCAGGGGCCATCTGTCCTACAGGGAGACCTACAGGAAGAGGGAGTCCCCGGTTTAGAGGTGAGGCTATCATCTTTGCTCCTGTGACTGAGCAGACAGGTGCAGTTAGGTATGCAGGGAACACCAGAGTGTAAGATCACTTGGGACAGGGTTCACCAGGGCCCCACCTGTACCCAGGGGCTGGGAAGTGCACCACAGCCATCTTTGCATCTATCCTGATAGGGGACATCTGCTCTACAGGGAATCCTGCAGTTAAAGGTGTGGCCACCATCTTCACTCCTGCTACTGGGAGGGCTGTTACAGCCAGGAACACAGAGAACACCTGAGTGTAAGATCACATGGGACTCAGTCTGACAGGGCCCTACCTGCACCCAGGAGCTGGGCAGACCCACAGCACTCTGTGCCAGGGGAAAGCCTGTCACCCAGGGGTGCTGAGATAAGCTTACGGGCACAGGAGGGACAAGCACCAACCAGATAGAGCAGGACCAACTAACACCAGAGATAACCAAATGACAAAAGGCAAACATAGGACCATTACTAACAGAAATTAAGGCAATATGGCACCATCTGAATCCAATTCTCCCACAACAGCAAGTCCTGGATACCCCAACACATCAGAAAAGCAAGAACTGGATTTAAAATCACAGCTCATGATGCTGATAGAAGGCTTCAAGAAGGACATAAATAATTCCCTTAAAAAAAAATACAGGCCGGTCCGTGGTGGTGCACGCCTTTAATCCCAGCACTTGGGAGGCAGAGGCAGGAGGATTTCTGAGTTCGAGGCCAGCCTGGTCTACAAAGTGAGTTCCAGGACAACCAGGGATACACAGAGAAACCCTGTCTCAAAAAAAAAAAAAAAAAAAGAAATACAGGAGAACACAAGTAAACAGGGAGAAGCCCTTAAAGAACTACAGGAAAACACAACAACACAGGTGAAGGAATTAAAAAAAAACAATCCAGGATCTAAAAATGGAGGTAGAAACAATAAAGAAAACACAAAGGGAAACAACTCTGGACTTAGAACACCTAGGAAAGAAGTCAGGATCCAAGCATCAACAACAGAATACAACAGATAAGAGAGAGAATCTCAGATGCAGAAGATACCATAGAAAGCATTGAAACAAGAGTCAAAGAAAATGCAAAATGCAAAAAGCTCCTGAGCCAAAACATCCAGGAAATCCAGCACACAATGAGAAGACCAAACCTAAGGATTATAGGTATAGAAGAGAGTAAAGATTTCCAACTTAACAGGCCAGTAAATGTCTTCAACAAAATTATAGAAGAAAACTTCCCCAAACTAAAGAAAGAGATGCCCATGAACACAAGAAGCCTACAAAATTCCAAATAGATTTGACCAGAAAAGGAATTCCTCCTGTCAAATAATAATTAAAACGCTAAATGTGAGTGTAGCAGCCTCCGCCATCTTTCCTCCGGCAACAGAGCAGACAGGGACTCCAGGTTCAGAGATATCCTGAGTATAACATCGCTTGGGACACAGCCAGTTTGCCTGCACCCAAGAGCTGGGCAGCTCTGTGATCATCTGTATGCCAGATCTGCTGAGGGACATTTGCCCCGCAGAGTGATCAGGGCCTGGAGGGAGCACCACAGCCTCTGCCATCTTTGCTCTGATGATAGACCAGACTGGGATTCCAGTGCACCATCTCCAAGTGGAGCAGGAAGTCAGCCATCTAACCAGCTGTGTGGAGGAGTTAGGAAGCATAGGAGAGACCTGCATTGCAGAGCAGAAGAGCCATCTTCTGCCACTGGGTAACATTTCCAAGGGATACAAAGAGGTAACTAACCACTCAGGAATGCAGAGAGGCACAGTGGAACAATAGGAACACCCCTGCTGCTAAGAGGAAACAGCCTGAAACCCTGAGGACACAAGAGCCTAGGAACAGACTGGGACAGGAGTCTTCTGATTACCACCTGCACCCAGAGTTGATCTGGGCCACAGAGGTACATACACAAATACAGCTATAAGAGAGTGGGTCTTACAGAAGTACTTACATAACAGTGTTCACAGAGAAAACAGGTCTCCCAGGAGCACAGAGAAACCACAGTCAGAGACAGCAACACCAGCTAACACCAGAGATAAACAGATGGCAAAAGGCAAATGCAAGAACACCACCAATAGAAACCAAGGCAACATGGCTCCATCGGAACCAAGTTTTCCAACAACAGCAAGTCCTGGATACCCCAACAGACCAGAAAAACAAGAACTGGATTTAAAAGCACTGCTCATGATGCTGATGGAGGGCTTCAAGAAGAACATAAATAACTCCCTTAAAGAAATACAGGAGACCACAAGTAAACAGGGAGAAGCCCTTGAAGAACTAAGGGAAAACACAACAAAACAGGTGAAGGAATTGAACAAAGCCATCCAAGATCTAAGATGGAGGTAGAAACAATAAAGAAGTCAAAAAGGGAAGCAACTCTGGACATAGAAAACCTAGGAAAGAAGTCAGAAGTCATGGATCCAAACATCAACAAGAGAATACAAGAGATAGAAGAGAGAATCTTATATGCAGAAGATTCCATAGAAAGCATTGATACAACAATCAAAGAAAATAAAAAATGCAAAATCTCCTGGCCCAAAACATCCAGGAAATCCAGGACAAAATGAGAAGACCAAACCTAAGGATTATAGGTATAGAAGAGAGTGAAGATTTCCAACTTAACGGGCCAGTAAATGTCTTCAACATAATTATAGAAGGAAACTTCCCTAACCTAAAGAAAGAGATGTCCATGAACATACAGGAAGCCTACAGAACTCCAAATAGATTTGACCAGAAAAGAAATTCCTCCCACCACATAATAATTAAAACAGCAAATATATTAAACAAAGAAAGAATATTAAAAGCAGTAAGGGGAAAAGGTCAAGTAACATACAAAGGTAGAACTATCAGAATTACACCGGACTTCTCACCAGAGACTATGAAAGCCAGAAGAGCCTGGTCAGATGTCATTCAGACCCTAAGAGAACACAAATGCCAACCCAGGCTGCTATATCCAGCAAATCTTTCAATTACCATAGATGGAGAAACCAAGTTATTTCATGACAAAAACAAATTTACACAGTATATTTCCACAAATCCAGCTCTTTAAAGGATAATGAATGGAAAACACCAACAAAGGGAGAGAAACTATACACTAGAAAAAGCAAGAAATTAATCCTATTCCAACAAACCCAAAAAAGATAACAACACAAACATAAAAATTATATCAAAAAGAGGAGGAAGCAACAATCCCTTTCCCTAATATCTCTTAACATCAATGGGCTCAATTCCCCAATAAAAAGACATAGACTAACAGACTGGATACATAAACAAGACCCAACATTATGCTACTTACAGGAAACGCATCTCAGTGTCAAAGACAAACACACCTCAGAGTGAAGGGCTGAAAAACAGTTTTCCAAGAATATGGTCCCAGGAAACAAGCTGGAGTAGCCATTCTAATATCTGACAAAATAGACTTTCAACCAAAAGTCATCAAAAAAGACATGGAGGAATACTTTATACACATCAAAGGAAAAATCTACCAGGAAGAACTCTCAATTCTGAACACCTATGCTCCAAATACAAGAGCACCATCATTCATAAAAGAAACCTTACTAAAGCTGAAAGCACACATTGCACACCACACAATAATTGTGGGTGAGTTCAACACTCCCCTCTCCTTAATGGACAGATCAGGGAAACACAAAATAAACAGAGACATAGTGAAACTAACAGAAGTTTTGGAACAAATGTATTTAATAGATATCTATAGAACATTTCATCCTAAATCAAAAGACTATACCTTCTTCTCAGCACCTCATGGTACCTTCTCCAAAACTGACCATATAATTGGTCACAAAACAGACCTCAACAGATACAAAAAAATCAAACTAATTCCATGCTTCCTATCAGATCACTATGAAGTAAGGGTGGTCTTCAACAGCAACAAAAACAACCGAAAGCCTACATACACATGGAAGCTCAACAATGCTCTACTCAATGATAACTTGGTCAAGAAAGAAATAAGGAAAGAAATCAAAACCTTTTTAGAGTTCAATGAAAATGAAGGCACAACATACCCAAATTTATGGGACACATTGAAAGCAGTGCTAAGAGGAAAATTCATAGCTCTAAGTGCCTCCAAATAGAAGCTGGAGAGAGCATACACTAGCAGCTTAACAGCAAACCTGAAAGCTTTAGAACAGAAAGAAGCTAATACACCCAAGAGGAGTAGAAGACAGGAAATCATCAAACTCAGGGCTGAAATTAACCAATAGAAACAAAAAGAACTATTCAAAGAATCAACAAAACCAGGAGTTGGTTCTTTGAGAAAATCAACAAAATAAATAAACCTTTAGCCAGACTAACCAGAGAGCACAGAGACAGTATCCAAATTAATAAAATCAGAAATGAAAATGGAAATATAACAACAGAAACTGAGAAAATTCAAAAAATCATCAGATCCTACTACAAAAGCATATACTCAACACAACTAGAAAATCTGGAGGAAATGGACAATTTCCTAGACAGATACCAACTACCAAAGTTAATCAGGATCAGATAGACTAGCTAAACTGTCCCGTAACCTTTAAAGAAATAGAAGTGGTCATTGAAAGTCTTACAACCAAAAAAAAGTACAAGACCAGATGGTTTTAGTGCAGAATTCTATCAGACCTTCAAAGAAGACCTAACACCAGTACTCTTCAAACTATTCCAAAAATAGAAACAGAAGGAACACTACCCAATTCCTTCTATGAAGCCACAATTTCACTGACACTAAAACCATTCAAAGATCCAACAAAAAAGAGAACTTCAGACCAATTTCCATTATGAATATAGATGCAAAAATACTCAATAAAATTCTTGCCAACCGAATCCAAGAACACATCAAAACGATCATTCACCATGGTCAAGTAGGCTTCATCCCAGGAATGCAGGGACGGTTCAATATAAGGAAATCCATCAATGTAATCCACTACATAAACAAACTCAAAGAAAAAAACCACAAGGTCATTTCATTAGATGCTGAAAAAACATTTGACAAAATTCAGCATCCTTTCATGTTAAAGGTCTTGGAAAGAACAGGAATGCAAGGCCCATACCTAAACATAGTAAAAGCAATATACAGCAAACTAGTAGCCAACATCAAACTAAATGGAGAAAAACTTGAAGCAATCCCACTAAATTCAGGGACTAGACAAGGCTGCCCTCTCTCTTTCTCCTTATTTATTCAACATAGTACTTGAAGTTCTAGCTAGAGCAATTAGACAACAAAAGGAGGTCAAAGGGATACAAATTGGAAAGGAAAAAGTCCAGTTATCAGTATTTGCAGATGATGTAATAGTATATTTAAGCGGACCAAAAATCTCCACCAAAGAACTCCTACAGCTGATAAACAACTTCAGCAAAGCGGGCCAGATATAAAATTAACTAAAGCAAATCAGTAGCCTTCCTATACTCAAGGGAAAAACAGGCTGAGAAAGAAATTAGGGAAATGACACCCTTCACAATAGCCACAAATAATATAAGTTATCTTCTTGTGACTCTAACCAAACAAATGAAAGATCTGTATGACAAGAACTTCAAGTCTATGAAGAAAGAATTTGAAGACCTCAGAAGATGGAAAGATCTTCCATGCTCATGGATTGGCAGGATTAATATAATGAAAATGGCTATCCTACCAAAAGCAATATACAGATTCAACGCAATGCCAATCAAAATCCCATCTCCATTCTTCATAAAGTTAGAAAGAGCAATTCTCAAATTCATCTGGAATAACAAAAATCCCAGGATAGCTCAAACTGTTCTCAACAGTAAAAGAACTTCTAGGGAAAGCAGTACCCTGGACCTCAAGCAGTACTACAGAGTAATAGTGTTAAAACCTGCATGGTATTGGTACAGTGACAGGCAGGTAGATCAATGGAACAGAATTGAAGACCCAGAAATGAACCGACACATCTATGGTCACGTGACCTTGACAAGGGTGCTACAACCACCCAGTGGAAAAAAGATAGCCTTTTCAATAGATGGTGCTGGTTCAACTGGAGATCAGCACGCAGAAAAAGGCAAATCAATCCATTCTTATCCCCTTGTAGTAAGTTAAAGTCCAAGTGGATCAAGGACCTCCACATAAAACCAGAAACTAATATAAAAGAAACTGGGGACATGCCTTGAGCACATGGGCACAAGGGAAAATTTCCTGAACAGAACACCAAGAGCTTATGCTCTAAGATCAAGAATTGATAAATGGGATCTCATAAAATTACAAAGTTTCTGTAAGGCAAATAACACTGTCAAAAGGATAAAACGACAAACAACTAATTGGGAAAAGATATTTAACAACCCTATATCTGACAGAGGGCTAATATCTAAGATATACAAAGAACTCAAGAAGGTAGATTCCAGAGAACTAAATAACCCTATTAAAAAATGGGGTATAGAGCTAAACAAAGAATTTTCACCTGAGGAATATCAAATGTGTCCCTCAAGGGAGGAATGGATTCAGAAGATGTGGTATGTTTACTCAGTGGAATACTACTTTGCAATTAAAAACAATGAATTCACAAAATTCCTAGACAAATGGTCAGAACTTGAAAATACCATCCTTAGTGAGGTAACCCAATCACAAAAGAACACACATGGTATGCAGTCACTGATAAGGGGATATTAACCCAACATCTCGGAATACCCTAGACACAATTCACATATCAACAGATTTCCAAGAAGATGGAAGGAGAGACCCCTGGCCCTGGAAAGAATGAATGTAGGAGAATTCCAGGACAGAGAAGCGAGAGGTGGTTGAATGGGGAAAAGAGGGAGGGAAGGGGTCTTATGAGACTTTCGGGGAGGGAGGAAACGGGAAAGGGTAAATGTTTTGGAATAGAAATAAAAATACTTAGGAAAAAAAAGAATATCGAATGGCTGAGAAACACATAAAGAAATGTTCAACATCCTTAGTCATCAGGAAAATGCAAATCAAACAACCCTGAGATTTCACCTCATACCAGTCAGAATAGTTAAGATCAAAATCTCAGTAGACAACTGGTACTGGTGAGAATGTGGAGAAAGAGGAACACTCCTCCACTGCTGGTGGGATTGCAAACTTGTAAAACCACTCTGGAAATCAGTTTGGTGGTTCCTCAAAAAACTAGGCATAATACTACCAGAGGACCCAGCTATACCACTACTGGGCATATACCCAGAGGATTCTCCAACATGCAATAAGGACACATGCTCCACTTTGTTCATAGCAGCCTTATTTATAATAGCCAGAAGCTGGAAAGAACCCAGATGTCCCTCAACAGAGGAATGGATACTGAAAATGTGGTATACTTACACTATGGAATACTACTCAGCTATTAAAAACAATGAACTTATGAAAGAAAGTGAGTGGAACTGGAGAATGTCATCCTGAGTGAGATGACCCATTCACAAAAAATCACACATGATGTGCACTCACTGATAAGCGGATATTAGCGCAGAAGCTTGGAATACCCAAGGAATAATTCACATATCAAAGGATACCAAGAAGAAGGAAGGAGAGGGGCCTGGTCCTGGAAGGGCTCAATGTGGCAGTGTAGGGCAATACCAGGAAGGGGAGGCAGGAGTGGGTTGGCTGGGGAGCAGGGGGAGGGAAGAGAGCATATGGGACTTTTGGGGATGGGGGGAACCAGTAAGAGGGAAATCATTTGAAATCTAAATAAAGAATATACCCAATAAAAAATATAAAAAAATATAAAAAAATAAAAAAAAACAAAATGACAAATGTACTAAACAAAGGAAGAATATTAAAAGCAATAAGGGAAAAAGGTCAAGTAACATATAAAGGTAGACCTATCAGATTTACATGATACTTATCACCAGAGCCTATGAAAGCCAGAAGAACTTGAGCAGATGTCATAGAGACCCTAATGGAGCTCAAATGCCAACCCAGACTGCTATATCCAGGAAATATCTCAATTACCATAGATGGAGAAACCAAAGGATTTCATGACAAATACAAATTAACATAGTGTCTTTCCACTAATCAAGCCCTTCAAAGGATAATGAATGGAAAACACCAACAAAAGGAGGACACTAAACGCTACAAAAAGCAAAAAAATTAATCTTCTTTCAACAAACCCTAAAGAAGATAATCAGACAAACATACCAATTACATCAAAAATTGCAGAAAGCAACAATCACTATTCCTTAGTATCTCTTGGCATCAATGGACTCAATTCTCCAATAAAAAGACATAAACTAACAGACTGGAGATGTAAACAGGACCCAACATTTTGCTGCATATAGGAAACACATCTCAGTGTCAAAGACAAACACTACCTCAGAGTAAAAGGCTAGAAAACTATTTTCCAAGCAAATGGTCCCAGGAAACAAGCTGGAGTAGCCATTCTAATATCCAATAAAATAGACTTTCAATCAAAAGTCATCAAAAATGACATGGAAGGACACTTTATACTCATCAAAGAAAAATCTACCAAGATGAACTCTCAATTCTGAACATCTATGCTCCAAATACAAGGGCACCCTCCTTCGCAAAAGAAGCTTTACTAAAGCTTAAAGAACATATTTCCCCTCACACAATAATTGTGGGTGACATCAAAACCACACTCTCCTCAATGAACAGATCAGGGAAACACAAACTAAACAAAGACACAGTGAAACTAACAGAAGTTTTGGACCAAATGTATTTAATAGATATCTATAGAACATTTCATCCTAAATCAAAAGACTATACCTTCTTCTCAGCACCTCATGGTACCTTCTCCAAAATTGATCATACAATTGGTCACAAAACAGACCTCAACAGATATAAGAAGAGTGAACTAATCCCATGTCTCCTATCAGATCACTATGGAGTAAGCAGGGTCTTCAATAACAACAAAAACAACAGAAAGCCCACATACACATGGAAGCTGAACAATGCTCTACTCAATGATACCTTGATCATGGAAGTAATATGGAAAGAAATTAAATACTTTTTAAAGATCATTGAAAATGAAGGCACAACCTACCCAAATTTATGGAACACAATGAAAGCAGTGCTATGAGGAAAAATCATTGCTCTGAGTGCCTCCAAAAAGAAGCTGGAGAGAGCATACACTAACAGCTTAACAGTAAACCTGAAAGCTTTAGAACAGAAAGAAGTTAATACACCCAAGAGGAGTAGAAGGCAGGAAACCATCAAACTCAGGGCTGAAATCAACCAATAGTAACAAAAAGAACTATACAAAGAATCAACAAAACCAGGAGTTGGTTCTTTGAGAAAATCAACAAAATAAATAAACCTTTAGCCAGACTAACCAGAGAGCACAGAGACAGTATCCAAATTAATAAAATCAGAAATGAAAATGGAAATATAACAACAGAAACTGAGGAAACCCAAACAATCATCAGATCCTACTACTAAAGCCTAGATTCAACACAACTGGCAAGAAATGGACAATTTTCTAGACAGATACCGAATACCAAAGTTAAATCAGAATCAAATAAACCAACTAAATGTCCCATAACTTCTAAAGAAATAGAAGTGGTCATTGACAGTCTCCCTACCAAAAAAGCACAAGACCAGATTGTTTTAGTGCAGAATTCTATCAGACCTTCAAAGAAGACCTAACACCAATTGTCTTCAAACTATTATACAAAATAGAAACAGCAGAAGCACTACCCAACTCATTCTATGGAGTCACATTTTCGCTGATACCAAAACCATACAAAGATCCAACAATGAAAGAGAACTTCAGACCAAATTCGCTTATGAATATTGATGCAAAAATAAGCAATAAAATTCTTGCCAACCAAATCCAAGAACACATTAAAACAATCATTCACCATGATCAAGTAGGCTTCATTGCAGGGATTCAGGGATGGTTCAATAAATGGAAATCCATCAATGTAATCTACTACATAAACAAATTCAAAGAAAAAAAAAGCACATGGTCTTTCATTAGATGCTACAAAAATATTTGACAAAATTCAGCATCCTTTCATGTTAAAATTCTTGGAATGAACAGGAATTCAAGGCTCATACCTACACATAGTAAAAGCATTATACAGAGACCAGTAGCCAACATCAATCAAAATGGAGAGAAACTTGAAGCAATCCCACTAAAATCAGGGACTAGACAAGGCTGCCCTCTCTCTCTCTCTCCATATTTATTCAATATAGTACTTGAAGATCTAGCTAGAGCAATTAGAAAACAAAAGGAGATCAAAGGGATATAAATTGGAAAGGAAGAAATCAAATTATCACTATTTGCAGGTGATATGATAGTATACTTAAGCAACCCATTAAACTCCACCAGAAAACTCCTATAGCTGATAATCAACTTCAGCACAGTGGCCAGATATAAAATTAACTCAAACAAATCAGTAGCTTTTTCTATACTCAAAGGAAAAACAGGCCAAGAAGAAATTAGGGAAATGACACCCTTCACAATAGCCACAAACAATATAAAGTATCTTGGTGTGACTCTAACCAAACAGTAGAATTATCTGTATGACAAGAACTTCAAGTCTCTGATGAAAGAAATTGAAGACATCAGAAGATGGAAAACACTTCCATGCTCATGGATTGGCAGGATTAATATATTAAAAATGGTCATTTTGCCAAAAGCAATATACAGATTCAATGCAATCCCCATCAAAATCCCAACGCAATTATTCATAGAGTTAGAAAGAGCAATTCTCAAATTCATCTGGAATAACAAAAAACCCAGGATAGCTCAAACTGTTCTCAACAGTAAAAGAACTTCTAGGGAAAGCAGTATCCCGGACCTCAAGCAGTACTACAGAGCAATATTGTTCAAAAAAAACTGCAGGGAATTGGTACAGTGAAAGGCAGGTAGATCAATGGACCAGAATTGCAGTCCCAGAAATGAACCCACATACCTATGGTCACTTGATCTTTGACAAAGGAGCTACAACCGTCCAGTGGAAAAAAGATAGCCTTTTCAACAAATGATACTGGTTCAACTGGATGCTAGCATGTAGAAGAATGCAAATTGATCCTTTCTTATCCCCTTGTACTAAGCTCAAGTTCAAGTGGATGAAGGACTTCCACCTAAAACCAGACACACTAGAACTAATAGAAAAGAAACTAAGGAAGAGTCTTAAGCACATGGGCACAAGGGAAAATTTCCTGAACAGAACACCAATAGTTTATGCTCTAAAATCAAGAATTGACAAATGGGACCTCTTAAAAGTACAAAGTTTCTGTAAGGCAAAGGACACTGTCAATGTGACAAAACGGCAACCAACAAATTGGAAAAGATCTTTACCAACCCTATATCCGACAGAGGACTAATATCTAATATATACAAAGGACTCAAGAAGTTATACTCTAGAGTCAAATAACCCTATTAAAAATGGGTTACAGAGCTAAACAAAGAATTTTCACCTGTGGAATATTGCTGAGAAGCACCTAAAGAAATGTTCAACATCCTTAGTCATCAGGGAAATGCATATAAAAAACAGCCCTGAGATTTCACCTCACACCAGTCAGAATAGCTAAGATCAAAATCTCAGGAGTCAGCAGGTGCAGGCGAGGATGTGGAGAAAGAGGAACACTCCTCCACTGTTAGTGGGATTGCAAACTGGTACAGTCACTGTTCAAATCAGTCTGGAGGTTCCTCAGAAAACTTGGCATGAAACTTCCGGAGAACCCTGTTATACCATTCCTGGGCATTTACCCAATGCATTCTCCAGTATGCAATAAGGACACATGCTCCACTATGTTCATAGCAGTCCTATTTATAATAGCCAGAAGTTGGAAAGAACCCAGATGTCTCTCAACAGAGGAATGAATACAGAAAGTTTGGTGTATTTACACAATGGAATACTACTCAGCTATTAAAACAATGAATTCATGAAATTCTTAGGCAAATGGTCAGATCTGGAAAATATCATCCTAAGTGAGGTAACCCAATCACAAAAGAACACACATGGTATGCAGTCACTGATAAGTGTTTTTTAGCCCAGAAGCTCGGAATACCCAAGACACAATTCACATATCAAATGATGTCCAAGAAGAAGGAAGAAGAGGCCCCTGGTCCTGGAAAGGCTTGATGCAACAGTGTTAGGGAATACTAAGACAGGGAAGCAAGAGAGGGTTGATTGGGGAACAGGGGGAGGGAAGAGGGCTTATGGGACTTTCGGGGAGGGGGGAACCAGGAAAGGGGAAATCATTTGAAATGTAAATAAAGAATATATCTAATAAAAAGTACCATATATATACATTCATATATATATATATATGTGTGTGTGTGTGTGTGTGTGTGTGTGTGTGTGTTT
Organism: Tokudaia tokunoshimensis; assembly: GCA_036184795.1. Taxonomy (NCBI): domain Eukaryota; kingdom Metazoa; phylum Chordata; class Mammalia; order Rodentia; family Muridae; genus Tokudaia; species Tokudaia tokunoshimensis. The sequence goes on along the minus strand of BTHU01000011.1, from coordinate 12,286,587 downwards.
GTAAAACTTCACAGATTATATCATCCATTATCCTTGTTTTTCCTGGTAGGAGTTGGACTGAGTCATTATGCTGTTGAGGCTACAGGAGACAGAATGTTAATAAACAGTGACCATGTTTCTAATAGACACACACACAAAAGAAAGAAAAGAAAAGAAAGAAAAGAAAAGAAAATTATTATGACACTGTGACACTCAGAAAGCCAGCATAGCTTGTACCGAGCATGACATGACATCATAGCCCAAATTCACAAGGCCTGTGGCTTCTGTTAGAATCTTTCCAACTCTGTCATTTTGATACCTTAAGTTACCATGTTCTCTCTCATAGGTGGATTACAACTTTGAATTTGTTTTTAATGTAGCACTCATCTGGGAGGCAAGTAATTAGAAACAGGTCTTTCAGGTTAGGAGCTTTATGGGAGGAAGTATAGAAAATAAATGAGACATGAAAATAAAAACGAGATTCCTGGGTGTGGAAAGGATCAAATATGTAGGGGTTGAGGACATGAAAGGGTAAGGAAGACTGAAACATAATGCTTGTTATGTTGATGGCTATGTGAAATCCTAAGATATTTCAACCTACTAAAATTTTAAGAAGAAAGATAGGAGGGCACTGTTAACATGGGGATATATTGTTTGAAAGACTTAAGTGAATATATGGAAGGGAGATATGGGACAAGATGAGGTCCAATTTGACCTAAATTAAAGATGACAAAAGAGTACATATAGTTCACTAGTTATCAAACTATTTTTTTTATTTTCTAAGTTTTCTTATTTACATTCCAAATCATTTCCCCTTTCCCTTTTCCTCCCTCCCCGAAAGTCCCATAAGCCCCCTTCCCTCCCTCTTTTCCCCATTCAACCTCCTCTCGCTTCTCTGTCCTGATATTCCCCTACATCCAGTCTTTCCAGGACCAGGGGTCTCTCCTTCCATCTTCTTGGAAATCTATTGATATGGTAATTGTGTCTAGGGTATTCCGAGATTCTGGGTTAATATCCCCTTATCAGTGACTGCATACCATGTGTGTTCTTTTGTGATTGGGTTACCTCACTAAGGATGATATTTTCAAGTTCTGACCATTTGCCTAGGAATTTCGTGAATTCATTGTTTTTAATTGCAGAGTAGTATTCCATTGTGTAAATATACCACATCTTCTGAATCCATTCCTCCGTTGAGGGACATCTGGGTTCTTTCAAGTTTCTGGCTATTATAAATAAGGCTGCTATGAACATAGAGGAGCATGTATCCTTATTGTACGCAGGTAAAGCCTTTGGGTATATGCCCAGGAGTGGTATAGCCGGATCCACCGGGAGTGTCATGCTCAGTTTTCTGAGGAACTGCCTGACTGCTTTCCAGAGTGGTTGTACCAGCTTGCAATTCCACCAGCAGTGGAGGAGTGTTCCTCTTTCTCCACATCCTCGCCAACAACTGCTGTCTCCTGTGTTTTTGATCTTAGCCATTCTGACTGGTGTGAGATGGAATCTCAGGGTTGTTTTGATTTGCATTTCCCTAATGACTAAGGATGATGAACATCTCTTTAGATGCTTCTCAGCCATTAGATATTCTTCAGGTGAGAACTCTGTTTAGCTCTGTACCCCATTTTTTAATAAGGTTACTTGCCTCTCTGGAGTTTAACTTCTTGAGTTCTTTGCATATTTTGGATATTAGCCCTCTGTCGGATGTAGGGTTGGCAAAGATCATTTCCCAGTTAGTTGGTTGCCATTTTGTCTTTTTGACAGTGTCTTTTGCCTTGCAGAAACTTTGCAATTTTAAGAATAATTGTGCTTGAATACACAATACTCCTCCCAGAAGTCATGGGATAGTTTATTAAAATCTTGGTATCATGCAAGCAGTTTCATTCTATAAGTTAATAGTCACAGGAGATTTGCAGGACGAAAACAATACAGCTATCTGCTTTGCATTGGTTTCTACCCGTAATTAAATCCTATTAACCTGGTTGTAGACACCATCAATTTTTGTTGCAAGCCATGAAAAAATCAACTTAAATTTATCAAAAAATTTTTTTCCAGCTGTCAAGGTTTCATAGTGCCAGAAAGTGCTATGAGGTTGGATGGAGAGGAATGCATTCAGTGGTCTTGCCTGGTATAGGACCCTGCAAATTGACCTATCAGACAAGTTATATCCATTGGTGCAATTGTGGAAAGGGCATGTATGATGGTACTCAGCAACGATATTGTTTGTATTTGAAGACTGTTCCTCAAGAATGTTTTCATGGTTAGTACTCTAAACCTCGCCAAAAGCCCATACTGGGGAGATCATGAGCCAAATGTGCAAACTGACTGGATTTATTTCACTGAATAAACATTTTGTAAATATGGCCTTGTTCTCCACCTGGATCAAGGTGGACAACAAGTTTCTCTTTGTAGTAGGTGATGGTTCCTGCAAAAATATATAACTGTTCAAAATGCAGAAAATAATTAACTGTGAGCTCTCAGGTGAGCTACACATTGGTCAGGAACAATCGAGGAAAACCGGGAGAGAAGTGAAGAGCTTTAGTATTCATGGGGAGAGGTGTGAAGTGCCATCTTCTCTCCGGACACTGGATTAGGAATGGATACATCAACTTACAGAAGCAGCAGCTCCTTGCTGAATACCTACACCAGATCAAGCTGATCAGATTTCCGGCAATGATGTGGAAGGGACTCCTGTGGGCCCACCCATCATTGGGGTGTTATTGCTGTGGCTCATGAGGAAAGGAGAACCCCTTGTCTTTGGCACTAAGACCACTGTTAAGTTGCTCATTTTTTTCTAGAAAGCTTTACACCCATGAGCTTGTTGTTTATTTTAATTGGAGTCAGGAGACTACTAATTAGCAAAATTTTATTGATGGTGTAAGGATGTAGATGAGCTGTTTGGTCTTAGAGGGGGAGTTTGGGGAAAACAGTGGGGTGAATACATCAAAATACATTTTTTATATGTACGGCATATTCAAGTAAAATATTAGAATGGCCTAATCTGGAAAAGATTTCTTTGTCTGGAAAGAAAATTTGCCACTGTCCTTCCTTCACAGACATACATCACTATTCCAGCTACTGGAAGGAATTAAGACTTGGAGAGGGCTGCCACAGTCAGGACCCTGAAGTACTGGAAATAGGATTAAGGGAACAAAGTCATTGCAAATGCAAACTCAGATTTAATCCATCTTGCATCACATTAAATTAAATATGTTGCTGACAAATTTTGTAGAAAACAGTGTAAGAAGGCTAAGTAGTATAGGAAATACAGCAAATAGAAATTTAGACATCCTGTTCATGCTAGGCATTACACAGCAATTCACATGCATTAACTCATAGTAATTTCATCCATGAATATGATGATCAAGGTTTTAATAACAAATATAATGCCAAGAGAAAAGAATTATTGGAATATCCAAAAGGACTAAAAGAAATTGTAATGAAAAGGCAAAAGTATAAGATGCTGATGGTGTCAGTCCAACGGCATTCGTAAGAACAGTAGAGAATGTATTTAAAAATCATTTTAAGCAATTGGAGAAATCACTCAGTGGTTAAGAGTGCTTACTCCTCTTGTAGAAGACCTAGGTTTAGTTATTAGCACTGACATACTAGTTCACTCATAATCACCTTCAACGAGTTCTAGTTTATCTGATGCCTTATTCTGACCTCTATGTGCTATGACCTACTGAAAACACACGGTACACTCCAGAAAACATGTGTATGCAAAAATGAAGATACATCTTGTATGAAAAATTTAAAAGAATTAATAAAAACCACCACCACTACCATCAAGTCATTTTAAGGCATAGATAATAAGACCTGAAGACATACCAAGAAGCTGATGCACTTACTGAGAATCATTGAGAATGTTTATGCCACAGTTTCTTAATGATGCTGTAAAAGAAATAGGAATTCTTTGTGGATGACATATAGGCTGATAATTGGCTTCTGCTCAATCAAACCTTATACTTGCCCCTTGAACTTGATGGTCTACACACCACTATGTACTCTCAAATTTTTGCATCAATGGCTTGTTCTGTCTGAATTCTTATATTTCTCATGATCCTTTCAAGATCTGTGAGCAAATGTGTAGTCACTGCAAACTTTAAGCACCAAATTACAACTGTCAATCACAAAGTGAAAGATATCTTAGAAGATGAGGGCATCTTTACCATCTCAAAAGCTTCAAGGAGCAGTCTAAATGGCTATAAAGTTTAAAGACAGAGGAAGTAATCTGAAGGCTCAGAACATATTGTAAATTTATAGTGTACTCAGCTAAGAAGTCAGAGTAGTAACTGTAGATTAAGTGAAGGCTGGCATGAAAGTCTAGAGATCCTCTCAGTATCTTACTTATAAATAGAAAAAGTGTGGACTTTCAAGAGATTATAACAGTATGCCAACAAGGAACTCTGAGAACCTCTTGCTAGTTTAAGATCTATTGGTAATAATCTATTTTAGCTTCTAGGACATGTTTTCTTTCCAAGATAATCTGTCAATTTTCTAAGTCTAAACCAGCATTGCAATTGGAATGATGCTGTCAATGTAGGAAAGCAATGTGTTGCCCATTGTGAAAGAGTGTAGGAGACTTGATAAAACCCCTTGGGTTTCCATTTAAATCTTTGCGTCTGTACCCAACCAAAGAATGAAAAAAGCAAAAAGACAAAAGCAACAACAACAACCACCTCAGCAACAACACTTTGAATATTTCCCAACTAGTCTAATTGTCTTTTTATCTACTGAAAGTACTGGCTGGAATCATTTACTCAGTATTAAAGACAAATTGCTTTCAGGGTATACAAAATATCAAAGGGACAGTTCTCAAGCTATACAGTACATGCCAGGAACATAAGAGGATATCTATTTGAGTATGAAGAAAAACTACCACTTAGTTTATAAAATTTTTCTTCCTATAGTTGAATCTGATAGAAAAATACATTTAAAAATGAATAAAATTGATGATAGATAATTGTTAGCTTTGTATTTAGAGCCATTTAGATGACAAAACTATGACATTTAGTGTAAGGCATGGTGGAACATACACACACATATATATGTGTGTGTATGTATATATACATATATATTTATATATATATACATACACGCACATATATGTATATATATGTATATATGTGTAAATTTTAGATGTAAAATTGGTATGCAATAAATAAATATCAAACTTCTGAAATATAATGTAGTTTTAATATTTTGTTGTATCATGGAGGGACACTTATCAAGAGAACACTACATTTTTGATGCACTTGTGAAATAATTTCCCATTTCTGTGCTCTATTTTATTCAAACTATTTTTGTTGCAATAGATTTTGCTCCCTCTTCTACTGAGGCATATGTCCTATAAATTAATACTTTCTGGAACAAAGATACTAAGACTCATGGCCGGACACTAGTTGCTCTCACTTGTAAAAGCAGAGGCAGAGACCGTCCTCGACATAGGAAATATTGAGAATAAGACAGAGACAAAACTTAGAGCACACACAGTTTGCAAAACATGTATATAATTAAGATAAAGTCCTCAGAAAATAGTGGTAAACATCAGGTAAGGGCACTATTTTTCAGCAAGAAGATCAAGGACAAGGAGTGTCAGAAAGAAGGCAAGTAACAAAGCCAGTGCTAGAAATTCAGAGTTTACCAGAAACAGCAGAAAATGACTGAGTGAGAATGTTGTCAACCCTCTGTGAGCCAGTGCTTTACTCTTTCTCAGACTTGCCTGGTACTGGACAAAGAATCAAAATGAAGAAGTAAAACAAAGGCAGTATTGGAAATTGAGCTCTGAAATAGATAACAAAGATCAGGATACCCTTTATGTGAGATATTTTTCTGCAATCTCTATTCACCTTACCTTTTAAGTGACATATAAACTTCATTAAGTGGCTACTCACTCTCCCAATTTCATGAGACAATGATAGTAAAATAAACATCATGTTGATGTTGGACTTAGGTTTTGTTATGATTTCAAAGTCTGTTAGAATACACATTGCCAACACTACAAACTCAGTGAAATTTTAGAGTAACTCTTCATGTATATTTGATATAATAGATATTATTACATGCTTATTAACTACTGAAATATAAATATAAATACTAACTACCACATATGGCGTGTGTTTTTAAACTTATTTTATAACAATAGCTTTTATGTTGCATTTCTGCCAATTTTTCTGTGATTTTAGAATGATATGTCAAATATGTATAAAGTTTGAAACAATAGCTGATCTATTTGTAATTACATTTTCCATAGTCATCTTGTTATTTAGCATATTTAAATAACACTTTAACATGACATTTGTTTTGGTGGTGAATAGGAAGAAAAGAATCCAGCTTTATTGTCAACAGAAGACCAAGATTTTGTTCAACAAAGCTTTCCTGGGCCCCTAACAGATATTATTCTCACATCTTAGGGGCCTCTGCATAATTAACAGCTTGCAAATCTCACTGTTGTTTTACCAAAATTAAACATGCTTTCTTCAAGAGAATTAATTAGAAATTAGTTCTTGTCTTAAAGAGAAATTGCAGACCATTCATTAGTAATTAATTTTATTTATATATTTCTCAATACAGTATCTATTTTATTTTTTCAGTGACTGATCACAAAGTAAGCAATGCATTTAATTATACATATTTCTAATTATAAATTCAGTTTCTCAGTTCATAGTTTTGAAATATATTAACTATAGAATTATTTTTTAATGTATATTCTTGTGAATCTACATGTGTGAGCATATGTGCATGTGCATGTATATGTATGTATGTGTAACATACACATACTGAGAGGCAGAGACAGAGACAGAGAAAGAGAGACAGAAAGAGAGAGACAGAGAAGCTCAGGTACCCAGCTTGTATTGTCTGAAATATTTATAGCATGCAATGTTTGAAGTAACTGAATCATTTGATATATAGAAATGATTGTCTTGTTTGAAAAATAGATAAACTTTTTTCCCATATTTTTTGAATCAGAACAATTATATTAAATTTGTATATTCCAAAAGGCATTGAGTAGGTAAAATATAAAAGCATTAGAATCTAAGCTTAGACAAATCTAAGGGAGAACCTATTGCTGTTTTATGGCTAAAAGAATGTGGTATTAATTAATTTCTTAAACATTACACTTATGAACATAGGTTAATGCATAAATCCTCAACTGAGAATCTCCTATTTGTGGTTGGTAGTGACTAATACAGCAACATAAACTGGTTAAAGTGCATAGAAAAAGAGACTTCAGAATGTTCAGCACTAAAGTAACAAGTATTAGACACTCTCCCAGATCCATAACTTAGGGATGTTGAGGAACAAGGGATAGAGAGCATGGGAGAGCCAAAGTGGATAGCCAGGTGGAAACATCTCCCCAACATGGCAGAGCATTTTCACTAGCAACTCACAACACATGCAAAACTTGTCAATGGGCGCTGGAGAGATGACTCGGTGGTTAAGAGCACTGACCTCTCTTCCAAAGGTCCTGAGTTCAAATCCCAGTCACCACATGTGGCTCACAACCCCCTGTAATGAGCTACCTTATTGAGGTAACCCAATCACAAAAGAACACACATGGTATGCAGTCACTGATAAGGGGATATTGACCCAGAATCTCGGAATACCCTAGACACAATCCGCATATCAATAGATTTCTAAGAAGATGGAAGGAGAGACCCCTGGTCCTGGAAAGACTGGATGTAGGGGAACGCCAGGACAGAGTAACGAGAGGGGGTTGAATGGAGAAAAGAGGGAGGGAAGGAGGCTTATGGGACTTTCGGGGAGGGAGGAAACGGGAAAGGGGAAGTGATTTGGAATGTAAATTAAAAAAAAATAAAATAAATAATTAAAAAAAATTGTAAATGTTCAAGCCAGAAAAATTCCTGCATGAAGTAGATGAATGGGCACAAAACACAGAGACTTTCTAGTGTTTATTTTACAGTACAATTATGTACTTCCTTTCATCACAAAATAAAAGAATTTATTTCAAAATGGTTAAGAATGTTTATATTGTTGAATTTCTAATGCTTTAATTCTGAAAACAAGTTGGTGCACATACTTTTTCAAATAATTTGGA